>RQOL01000828.1:4022762-4478739 GCA_013076295.1 Sanderia malayensis
GTAGGTGTGGCCATGAATCACGTGAATATCGGGCCACGCCCGAAATGGCCCCTGGCAGTTTTAGATACTTTTCAACATGGAAAACCCGAATCCGAAATAAAATTTAGGGTTAGGCAGTTTGCTAGATGGTTCTAGTAATTTCCCTGTCTAAACAGAAGAACAAGATTATTCTGTGCAAAATTCACGACATGACATTGAAATAATTCCTGTAATAATTGCAATAATTTCACTCACATTTTTTCTACTTTAATTTCATCGATATCTATGATATATTCTTCAAACTTTCGGAAGCTGTCATGACTTGTTGGCTGTCTGACACTTATGCTGTTGATACTTGGATTCATCAAGTCGTCCTCCTCCTCTGTATTACTTGGATTATTCCTCGGATTATTCCTCGACCTTCTACAGAAGTATATTGCTAGCATGATTATGAAAATCAAAATCACACAAAGGACAACACTAATAATAGCATACTTTCCACCAATTGATACCATAACTGAATTTGTCAGCCTTTAACTGTTTGGGTTTCGCATGTCACTAAAGTTTTTCCGCATTTCTGAGAAATAAAAGTTTTTATTTTGGCGTGGAACAGAGGCTGCTGATATATGAAAGCGAGAATGCTTTTGTGGGATGAGCTTCGAAATTTCGCTTAAGCCACTGTAACATGGAACAGTGTTTATCAGCAACTTTCTTGCAATAAATTTGTAACATCCATTTGTATCATCCGTATATCATGAGGCGTGCTACACGCAGCAACGAGCCGTACAACAGCCAACGACTAAGGTTGGACTGCAGTCTGCATGGGGACGGGAAACGATGAAAAGCATTCACTGCGCTTGCGCCAAATGTAAAGTTGCAATGTGAGTTGGGAAAATCGATGTTACTTAGTTTAATGTGGAACAGAGCTCTACTTCACGCAATTGTTGCGAAAGAAAAAACTTGCCAGCAACGTGTGTTGCACTCCATTGGGGCACAATTCGCCGGCGAAATTACCAATGACAGCACATTTTTATTGTTCTTGAGAAGGTTCGGGGGACTTTTGATTTTTCTTCAATTACCCCCCTGAAATTTACAGATTTTTACACAAGCGAACGTTGGTTTTGAACTCTGCTGAGTTTTGAATTGTGCATGTGAAAAATATCCTTCTCCAATATAGGTAAACAAAACAACTGCTTTTCTCAGCAAAGAATCGTGTGTACCAAGTTTTGTTTCTTTTCATGTGTAAAATATGTGGCGAAGAAAGTTTGAAATAACATTTTTGTGCTTACCCCCGTGTCAGATTTTCGTGCCCTCCCGAATCAGCCGGAAACTGAATTCGTGTAATTTCTTCACCATTGGAAAGTTGATGTGCGTGTATGAGGAGGAGAAAATTTTTCCATTTCAATTCAATCAACTTGGTAACAAAAAATGCGTGCTTAGTTATCCAAGCCAAGGACATTCACATGAGAAATCAGAGCCTACCGTACCGAGTCACTTCGCAAAGTACAGTATTTTAAAATCTCTGTAGGTACTGACAAAACTTAGAAAATTTTATCGAAGAACGAAGAGATGAGAAAAGAAATTACCGTTCAAGAAGACAGCAGAAAGTTAATTGTTTACATCGGCAAAGCTGCTGGAAAAGTGAGTGACAAAGCAGGGAATTGATTTAATCATACTTTTCTTGGCCTAAATGTGCTTAAGAAAGTCTGCTAATGTTCTAGATTCGTTTCATTTGCTTTGATTAAGATAATTGTCTTGATTTCGTGACTTAGGCCACTCGCCTATGTTACATAATTGCAGTATACCCACTACCCACGTAAGTCGGGTTTCTTAAGTCTGTTCTAAACCTGTGTATCGGGGTAGTTACACATGTTTACAACATTAAACATCTTTATGGACTTTAATTATATTTATCCTCGTATTCGAGTGTTTGAAAGCGTTTAAAATAAGCCCGAAAGTGAATCTCGTGATGAAGGCCATCCCGCCACTTCATGGATGCATTATTTATTTTGAAGACAACGTATAATAGTGGGCAGACATTTGCGTGTAAGACAACAATGACAACAAACTAGGTTGAACAATACGCCATGACGTTCTTCGTCATTTCCTTAGGTTTGAGCAATTGTTTACACGAGAAGTTTGGGGTTTACCATACCTGTTGTGTTTTCTGTCCACGTTTTCATCAAACGATTGCCTTGAGTTGAAGCCCCCCCCCCCGCCCAGAAGTGAACCCACCCACGGGACAACAATTGGCTCAAATCAACCCCATTTCTCCATTACCCCAGCACATGTGAACCATACGCCTGAATTTTTAATTTTTCATTTTTCTTTCAGCATAAGTATTCATTGATTGATGAAGAAGATATTCCAATGGTCAAAAGATTTCGTTTTGAGGTATTCTTATGTTATCAAGTTACCAATGTCACAACGATTTTTTCAATGGTTTTGTGAACCCATTCTCTTTCCACTGTTTACATAAGTACCATGGAAATACTTCACAACCAAACAATTAGAACAATTAATTAAAACCATGCTTAATCTGAGTAATTGTTTCTTAATTGTGAATCGCATTATTATTTGCTTTATATGATTAATTTCATCTTTAGGCCAGGGTTGACTATGAGAAGAATGGAAAAGGAGCGAAAGTCTATGCATATGCATTTGATCGCTTGAAGGAAAAACACCAAGGCTGCTATGTACATAATTATGTTTGGTAAGTTGCGTTTTTTTTGTTTTTATTTCAGTTAAGATTGAGCTTCGATTTGTTAATAATTCGATAATTCATGGATTCATGCTTGCACGGAAATTTCTCTTTCATATTACGAGTATCTAAATTTGTCAACTTTCTTAGCTTTCAAAAATCCAGTATGGAGCTTTTTAAACTCTTCGACAAATCGTGCTTTCTTATAAAGAACTTTCTTAAGCCTCGTTTTATTCTTGTCGTAAGGGAAGATATGGAGCTTAACTGATCTCAACTGACGTTGTGACAGTCAGACATGACGTTACCGCCATTGCCATGATAATCTCCATATCATCGCAAGCGTCCCAGTATCATTGCCAATCCTGATGAAGACACGCAATCGCTTATCTGTTGTTCTTATATTTGCGTGCAAATCGGCATTGAACGAAACAAGCAGAATTAAATAATTGAATTGCCAATCCGCTCAATTTTTAATTTAATTCTAAAGTTTTTTAATTTTCTTTTCAGGCAAAGGCGTTGTGGAGGTATTGCCCCCGGATTTAAAATCAACCACGTCAATGGAGTTACAGTTGGTAGGCTCGAACCTATTTCCTAGTTTTTCCTCATAGTAGCGGAAGTTTCATATAATAGGGACAAAATGCCTTAGGGCACTTCAACCCCTAAACTTTTTTCTCGTGGGTCTTATTCCCCCCTACTCCCCCAAAACCAATGTTGTTCTCTTGATCAAACCCCAGTGATCATTGTCTGAAAAGAATTTTGTCGATATTGTAAACTGATATGTAATATGTATATATTTGGAAAAATTAAAAATAGTCCCTTGCACTGCTCAATAGTAGCTACGTAAGTTTACTTTTTGTTATCAGCAAGACAAAACTTTGGTAATAGGTTAAATTTGTTGCTTAATGGGTCTATTATTACGAAATATTTTGAGCTTTGCGAGTTTTCTGAAGCTTTCTAATTGTCCTCACATTAGTAATCACTTTTGTGTATTTATTTTAGATAACAGATTACAGAATTTAGAACTTTTACCCGAATTAGACATACGCTGGGAAGTTGCAAGAGAATCAGAGTAAATAATTTTATTATTTTCAATCAGTAATTGTCATTTGAATTCACTCTTGATAAATCGTCATTCGAAAGAGAGTCGAAACATTCGCTAACTTTTTTCTGTTTCTCATTATAGCTCACAAGTTGACAAACAATCAGTAGACTCTATAGAAGATACTTTATATTGGAAGGCTATTTCGCAAATTCCAGCTGTTAATCCAGACGAATCGGTTAGCATTTGTTCTTATACTTAATACGTTCATGTTCATGTCTATTGTATTGTAATAAAAACCCAAATTTATGTCCGTCTTCATTCGAATCTGCCACCTTTAGCCTGTTTGAATATAAGCCCTTCTGGTGCAAGTCTCGCCAATTAGGGTTCTCTCATTTCAAGTCCAGGCAGATCATTTTATTTCTACACACCGTCGATTTTACGTCAATTAGCGAGCTAACAATTTATTATTTGTTCCAAACTAGATATCCTACCTTTAATAGCTATAATATACCTTGTTTTGTCCACCACAAAATTTTATAAACGCCACCTGAGTGTCCGGAGTTAATTTAATTCAATTTCATTGCAAAGTTACTGTATATTCTCTTTTTCATTACTGATTTTCTTTGCTACTTAGCTACTTCATGAACAAACAAAAGTTTGCAATGCTGATGGTGACTTATTAGATGCTGATGGTAAGTGTAAATTTTCCACAGAGTTCCTTATTGTTTCATACAGCTGAACCTCAATATTTTTAGCCAATTCCTAATTAACGAACTTCTTGGTGTCGAACTCATTTTAGTCAACTAAAAATCTAATGCTTTGAGCTTTTCGTGATGCAATTTTCTCTCAATTTAACGAGCTTCCGATGCGACGAGGCATCCTCTGTGTATCTTGAGGTATCTTGTGTGGCTTTCTCTGACTATTGCTTAAACATTAGTGTTTGAATTTGACATCTTTTTTTTAGTTGAAGCTTCTTTTTTCTACGAATGCCACTATACTCCTTGCTGTAGAATTGAAAAAGAGGTGAAAATTTGGAGTATTTTTCTACACTCTTCGTTGTTTTTGTAATGATGCGTATCTAAAAAGGGCCTTTGAACAAAATTTACAATTTACGGAGTTGCTATAGACTTCTTATATTTCCATTTCTTATATTTCCATTTCTTATATTTCCCTGAAACATTTCAATTGCAGATAAACGACTTTAGAATATGTGGACGATGCCAAGAAGTCAGGTATTGTGGGCCGTCATGCCAGCAAGTAAGTTCAAGCTTGAGAACTTAATACCTCAACTGTCTTGCAACTCGATATAATCATATAACCTTCTAGATTTTCTTCAACTGGAAAACCGTATCATTTTCAATAAACGCCCCCTATTTTACACGCTCCATGCCAATAAACGCCGATGATAATCGCCCATGGCATTATTTCAAGTATTACGATGCTTGAATTGTTGCATGGATTGTAATTTTATTATGTTAACTGCCCAGCATTAAAAAACTGAAATCTTTTGCATTAACAGAAAGATTGGCCTGGACACAAACCAATGTGTATTTTAAAATCCAAAAAGAAATGTAAAAAGACAGAAAAAGAAGCTGAGAGATGAAGTTTTTTCTGATTTGTTTTATTTCTTGTTTGTTATTCCCTCGCGTGTTTTTTTAGATTATATTTACATCAAATTATACTTTTCCACATAGTAGATAGTTTCATTTTATAATAACGTTGGTTTTACTTTAATTTGCGCCACCTTATTGTTAATCCATGCAACTTTTGCAAATGATTGGAATATGCTACCAGGGCTGTTACTTGAGGGGGGGGGGTGACTATGAACAAGATTCTTTGTGCAGGGCAATTTTTATTGCGGACCACTGTTGCTTTTTCCATTAAAACAAAATTTAACAAAGAATTTTTTCACATTTCTGCATGTAAATTTCCAGCCACATTGCTCAAGGGAGTCTCGATGAAAAATGAGCTTAATTGTAGGGCAAACATTATTTTGCGGGGCAAATATGCTCCCCACCTCCCAACTCATAACATGAAGTGACACCCCTGTGCTGCTCCAATTATTTTACTTTGTTTTTTATATCTTTCTCGACATTTTGTTTGAAATTATTTAACAATATCCTTTTTGATTTGATTGCATATGTAGCCTCAAGTGTTGATAGACCAAGTTCGACCAAAACTGTGTTTTCTTGTGTCATGTTTTAGCTTCTTTTTTTGAAGTTGTTGGCCATGATAACAGTTTTTGGTAAATTGTAAATAATAGCTATTGTTTTGTTAATATTTTAAATGTATACCAGTGTTGTAATGCTAGCTGTTTTAATTGACTGTTGTTTAAATATATTGGAAATATTTTCAATAGATAAAAATTAATTGTTTTGATCAAAGTTCGAGTTGGACATTCCTGTATTTTCTTTGCCTGGATTGAGTTCGAGTAAATGCAAGTTGTGTTCGTATTGGACTGGGGAAGAATATTAGTCATGACGTAATTACATTGTTATGGTGCATGCTTTTTGTCTTAAGCCAGAAATATTCATTTCATCAAATGGTGCAAGATAGTGTCCCTTTATTTGAAATATCATCGCAAAATTATACAAAAACAGCAGAAATATGGCACAGTCCGATTGGGATTCCGTTACATACTTAAAGAAAAAGCCAATGAATGCAAAAGAAGCACGTTCTCAACAGGTAAATACTGCTTAAATGTTTAAGAGAGAGTTCTTGTATGCTTTAGGCCCTCTGTTACGTCATATATTATTGATAGGCCCAAGCAAGGGGCAATTAATAGTTGGTGATATTTCAGTTGCGGGTTCTCAAATTTTAGGCTATCAATGCGGCAATGAGAAAAGGCACTGGTGTAGATACAGAGAGAAAATGTAGGCAAGATTTAATCAATTATAAGTCAACCTTTCCTTCTCTTCTTTTAATTGTATGCTAATCATAATTTTGCTGTTTGTTTTTGTTAAGTTTTCGGTAATTGTATTTAAATTTTTAGTAAACTGATTATCATTCCACATTTCAGTTACGGCTGCAACTAATAAGCAGCACACTGCCTCGAGAGACACAGCGAAACTTGAGAGGGAAACAGAAGAATTGCAACGTAATTTAATTTACCAACCTGTTTTTTTTTATTTTATTTTTATCTTACTACTCCATAGTTTCAGACACACTTGGAATATTACTCACTGCGTATTTATTTTTTTATTAGATGCACACGTTTCACTGGAAGTTGGAAAATTAATACAAAAGATCAGAATGGAAAGAGAAATGACACAAAAAGAACTTGCAACAGTAAGAGACTAACTTTTTCTTACAAATATTTGGTAATTAAGTAGTTAGCTCTTAGGATGAGAAGTTTATTCGCAAGAGATGTGTAATTTATTTATTTGATTCTTTATTTTTAGAAAATTAATGAAAAGCCTCAAGTCATTAACGACTATGAAGCAGGTCGGGCTATTCCAAACAATCAAATCATGAATAAACTTGAAAGAGCACTTGGTAAATATAATATTTATGTTGTACATTATTTCAGTTTTTGTATTATAATATGGTTCTTTGATTGTTGCATTTTTCAATGTCAGGTGTAAAGCTCCGTGGAAAAGATAAAGGGAAACCTATGCATCCTAAAGGGAAAAAATAAATCTGCTGAGATCCTCTGCATTGATAAATTTCAATTGAAAGTCATATTTCAGAATGTTGTCTCTTGCTGTATTGACTTTACAAATAACAAACATAGCATAAAGTCATGATATTGGAAGCTAGATTTAAGTAAAAAACTCTACCAAATCTTTCATGTAACTTGTTGTCATTGCATATTAACTATTAAAAGAGAAATTGATCTTTGAACTGTTAGTTTGCCAAATGTTTTTTGGTTCCTCTCTTCCCTCGTTCCTAAGGTCCAAGTTTTGCGGCTCGGAAATACACATGACCCCCGTTATATGTATGTAAGACGTTTGTAGGCGTATGTGCTACAAGAATTTTTAATACGATGGACGGTGTGAAATGTAGCAAGCCAAAAATATCACTGCACAGTGGATATTTTCACGAAACTCTGAGAGCATGGCAATCTCAGCCAACAAATATAACAAGCGACAATTTTATGTATCCATTGTTTATCAGGTAAGTTAAACTTTGCATTAGGGTTTACCTTTTAGGCCCGTTTTTGGTGCACGTGCTAGCTTGGTCATGTAATGGGCTGCTGCTGCTACTAAACCGTTGCAATTTTTTGTCACGATGTTTTGTTTTTTAGTTACGAGGATGACGCCAAAGAAGAAATTCCATCTCTACCGCATCAATATCGGTATGCTCTGTTCTTAGGGTGGGAGTGGGAGGGAAAGAAGTGTGGGTGGGTTTTTAATGCTCCCCACCCCACCCTCAAAAGGAAAGGGTCATGTTCTCGAATCTCTTGTACAATATTAATATGGCCATTACTTTTACTCCAGTTTGGGTGTAAATCGTCTTGAAGAATTTGTCGCACCTTTGATTGACGATGGTTTAAAAAGTGTGCTGCTATTTCCAGTCATAGAGGAGAAATTCAAGGTTTGCCTGTAGTAGAGAAGTATTGGGACATAGTAGGTACTCTCAGCCCGATAGGGTGTTCCAGTCATGCTCAGAGAAACCCATGCTTAAATTTTAAAAACTACCTTCAACCCTTCAAATTTTGTGTTCTCTCTGGATTACACTATGTTTTTACCAGTTTGGAACTTGCTAAAGTTATTCTACAGAATGATCAAGCAACTAATGTCAATTCTCCATCTGCAAACAAAGCTCTCAAGGCTGTTGAGTTGTTAAAAGAGAAATTTCCATCCCTTCTTGTTGCATGTGATGTTTGCCTTTGTGCTTTCACTAGCCATGGCCATTGTGGTGAGTATGCTATTCTGTTCTTGATTTACTCTTCAATGCAATTAAGGACCTGGCTACAAGTTTCCAGTTACTTTTAACTAGTTATTGCAATCATTACCTTCATTTGTTCTGATGGATTCTTTTAACATGAACAGTCAAAGCCGTGAGCTACAACCTATCCCAAAAATGCAGTAACAAATGAAATTGCTTTTACGTTACATGGTCGCTGGAAGCTTTCAGGCACTGAGAAGATGCAGCTACCTTGTTTTTGGAACCTCTCTCCATCCTAGCCTGTGCACAGACTCAACTCGCTTTTGAAACAGTTTTGTTGAGTCAAAACCAGCTTAGTCTGTGCACAGGCTACTCCATCCAGGACCTATGTGTAAAGTGTTTGCAAACATACTTTATTTTCAGGTCTAATCTTGCCACAAAACCAGCTAATCAACGAATCAGACACCAATGAAAAGCTTGTCCAATTAGCTGCTGCTTATATAAGCCATGGTAAATCATCGATCTTTGAGTTGTTGTTATCAAAATCAGCTCTATCGTAGTGCTTGATTTGCCTTTGATTAGGTTTGATTAAGTTGTGATCAACTTGTGATTATGCTGTATGAACAGGTGCAGATATGGTTGCACCTTCTGATATGATGGACGGACGAATTGCAGCTATTACTCAGTTCTGTGATGCTTCACTTTATCGTGGAAAGGTAATTCCAGTTAAACACGTGTTTACAGATTCTCTATTTCTAAATTATTACAGAATTTCTAAAATCAATATCTCTATTGATTTTAGGTGGCAGTAATGAGCTACAGTGCGAAATTTGCATCATGTTTCTATGGTCCTTTCAGGTAGAATTTTTTATTTTTATATGCTTTGAAACTCTGCAGTTAAACTTTTCATCACGTTGATGTGAACTGTAAAAATTACTTTCATTTTATTGTTTCTTCAGAGATGCTGCCGGCTCTGCCCCTCAGTTTGGAGACAGGCAACGCTATCAGTTGCCACCTGGCGCTAGAGGACTTGCACTTCGCGCAGCGGTAGGTTAACATTGATCTTTATCTCAATTTATTTACATATATGTTTGATATTTTCATGGGCCATTTCTGTCTATTTTAGAGACGAGATATACGTGAAGGTGCTGATATTGTTATGGTGAAACCTGGCATGCCATACCTTGATATTGTGCAGCAAATAAAACAAGAAGTATTTAATCTATCTTTTTCTCATTCTATTTCTGTGCTGTATTGTCTAATCAATGAAACTTGACCAGCTGTATTCATTTACATATATTTTTTATAGTTCCCAGAATATCCTGTAGCAGTTTATCAGGTGAGTCATATATTACTGCCTTGTTTGTCCCACTAACTGCACTTCTTCTCTTCCCCCAGTAAGAAACTAGCTTCATTACTTGATTGCATGTCAAAAGTGATTAATTTGTTATGTTTTATCAAGGTTTCTGGTGAATATGCAATGCTATATCATTCCAGCACAGCTGGAATAATAGAATTAGAAAAGGCTCTTCAAGAAACGATAACATGTATGAGGCGTGCAGGTATGCATGTGGTATTCTTCCAGCATGAAACCTTAATAATGTAATTCAGGCATGTAATCCAAGTAGCAACAAGTGTTGAATTTAATTTCTATTGCAATTTTATCTATTAGGTGCTGACATTATTATTACATATTTCACTCCATTCATACTGAAAATGTTGAAAAAGTCAAACAATGGAAAGTAAAGAGACAAAGTTGAAGGAGTCGTAATTATTGATAGATATTTTAAAACCAGGTATGATTCTTCATACATTGTAAATATGTAAAATTTAAACTAAACATCTACTGCACTAGGACCCCAGCTATTGTTCCCGCAAATGCCATACAGAAATTAAAACATGCCATATCCTAATCATTATTAATATCACTTTGACTATGATGTGAAGTAAAAATATTTCTGATTAGATTTGAAGAAGTGCTTTGAATGGGTGTAAGTCCTGCATCATCCTTTATTTCAGGGTTGGCCCCAGCATTTAGAAGTTGTTTAACTATGTCTTCGTTTTCGCAAACTGCCGCTGGAATGGCAAAGAGATGTATACTTAGAAACTGGTAAAGAAAGTTTCAAGGTTTATAAACCATTTAAATAATAATATAGATATCTGTTGTAAAGAGAGCAGGGATTAATATGTTAGATAATTCATACTGACCATAATGTAATGGTGTTTGTAACTCTGAATCCTGTGAAATCAAATATAAAGACTCTGAGATTGAGCTCAGTCAGTTTGTGAATTGAGACAAACTAAGTTCTAACTGAACTAAGTATGAAAATGGTGCACTTGCCTGGAGGTTGATATCAGCATTTAATTTCACGAAAAATTCTACTAATGTTGAATGCCCCCTATCACAACTCCAATGTAACAGACTTAAACCCTAAAATGGAAATTATATGTGAAATTTATAAATGCCTGAAAAGTATTGGGAAGGATCAACCTCAATAATTTGGATTTTCAAGATTTGTACGTTATTATCTAGAGAATTGATGTTGAAGTCCTGACTAGATGCAATTCTAGAAACTTCTTGAATATTCCCCTCTTTGCACCAGTCAAAAACTGTCTTTTCATCATCCCTGAAAATGAAAGGGTATTCAAATCAGTATTGTGGTCTTGGGACACCCATCGTGGTTTTGGGACACCCATCATGTTTTTGGGACACCCATTGTGGTCTTGGGACACCCATAAATTATTCCCCAAGATATTTGACACCCTGACAAGATGCCAGCTGTTAATAAAATCATAATGACTGAAGAGATATCTCTAGATTCCATTTCTTAGAGTGGTTTAATTTCTTACTTCACGATTTCATCATCCGTGCAACAAAATTTACTCACAGCAACTCCAGTTCCAGTGACTTTTTTTGACTACAAAATAAGAAATATTATTTCATATTACAATGAAACAAAATTACAAGCATAGAAAACTGTGTTTTCATGCTGCTATGGAGCCCAGACATGCCCAATAATTAATGGCAATGTCATCCAATCCAACTAAAAATAGTTTACAATATGATGGACGAACTGTGGTTTGACTTGTAGACTTTTTGTCCCATTGTGGATCAAGCTCTTGCACCAGTGTCACATATTTACTTTTTGCGTCCGAACACTCCATACTCCCTAGTTTATTCCATGATTCCCTGGGAAAATGAAAAATAACCACGAAAATTAACACCAAAAACAAGTTCTATCCAAATATATCAAAAACAGTTTTGTGAAAGTTTTACTTTAATCTTTATCATAAATAAAGTAAATTGATCTATTTACCATTTAGATTTTCCCACAAAATCCCAAAATGCGGGTTTCCCAACATTGCATTTTCCAATAGTCGCCTGAAAATAATTAAATGATAAATAAAAGCTTTAATATGAATATCAAATATAACCCCATCAAAGAATTAAATTGGGTCCGTCCAGCAGTCAACAAAATTGTACTCAAACTCAAACTCAAACTCAAAATGTTTTTTCAGCATAAAATTGATTAATTACATCATACTGATATAATAAAAGATTAAGTACAGGAATACATTCTTTTTTTAATAGAAAAACATGGTTAAGTGTAAATATGTAATTAAGAAATCTTAGGCTGATGGACACATGGAAAAAACTTTGGGCAAGCTATCGAGCCATGTGTCCAGTTTGACGCTTTTTATGATAAAAAAGAAAAAAATTTTTTTTTAGGTTTAAATAGCAACAACAAGATATAATAACAATAAAGTAAAATATAGTAGAATTAAAAAAGAATTATAGA
Organism: Sanderia malayensis; assembly: GCA_013076295.1. Lineage (NCBI taxonomy): Eukaryota > Metazoa > Cnidaria > Scyphozoa > Semaeostomeae > Pelagiidae > Sanderia > Sanderia malayensis. The sequence goes on from RQOL01000828.1 coordinate 4,035,115, forward strand.
TAAAGTAAAATTAATGAATAAGGCTAAATGCAATTATAAATTAATCAGAAAGTAATCAAGCATACAGGTTTTCAAACTTTGTTCATAAGATAGTATTTCATCTGCTTCACAAAGTGATGTTTATTATACATTGTTTTGAACTCTATAGGTAGGGAGTTCCAAAATTTAATACCGTCAAAAGTGAGAAAGTTTTTTTTAAAGTTTGTAGAAATGTATGGGAGAGAAAAACCCTCAGAAGAAGATTGCCTTGTGTTATATTTGTGTACATTTTTTGTTTTTACAAATTTTTTGTTTTTACAAATTTTTGTTTTTACCTGTTTGTAAAATCCGTAAAGTGTCAACATGGTAGACTGATCTAAATTTTTCAAGCTGCGTACATATTCTGCTGCTTTGGTAAATAAATTTACCTCCTCCTTTTCATCCATTGTTTCATATCATATATTTAGTTGTTGTTTTATTAACTGTCATTAGTTATTGGTCAATATTTAATTCAGCAGTGCCACCCTGATCTGTGATCTTAATCCTACTACTGACCACCTTTGTCCACTACTGACCACCTTTACAGCAGACAATCCAATCGGATAACAACTACAACTTCAGGACTTGGAGGGTGGATGGTCTGAGGAGGGAGCAAGGAAAGACAGCAAATCTTTGAGTTTTTTAATTAAAATGGCTTTAATGGACATAATTGGGCTTGGAGGAGACAAGCAAGCTGTTATATTTGATATAGGTGAAGCTTACACGAAGATAGGATTTGCCGGCGAGACAACACCAAGGCAGATAATACCAAGTAAAGTGAGACGGCTTGTGGGGGACCGAGTTGTTGAAACGAAAATTATTCAACCAAACACAAATGGTGATAATTTGTACGAAACTTTGAGGGAGTTTCTACACGTCATTTACTTCAAGTACTTGCTGGTGAATCCGAAAGAGCGGAAGGTTGTAATTTGTGAGTCTGTGCTTTGCCCTGTCAAGTTCAGAAACACTTTGGCCAAAGTTTTATTCGGATGTTTTGATGTTGTGACTGTGTTGTTCGCACCTGGACATCTGTTGTCCCTGTTCACATTGGGTGTGCCAAGTGGACTTGTTGTCGATTGCGGCTACAATGAGTCACTTGCTCTACCAATATATGAACACACCCCAATTCTGTCAGCAATGGAGTTCTTGCCAGCTGCAGGCAAGCTCGTTCATAAGCATTTGCAAGAACAACTTCTTGCAAGCAGTGGCCAACTCTTGAAAGAAGACACAATCGAAAATATCAAAGTAACATGTTGCTTTGTAAGACCACCCGGGAAAGTTGAAGATGCTGATAGCAGCAGCCAACGTCTTCCTCCATCTGTCTGCTTTGCTGTTGACAATGGAGAGAAGATTGATGTTGATGGGAAACTAAGAGCAAATTCATTTGATATTCTTTTCGATGGTGACGATGAAGGCAAATCAATTGCTACATGCATTCTTGATTCTTTGGCAAGGTTAATCAATTGCTACATGCATTATTATTTCATTCTCAGCATTTTACTTATTACTTTATTTTGGAAGACACCACAATGTTTTGACCACAATTGCAAATCTATTAAATATATTTACAGGCATTTTCTAGTAAATAGCATAGTATTTAAAAAATATATAACCATTATAAGATTAACTTTTATTGTTTTCGTTTCCGCGGCTTCATCTTTCAAAGCTTGATAGTATAGTTGATAGAAGAATTTACGTTAAAACTATTTGACGAATCATTTCTTCCATGCAGGTGTCCAATAGATTGCAGACAAGCTCTGAGCGAGAACCTCGTTCTTATCGGAGGCACGGCCATGACGCCTGGCTTTGCAGCAAGAGTTCTTGCAGAAGTGAAGGATGCTCTCAGCTCTGAAGCATACAAGAAGAAGCTTGCAATAAAGAGAGTCAAACTACGCCAGCTACTTGTTCAACCGAACTATGCGGCATGGCTTGGTGGAGCTGTTTATGGCATGTTAGAATCTCTTGCGGAGTATTCGATCACTAGGGAGAAGTACAAGGAAAACCCAACACTTCCAGACTGGGCCTCAATCCTCTCTCATGACAACAATATTTCCGATAAGTCAGCGGCAAGAACAAAGTTCCCCACATACCGAAAATCAGCCCTCCCAACAAAGGTTAGCAAAACAAGTTGAAAGAAACTGGTTTTAGGGTGCTTTAAAGAGGTTTGTCGTAAATTTTTATTTATTCAAACAAATTACAGCTGTACCTAACTGCTGAATATATGTTTGATAGTCAATGGTTTGGCTTCCAAGTTTCTCCATAGTGTATAAAAGAAAGAACTTAAAGTGGATAAACTCAATGATAATATTCACATTACTACATTAATGAAAATTTTAGCCATTTTTATGATTAAAAGAACTATAACACATATTGTATTGCGTGGGAGCCTCTATTAACAGATACCTCTGAATAACAGACAAATGTTTTTGGCCCAAAATGATTTCAAATTGGTCATCTCATTGAAAAAGCTGCCAATGCATGCCTATTGACAATGGACAATATTATTCATCTTATAGGTGTCTGTTATAAGGTTCCCCTCTTCATATAATACTACATTTGTTATTTAAACTGATTAAATAATATGAAAAGCTTAAAACCAAAATGACACTGTTCATTGCCTTCATATTAAGCAATATACACATGTCATAGACTATATGTCACTGTAATTGAAATATGGCAGTATCTCTTAGATTAATCCCAAAGAGAACTGTCGAATGATCTCTGGTGCTGCTGAATCAAAGCCAGCCATGTCCAACATGCCCCTGTCACTTGGGTCAGCAATTGTGAAACCTGTTGAGGTCATGGCACAGACAATGAGCTTAGCATCTGGTACGTCCATTGCTTTTCTGTATTTCTGAAGAGCTTTGTAAGGGTGCTCCTTGCCAATCCACGTTTCACAGTCTGTGTACACAATAAAGACATCCACTGGTATCCTTCTTTGACGAGCGTAAATCATTGGCTGGGCACAATCAGTTGCACCCATTGTGACCTAAAATGGGGGAATAGTATATATATATCATATATTTGCATACATTTGCATATATTTGCATATACAAGCTTGGAGAGTCATTGTAAAATGTTCCAAAGGGTTATGCAAATTGGTTGACTTTTTGGGATGTTAATATTCAGTAAGAATTGTACGATAAAGACAGCAACCAAAAGCAGCATTGCAATTGTATTAAAAGGTTTTGTTAATCTATGAATTTATCAGTATAAAATTAGTTTTCTCATAGCTTCTTGGTCGTTTTTTCTGACCACAAATCGCTATTGTTGCAACGTGGCATTTGTTTGCCTTATCGGTTATTCAATTATATTTTCACATGTTGTCAACTCACACTGTTGATTTTTTCCATGACTTTATTGAGTTTCATGGATTTGTCGATATCCAAGTTGACGAATTTACGTGAAAATCCCATGGAATGTACGGATTCCTCAGTCTTCATGGTAACCATTGCCATGGCAGCTGATGCCATGGCAGCAGTTATGATATCAGACCCAAGACATGGGGTGCCCATGGAACCACTCACGTCTATACCAAGCATATATCTTTTGCCAGTTGGTTCAACAAACTGTCAACAAAAAGAAATAATAAAAAGCGATATTCCTTTCAGTGTTTTCTGCAAAAAAATCTCAAATGCTGCTGGGATTAAAAACCAAGAGCTTTTTAGCAGCCCGGAGCCAATGTTTTAGACAAAGGCACAATATAAGTATTCTCTACTAAAATATACAAGACATTTTGGGCATCCATTTCTCAGTGTGGAAGCCAGGCAAATCTGTCCCCAATCCTTATTTGGTAATGCCTTACCTTGAATGACATATAGAATGCAGCATCCAAAGCCTGGACAATCTCTTTCCTAACGTTCCATGTATTTGAACCCTTCACCCCCTTGCCCCTTTCATAAACTTGCAAGGCAACCAGAACATTGAACGGGTGGATTCTTGCTTTCTTCAATAAGTCTTCGTTTTTCAAACATTTTACCACATGTTGCAGCATTTCACCACCGTCATCAAATAAGCCAAGCGTGCTCATTTTCCCAAGATTTCTTATCATTGCAGTCATTGGCATTTTAATCAAGAGTTGATTCCAGACCTAGAAATTAACCACAATTTTCATTGTCATCACCATGGATTTTACTATTTAAGGTGTGCATTTGGAAAAGGTCTTAAATTACAATTAACCTTACAGGGTGCCCATATTTCTGTCTTACATCCCGAGTTAAAGAGAGAGAGAGAAAATGATGTCTGATAATGTCTTTTGGATTCAAGCTCCATCTGATGACATATCACCTTTTTCGATGACAAAAATACTGTTGGAATATGCTCTCTGACAAGATCGTTCTTTCTCAAGATATCAACAACCACATCTTCGTGTGAAGCTTTTAAAACTTGCTCAGTTGCTTGCAAGTAGGAAATTGTTGTCTCCAAATCATCATCTGCAACCTCCCCAAATGATTTCACATGTTCCATCATCTTATCGTACCCCTTTGCAATGAACTTGAATACAGCTTGGTGAGGTTTGCTGTCTTGTGGCTTTGCATGGCACAACCTGAGTAGATCATGATGCGACCATCCATCTCTCTGCTTGTATTTTGTGACCTGATATGCCAAATCCCGTCCTGTCTTATCGCAGTACCATTTGCCAATGGCTTTCCGGTGTGCCCTTCCCCAACCTGTTGTTTTCTCGTTCAGATTCTTGCAAATCTCCTCGCAGAATTTCACAAAATGAAACAGATCAGTCGATATGCAGCATATTTCAGACAAGGCCTTGTAAGCAGCTTGGTGAATATTCAAAAACTCATTGGATCCTTTTCCTTCGTGGTATTTTGCACACATAGCAAGAGAGTAAACAATTGTGTCTCGCTTGGCACATCTTCCCTTCATGCTGAAATCTCGAATTATTTCCACTGCTTCCAACCCGTGGCCTGTTTTAATCAGTCTTATAAGTGTCTTGACATTTTGTAAGCCTAGCTCTTGTTTATTTGCGTAATAAGTACCACTTTCGGAGCCAAGAACAAGAAATCGTTTCAACCTTTCTAGATCTGTTACTTGCCAACCAAATCCTCCTGCATCGTTTCGAACTTGCGTTGCTTCTTGCTTCATTTGTTGGCCTGGTTTTTCTGTCATGACTTCATCCATTTCTTCGACTTCTAGAAATGTTTGCAAATTGTTTTCAGTTCTGTATTTACCAGCAGTGGTGCAATACTGTAAATAATAGGGTGGACTCTATGCCAATTTAGAGGTTTATCGAAATTTCACAGGGCTTTTTCCGCTTTCACCATGTTGCATTATTATTGCATCAGCATTTTTTTGCATATTTTATGTCATGGGGAAAGTCCCTGCGTCCATTCGAGATGATTTGCACAATGGAACCCCGTCATTTTACTATTACCATTATTTTGATTTTAGTGACATCTTAAAGGTTAGTATTTAATCCGAATAATCTAGATGCAACATCGTCTATGAAATAATTTGAAACTAGCCTTTTCATCCTTCTTATTTTGTGAGTTTTCGAGCTCCGAAGAGCTCTTCAAGACATCACGTCTAAGGCTATAGCTATTTTAAATTACTTCATAATAAACGATGTTATATCTAAATTAATGTTATCGGCATCATTAATTACTGCTGTCTTTTTCAAGCAGTTGCGTTATGTTATTACAAATGTCTGCTGCAAGATGGCTGGCCCTTCATATTGCCTCTCATCTTTGCTTTGTTCCCTTCGGCCCATCGATTGTTAAAATATATCCCCCTGTATTAATCCTTAACTAATCAACTGCACACAGTATTGTGCATAATTTTACGGGGGTAAGGACTTTATCTTTATTCCACAGTCCACCAGTCCATGTTTTACGAGCATCAATTGACTGGCTTGCGAAACGATATTATGATGAATGATGTCCGCTCAATTTCATAAAATTCCGGCATTGCATGGGCGATTTAAAATTGTCATGCTGGCAGTATCGAGTCACTGTTTGCGGTTTATAAAACAGCAAAGCATTTCAGAGGCAGTTGGATTCGCACCTCAAGCGATTAATTAAGATACTAATTAAGTAGTACATATTTGGAATAATTTGTTATTGTTGTTCACTGGAAAATTCCTCACAAAGTTTAGATAGGCCGACTTTGTCGCAAGCAAGCGCAAGAAATGGGGCACAAAGGAAGTAAATTATCTCAAGACGAAATTCGGGAGCTGCAGAAAGCAACTTACTGTAAGCAAGAAATTGAAATAGTTCATATAAGCTTCTATTTTTATCAGCAAATTTTAGGCAATTTTATTTTCATATTTTATAATTCAACTGCTCATTTCTGAAAGCACAATATTTTTGCGATTATGAAGGGATGATGATAGGGATCAACAAAAATATCTAGTTAAAATCCGGATTTATCCCAACGAAAGATTGGAAATACGTGGAATTTACGAATGTGGTTCTTTTTAACTCAAATACCACACATATTTATTTTATCACGGAAAATTTCAAGCCTGGTTTACTATTCTTTTTCACAGCAAAGGTGCTTCTAAAAGTGAAACGATATTAGCTTGCCATGAGGGTTTGGCACCTTTTATTGTTGCACTGTTGCACTGCACATGACTGCTTGTGTTTAGGATAAATCAAATAACATTTTAGCAGAAACTTTTCAGCATATTAACCTATCAGATTCCAATACTTCCAATATTTACTTGCTTTTTAGTTGACAAAAAAGAACTTCAAAAATGGTAAGCAAATATTTATATATCTTTTATTACTTTCAATTTCATATCACCATGGTTGATAGTTTCACACTTATGGATGTTGCCATCAGAAACCTCTTTCATTCTTACAATTCTTAAGCTCAACTCTACAATTATTAGTTTTAATTTTCTTTTTAGGTATAAAGATTTTATGAAGGATTGCCCATCCGGCCAGTTACGACAAGATGTAAGTTTAAGATTTTAGAGTTTCTTTCTTCTATGTAGCATGCAAGTCAACAATTTTGATGTGTCTTTTAGCATGTAATTGAGTCGGTTAATCTCCTGAGACTTTCAAAATTAAATTCAGCTTGCTGTGATAATTAAATTAACATTCATAATTGCATTCAGCAACAGAGATGCATCAGTGTTTAGGCTTTCTAGAATAATCAGCATTAGTCAACATCCCAAAAATTGATTTAAAGGAGCAAAAATTGACAACCAACTGTTTTTATTCATTAATAATTTCTCAGACTGCAAATGATGCTCCCAGGTACTTGAATACACATCTTACACAAGTCTATTACCCCTGGTCTAGAAATGCAAATGCCATGGCATTCTATTGGTTAATAAAACAATAGAAAAGAACAATAGAGACAATAGGGATCACATATGTCAAGTAAATAATATATCTCATATTTCTTTCAACAAAACAATTACCAGCTTTATATTTTATTCAGAGTTTAGAGATTTCACAATTCTACCACTCCCTCCTTAGATATAAGTGCTCATGAACATAAACTTTGGAGAGATTTATTTTAGTTTGAACACAATAGAACCACAGCAGCTTTTAAGTGAACGAAAAACTTATCTGTTAAATAATTTAATCAACTGTCTGCTGTGACAATGTAACAGCCAGATGTTACTCTCTCCAAATGGATTCAACATCTTTAAATCAAACTTTTTAATCTAATAATGCTGTTATTCTGTATAACGGTATTATGTTAACTTTTGTCTCAGGCCAAAAGGGTGTTTGATGGCTTTCAACACCACAGTAAACATGTGATATATCTATAGATACCAAAATTGATTTCTCATTTAGCTGATTCAAATGAGATATAACCAGGACTGGATTGTTAGCAAAAAAACCACGCAGTTGGTTGTATTGAACACCATATGTTTTTTTAGTATCTGCTTGGCATGTGTTTTAGTCTTCAAGGTAGGAGTGGTTAGCCCAACTGCAACCCCTGCTATCCCATAAATTATTCACACATTTGGAAACATTTTTTCTTGGAAACAGAAACGCAAAATATCTGTCTTGTTTGGAGAGAAACTCGATTTAGTTATAAATACTGCGAAGATTCAACCAAAACAACTTTAACATGCTCTGGTCAGGCCATCTGCTGCATTTTCCCGACGCCCCCTTATAATCCAGTACGACTCTAATAATAGATTATCATTTTTGATTATCGCTTCAAAACGATTTGTGCTTGTTGCCAAGTGAGCGGTCAAATACTCAACGTAAGCGTTTTAATGGATGAATTACCCAATGCTATCAAAGACTCGGATTACGAATTTTAAGCTTATTCCTATGTTTGTAAAGTTCCTATGGCGGCCTATCTTTATGCTGACAGCATTATTTGTTTGCTGGGTGTATAATGGCCTGACCTCCGCAAATGTTCATTCCAACTAAACTAAAGAAATGTTGTAAAATGTCTTGTTTTCGCTGTAAGAAGGTGTTCATGAGTCAGGACGTAGGCGTAGCTCGAAGCTAATATTTTCCAATGGTCTTTCTTCTTTGAGGTCACCAATTCCCGATTTTCAAAACGCGTCGGGTATAATAACATTGTTCAAAATTTGCAGTTCTTTTCGAAATACTTAAATTCCTTTTCCATGGATTTTCTTTTGGCATTAATTTAATTAACATCCATTTTCATTCATTAGGAAAAAGCGTAGTATACTTCCAATATAATTTTCGTTTTTATTATTAAAAATTTATAAAACCATGCTCCATTGTTTGTGACTTTATTCTGAACCACAAACACGATTCAACAATAACATCACTTCACTTGCAAAGGACAACCTATCAACCTATAATCTGTTTGCCTGCCTAAACATTACTAAATAACATAAAAATGTTTTCATGATGGACCTTTTGTTTTAAGGACTAGTTATTTAGCGTTTCCTTTCAGCAAAAATTCTCTCAAACCCTCAAATCTAGTTTTGTATCTAATATTCTTTCTCGTCGCGAAGGAGAAATTTTTGCTGTCTGCTTTTTTTGTCATCCATGGCACAGCCCTCATCTTTCTATTGCAACCGTTCCATAACCCATCAATTATTTATCATGTTTACTCCGCCTATTAACATTCATAGATTCGCCACCTTTCCTTATACAATATAAATCTATAGATATTTTAAAGTTTCATAATGCATTCTCCTTTCTTTCACGACAACACAAACCCGCCATGAATCAATCCTTGACGCAAATGCACATTGTGTATTTTACGGACCATGTAGTGAATTGCCTCAGGGAGTGCTGCAACGTGGCGACGCCATCTTGCGAATTTTTAATTTTGTAAAATTCATTATTAACGCGATTTATCTTGTTAAGTAATACGTCAATGACCAGTCAATAAGACATATGTCTTTATTGCCAAATACATTCCAAGTCATAATCTACCATCCCCCTTGACAGTTCATGAGTATTAATTCTCACAGCTGAAATAACCTTCTTGAGAAAGTTTATTTCTGATTAATAATTAACTAGGCGATCAGGTCAGATGCACATATAATTGTTTTAGCTTTTAGCCACGGATGGCTCGAAACGCAGTTAACTGTCTCTCCCTTTTAGCACTCTATATACTGGGCATATACTTTCAGAAATATACCCATTAATAGAAACTCGACACACTAAACATGCTTTTTGTTTAATAAAATATGTTTTTCTGTCTTTTTTGCAGGAATTTGAAAGAATTTACCAACAATTCTTCCCCTTTGGTGACCCATCCAAATTTGCAGCATTTGTTTTCAAGGTTTTCGATAAAAATGATGTAAGGACTGTTCGTATATAACATGCATCAAAATCTTACCAAATTACACTTCTTCGGTGTCCCATAATCTCTTCTTAATTGTTTTGAATATTCCACAATGTTAAGACCCCCTGAAAGTTAGGCAACATTACTAATGATGCTAATAGTAATAGTAAAATGACGGGGGATTATTCTAACTTGCTGTTGTTTACTTCCAGGATGGCTCGATCAGTTTTAAGGAGTTCATAACAGCTTTGTCCATCACATCCAGGGGAAGTTTGGACGAGAAACTCGAATGTGAGCACCTCTCTTGGTATTTTGCGGACCATACTTTCAATTATACACTTCCACTTATGTACAGACTATAAATGTCTGATGATTCTGGTTCTATCTTTTATCATAGGGGCATTTTCTCTGTATGACCTCGACAAGGATGGTTATATCACTCGTGATGAAATGTTGCATATAGTGGAATCTATTTACAAGATGGTGGTAAGTTGTTCTTGAACTTTACAGCTACATGCACATTTTTTATGAGAATACTGAGGCTCAAATTCTCTAAAACGTACGAATAATGTTAGAATATACCCGGTTCAATCATAGTCAATAGAAAAGAACTATTGACTATGGTTCTATTGAGTATTTCTATTGACTATGGTTCAATTAACATCAATCGGGGCCAAGATATTTTGTTTCTTCGAGCTGTTTCACAAACCAAAACAAGGGGCGATTAATGAGAATAACTTGAGAATAATTTCACGCTCAAAATTGAAAATGTTTAAGAATATTGCGCCTCGCCAAGAAATAACATTCTCGTAAATAGAGACGCCCCGGCCTCTGAGCCACCTTATTAAACGCCGTCGCTCTTTTAACGCTCTATGAAATCTCTTCTTGGATTCAACTGGTTTTGCATTGGCCCATGGTTTTGCTTAATCTGGTTTGATCCGGTTTGATCCAGGGCAAGATGGTCGATCTGCCAGAGGATGAAGACACTCCTGAGAAGCGAGTGGATAAGATTTTTCACAAAATGGACAAGGTATGATTTCCAGACTTATTCAGTATATTGGCATGCGGTTAACGCAGGTGCCGTCACATTCAATTCAGTGTACATGTTGTTGATACATGCACCGGTCGCGCGTTGAATGAATATTCATCGTGATTCATAATTCTACTGGCCTTTTCTAGAATGCTGATGGAAAGCTGACGATGGAAGAGTTCAGAGAGGGTTCGAAATGTGATCCATGGATTGTACAGGCACTAGCTATCGATTTGCCCGAGCAAGACCTGGATGGGGAAGAACGACTTCGGTGAATACATACCATCTAATCCAGATTATAATCTAATTAATCTGGATAAAATCGGATTAATGCGGATTATAATCTGATTAATCTGGATTAAAATCCGCTACTTTTTTGCACGGACCGCCCAATCTAACTACAGCTAGCTGCAATGACAATTATTTTTATTCAATATATTAATCCGTTAATCCATTATTTATGCATCAATGTTCTTCCACGCGTCAACCGTGGCCACAATCCAGTTTCCCACGGCAACACCACGAATGAAACACCTATGATAGGACTAACAACTTGATGTATACGATATTGATAATCCCAAGCACATGATAAGCTAATTCAGGTTAATATATAGGCAATATATAGACAATATAGGCTTTTGCATCAGCTATAATCAATCAGAAATGACAAACGACTATTTTTAATGCTGTTGTCTTTGTGAGAGATGTGAAAGATATTTAATCAACGTCACGTGACGTAATCTATTTGTGTTTTGTAGCATTAAAGCGAATATTATGTGAAGAGCACAAGGGCAAATTAGTTATTAGCACCATTTCAAATGAGTTTTCAGCTACTTTAGTCGCACATACGCCTTAGACTGTTGTTTTGATGTTTTCGTTTGAATTTTTAATTTGATAATGATCAAAAAAGGCATGACTTTGAGCTTTTCTCGTATTCCTCCCATCTTTTCTTTCTGCCTTGCGATCGCGAACAACAGCGCTCACTCCCACCTTTTGGAATGAGCGCACTCGAACCTATTGTGGGATCGAACACTTGCAGTGCACATGCACACAACTAGACTATGGCTTGCTTTGCAAACGTGCAACGCAATATCACTGTTGCTGCAGCAATTGATGAAAGAGTGATTGAAGGATATACCCCAGTTTTTCGGCCATGAATCGAACCTTCTGTGGACTGGTTGGTAAGTGGAGACATTTTGTCTTTGATTTAGCCAGTATTTTATTATTATTTGAGCCTTAAAATCAAGCTACATTATTTTACCATAAATCTCGCGGCCTGCCTGGTCTTAACTAGGCCTTAGCATGGTTCAGTTACAACAGGATTCCAACAGCAATATATCGTGCCTTTACGACAATAATTTACTTCACCATCATTCTTGATTTTACTTTATCTGGGATTATCTATTTACATCTTGTATATGTTAGTTTAGTCCGATAACTCTGAATCTTTGCAATACCTAAAAATTGCTCCACCCATCCCGATGGGAATTTTCCCAGTTTCGGAATTCAGGTCTGCAACAGCGCCCGTCCCGTGGACTTTTTGATGAATGCTAATTGGTGCATAGCATCTCCTTTTGTAACAAGCGCGGATGCATTGTTTCCTTTGCCTGTAAGAAGCAATAGGCCTTTGTGTATGAGCAATAGGCCATTGTATTTGAAGGATAGGCCATTGTATTTGAACAATAAGTTAGCAAAGTCTGAAAAATCGACTTGCATTTGCATATTACACACACTATTGACTTGCGTCATGCAAAAGTTAAAGTTAAGTATTCAAATTCTATTTTTTGTTTGTAAATAATGCAAAATTCTACAAATAAATATAAAGCGCCAGTTATTGTAGCATATCAAATACATCTGGTCAGATTTTGGTAAAAATGACGTAAGAACTGCTCGCATATAACATGTATCAAAATCAACTTTCAGCAATTTGTTTCATTCTTCCCTTGTATACTAATTATTACTATTATTGCAAAATATCAAATATTCTAACTTTTCCCCCCAGATCATTCGCAATGGTAAATAAATCCGCTGATAACTCAAGAATTGGATACAAAAAATTCTTCCTATAAAAATTACGTAAGTCTATTTTAAAGTTTATCTTTCTACTGTCTATTTAACTCTTCATCTACAACGCTAATTCTTAACATAAAATCTTCTTTTTCACATTTTTTTCTCAATTTTGAGTAAACATGAGCACTTCTTTGCTTCTACTTTGACAATTAATAGCATACCATCCTCTATTTGGTCAGCTTTCTTCTACTTCAATTTTCTTGGGATCAGATCAAGTGTCTCATTTAATTTTCCGTCCCTACTCAACTCACTCGGAGATATACCAATTATATTTCTCAAAAACTCATGCTTCAATTTCTGTTCTAATGTTAGAATCTCTTGTTGCTTGCACATCTCCATGTAAATCTTCTCGAACTCATATTTATCTTCAATTTTCGTCACTTCCTCCGTTAGGCTCCGTTTCATTGCTTGCTTAGTCAATCTGCTCCGGAGCAGTCTGTGAATTAATTCTTGTATCAAACTCATCATTTTATGAGCCTCGTTATCGTGTCTCGATTCAAGCATTACTTTCTCTTCTTCGTATCGTTTTGAGATCGTATGCTTTTGAGCCTGTAACTCTGCATCTTTCTCTCGAGCATACTCTTTTTCTAAGTCGTCTTTCTGTTCGTTAAGTTTCTTCTCACAGTCTTGTCTCGATTTCATCATTTGCTCTTCAATCTCCTTTTCCCAATTATCCCTTTCCTCATCCCATAAGTTCAGTATCTCCTCTTTATCAGTCAAATGACTTTTCATCATTTCTTCGATGCGTTTCCTGAATTCATCCTCCAAATTCTCGATCAACAATTTCCTCTCTTTCTTAAATTCCTTCACTCTTTCCTGATGTTTCTCTTTTAAATTTTTCATTTCCGTTTTCATGTTAGCCGAATACTTCATTACAACATCAGATTCTCCTTTCATCTTTTCGTAATCCTTCGTCAGTTTTGCAACCTGCCGTTGGAAATCGATAATTTTCTCTGTTGACTCTTCAAGCCTGTCCTTCAGACCATTATTCTCTGATCTCTCTCGTTGATAATCTTCTTTAATCGTTTTCCATTCCTCTTTGTACTTTTCATTAATTGCAGCAATCCTTTCTAATCTTTCAACCTCATCTTGCAACTGCGCATTTATCTCTTTCAATTCAACCATCCTTAACTCATGCCTCTGCTTTTCTTCATTATTCTTTTTTGCTAATCCTTCAATTTCATTCATGCAATTGCTTAAATCATTTTCTAACTCCTTCACCTTTTTTCTCAACTTCTCTGATTCAATATCTTTAATCCCAATTTGTTTTTCTAATTCGTTCTTGCTCTTAGCTGTTTCTGCAAGATTCAATTTATTATCAAGTTTTTCATTTTCCAATTGATATTTTGCATCATCTAATTCTTTCTTTAGCTCCTTACTCGTTTTCTTTAACTCAATTATTCGATCATTTGAATTTTTTTCAAGCTCGTTAAATTCATTTTGTAATAATTTATATTTTTGCAACAATGCTTTACAATCTTCAACCTTTTCATTCAACTTAGCTTGATGCATTTTCTCACTCCGCATCAGCTCGTTGATGCGCTCATTTTGCTCCTTCAACTTGTCTTTATTTCTTTTTTCGGACGCCGTAATCTCAGCTATATTATCGTCTTTTCTTTTGCCATCATCTCTTAACTTCCTCTTCTCCCCTTCTTGTTTTTCTAAATCCATTTTATACTGCAGATCACAGTCTTCCAACTTTCTTTTCAAATTCTCTAACTCGAAAATTTTTCTTTTGAGTTCTTCCTTCACTTTTCCTAAGCTCTCTTCGTGTTTTGCTTCATTTAAACTTTCCAACTCCTCAATAAGTCCACTCTTTTGCTTTATCAGCGCCATAAGTCTTCTTCTTTCTTGTTCATGCTCTTCCAAATCCTTTTCATGCTGGGCTTGAATCTCATTCATCATCTTCTTCAATCTTTGCAACTCTTCATTTTTAACAGCTCCGTCATTTTCATTCTTCATCATATCCAGCTTTTCTTTCTGTAGTTCATTGATTTTTCTTTTCAAATTATCGACGTGCTGATTCTGTAAATCTTTTTCATTTTTCATCTCTTCTAACTTCATATCTCTCTCTTCTGCGATTCTTTGCAAGCTTCTTTTCTCATCCAAAACTCCTTGCAATCTTGTCTCATAATCACCAATCATCTTTTCTTTTGCTTTCTTCAACCTGTCGAAATTCCCAAGAACTTTTTCATGTGCTTTGATTTCTTCCTCCAAATCTTCCTTCATTCTATTCAGTTTATTCTCAAGGACTTTCACCTGCTTTCTGTAATCATTGTCAATCATATCCACACTATCACGAAGTTCTTTTAATTCAGCATCGTTCTTATTTTTTTCAGCTTTAAACATTTCTTTATCTTTAACTATTTTTTTGATTTTATCTTCATAATATGCTTTCATTTCTTTACTCTTCGCCTTGCAGGCATCCAGTTCTTCGTTCAAGCTCTCAATTTCTGCATCTAGCGAATTCTTCTTTCTTTCCATCAGCCCTAATTTCTTTTCTAAACTTTCTTTATCATCAGCCATTTTTTCTTCTTCCTCAGCCAGTTTCAAAACTTTGCTTTTCTGTTTTGCTGCTTCAGAATTTTTCCTTTCAATTAATTTATCTTTTTCATCAATTAACCCTATCATCTCTTTCATATCTTCTTCAGCTTTTTCTTTTCTTTTCTCTGCTTCTAGCAATTTTTTTTTTAACTTATGCTCCTCTTTCTTCAACTTTCCATTTTCTTCTCTAATTGTCTCCGTTCTTTGCTCTGCTTCTAATTGATTCGTTTGCAGCAAACTTAACTCATCTTCTCTTATCCTCAGAGCTTCTTCCAGTTCTTCAACTTTTCCTTTTAGCTGTCTATTTTCTTTCTCCAGCCATTTCATATCATCATCCGCACTTTGCAATAAATCTTCCTTTTCTACTTCAACCACTTCACTCAAATCAGGTCCTACCATCAACTGCCTCTCATCGTCCTCAATAATTTCCTCGACACTCTCTGATTTAGGCCGTATTTCAAACCTATCCTCCATCTTTTTCAGCTGATTTATTTCATCTTGAAGTTCTCTTATTTCATCACAAAGTTCTTCCTTGTCATTCTTAATTCTTTTACTTTCCTTTCCACTTACATCTAGTTTATCTTTCAATTCATCTATATCCTTTTTAAATCCATCAATAATTTCGTCTTTATCTATTATCAGATTTTTTTGCCTTTCGCTTTCTTGGCAAATCTTCTCCTCATTCAGCCTAAGTTTCTCGGACTCTTCCTCCAAACTATTAATCTCGGCCTTCAAGCTATCCACTTCATTATTAATTGCATCGTATTTTGCAAGCACATCTTCAACCATGTTTGTTAATTCTTTATTTTCTCTAAATAAATCGGATTGCTTCTGTTTATTCGCATCGTTTTCTGCAATCAGCTCAGCTGCTAGTTTCATTACATCTTCCACCGCTGTTATCCTATCAATTTCATGTTGAAAATCGTCGCCTGATAAACTTTCATCTGTTTCACTACCAGAAATTTCAACATGTCCCGATTCATCAAGAACTTCCACTTCTGCTTTTACCATCTTTTTTCCTTTCTTTTGCAACTCTTGCTTGAGAACATCCAATTTATCCAATTCGTCGTTTGCTAATTTACTCCTCCTATGTTCCACATCAAGTTGCTCTTCTAATTCCTTAATTCTTTCGTCCAATTCATTTTCATTTTTCATTCTGCGTTTCAATTCCGCATTTTTTTCTTCCAAACTCAAAACCGATTCCTTATTCATCTCTTTAAGCAACTCCATTTCATCCAACAACTCTTTTATACTCTCATTTTTCTCTTTAATCTGGTTTTCATACCTTCCTGCATTATCAAACTCTTTTTCCCCAACCTCTTCCAGTTTTCTCTCTAAACCATTGATCATTTTTTTATTTTTTTCAATCTCAGCCTTCTTGACATTATTTTGCTCTTCCAAATCTTGCGCAAGCTCTAACATCACCTCAGTTGTTTTATTAAGCTCCTCAATTTCATTCTTCAACTCCTCGATATCTTCATCTTTTCTACTCAACAGCTCATTCTTCTCCTCCATTAAATTCAAATACTTTTGCTCTTTACTCTCAACAATAGAAGGCTCACTATACCCACTTGTAGTGGTATCAGGATCACTTTCATCAAAATCCTTCAACCGTTCCTCTATTGCATGCAGCTTTCGGTTAAGATAATTGCAGGTTTTCCTTGCATCATTGTACTCCTTTCGTTTTTCTGCCATCTCGGCTGCAACCTGATAACCACCATCTTCGTCTAATAGATCTTCATTTTTTTCAAGAGCATCTACAATCATCTTTTTTTTATCGACAAGCATTTGTAAGTTCTCTTTCGTTCTTGGACTTTCTTTTAAATTTTTTACAGTATTCTCTAAATTCATTCTTCCTCTGACGAGCTCATCTAGCTTCTTTCTCAAAACTGATCTAACATCTTCTTCCTCTTCCTCAGTAAGTCCATGCAATGTTGAACTTAACATGGCATCATTTTTTTGTATCTCATCTTCTAATGCAATAGAATATTCAACAATCTTCCAATCAACATCTTCCAATCGGTTCTTCAAGCCCGCTTCCGTGGGAGAATCTTCTTCAAAAAACTCAATATTTTCATACGCTTTAATATTCTCTTCATTGCTCAGTTCTTCCAACAACTTTTCTATTTCTTCCTTTCTTTTTAAAACTGTCAATTTTTCTTTCATTTCGTTCAAAGCTTCTAGCACTTCTTCTCTATTGTTCTCAATCTCCTCGCTCGCATCAATATCTTCCGGATCTTCCAACAAAGCTTCAATTTTCTTTGCTTGAAGCTCTTCGATTCTCTCAATAAGGCTTTGCTTTAACAAACCCTGATTTTTCAATGCCTCTCCCTTATCTTCTTCATTTATAATCAAGATTGTTTTATCGCCATTTTCTTCAGGAACGCATAAAAATATTCTTCCTTCTCGCAACTCTTTCTCCAACCTTTCAATTTCACCTGCAATGCTGCCAACAAAACTTTGGAAGCCTAGCGTCGAGCCTCCTTCTGATACCGGGCTTTCCGACTTGTATCTTACAAGCTCTTCGTCTAAATACTTTAACTGATCATTCAAACGTTCTTCCAAAGTGCTTATTTCCTTGATATCTTCAACATCTTTAGCTGTGTAGCTCCCATCATCTTCCCTTAGTTTTATCATGGCTAGTTTTTGTAACACATTATTACGATGGTCAATGATAGAGCTTAATTTTTGTTTTGCCTTTTTATCTTGATCTTCTTTATCAAAATGTTCTTCCACAAGACCTTGCTCTTCCTCTGAATATTCTTTGTCCACAGCTTTATGCATGAATACATCTTCTTCGATTTCCGCGACTTTCTTCTTTGCTTTCAGTAACATCTCATTGTTCTTTTTTTCTACCACATCGCCTTTAGCGTTCAAATAATCACAAATGCATTCGTTTCTTTTGTTGAACAACGAAGCAAGTATAGCGTCATCTTCATTTTGCTTGCTAATATCCTCGAGAATCGGTGTACAAAGTTCTCTCAAGATATCTCGATCACTGTTTATATAAACTAGGGAATCCAGTGTTGTTTTTATATCAGCAGCTAATAAATCTTCCACTACCTTACGCTCTTCAAAATCAACTTCACTTCTTCCATCCTTTTCCAATACATCATCCCCACCACCAACACCATCATCTTCCTGCATGGTATGTTGCTCCTTTGTTGTCAAATCTAATCTTTCGCTTAGCTCACTGATCTGTTTGAGTTTACTATCTATAGCGTCGATTTTCTTTGCAGCTAGCCTTTTCAAAACATCTACTTTATTTACTATACCATCTTCTTCAATTTTCGTGCAACTTTGCATGAATTCAATTGCATCGAAAAGCTCGTTGCGTTGCTGCAGTGCATGCTCTACCATCTCGTCATCAATGTCATCATCTGCAGTCACCTCTTGGCTGTTAAAATCATCCATTTCACTGACCCTCTTTTCCACGTCTTCAGACGCCCCTTTGATTTGATACCAGAGTAAATCAATCTCTTGCTGGACTGCTATTTCTGGGAAGTCTTTCATCTTTTCCAACTCTTTGAAGGAATCATAACGCTTTGCTAACAAACTGCTCAATGCATTCTCCTTGATCTCACTTTTCTCTCCTTCCACATTTGATTGAGTTTCGTTGGCTTTTTCTAGCATCCCAAGCAACATTTTTTTTCTTTCTCGTCTCTCTTTCACCATCATTCCAGAATCTCCAACCATTCCATCTTCTATATCACTCCTTTCAACCTTAAGATCATCAAGCCTCTTCCGCAATTCATCTTGTGTTTTCTGCGCATCCTCTTTACACACAAACACACTGTCAGATATATTTGCTTTTCGTCTCAACAGCAATTCCAGCACATCTGGATCTCCATTTCTTTCTAAGTGCTCTTTAATCGTCCCGTCAAGTTTCGCTTGAGAAGCTTCCAGTGACTCTAATTTCAACAAATTTTCTTTCACACCGGGATCTTTAACATCACTTGATCTCACAGCATTACCACCAGTATCACTTAATAAATTTAAATCATTATCAATTTTGTTGATGATTTCATTTATTTCTTCCCAACGCTGCTCTCGACTTTTGGTTTCTTCTCGTCCTTCCACAGCCCCCCAAACGTCAAAACATTGAATTCGATCTCTTAAATCATCGATGAAAAATTCAGTTTCTTCAAGACAATTTTCCATCATCTTCTTCATGTCCTCACTGTCTTTTTTATACAGCTCTTCAAATCCCAGAAATCTCTTTACATCTTCATCGCACTGGGAATACTCCACCATCTGCTTTATATTATCAATCAATTCTTCCATTTTTGTTCTCTCTTTTAACAGGTCGTCATTTGCCTCCTTCATTCTTCTACTTGCGTTTGAAACTGTGATAGAAGACTCATCGCAATTCTCCTCCGCAGCTTCCAAATCTTCCAGTTCGGTTTGCAACTTGCTAATCTCAGCCTCAATGTCGGAGCATCTATTTATTCCTTCCCACCGTCCAGCATCCGGTTTCAAACTTGATATATGCTGATCAATTTCAACAAGAGTGTTTTTTAATGTCTCTATAACTTCTTCAAGGCTCTCCTTATCGCTCGGTTTGATTTCTGATTCATCTAATTCCTGATTAATATTTTTCAGTTCACTCTTCAAATTCACAACATCTCTACCCCTCTTTCCATCATCCTCATCTTCAGAACGAGAATCTTTTCCAATTGGTTGCCTCAAAGAGAGGTTGGTCTTTCTTTGTTCCACTTCATAAGTCTTAGCTTTTGCGTTTTCTACCGCTTTTATTTCACCAACAACTGTTTTCTTTTCCTCAACAACATTATTCACATCCATTTCATTTGGTACCAACCCATTTGTCTCAAACTCCTCTTCATTATCTTGCACAAGACATTTTAACTCATTATTAATATGCGGTTTCAGCTTTTCAAGCAGTCTTTTCAATCCAATCAGATCTTTTGCCGCAGCCTCGTTTTCGAGGCTATCAGCTGAAGCTACCTCTCTCGCAAGTATCTCAATTTTACGATCTATATCTTCAATTCTATTTTCAACCTCTTGTATTTCATCTCCGGGATCAACCAGGGGAAAACAACGACAAATATCATTATTTATTTTTGCCAACTGCATCTCGAGACTGCTCCTGTCATTTTTCAACTCAATATTCTTGTCATTAATGCGCCCTTTGCCATCAACAAGCTCTTGTAATGTCCCTTCTAACTCTTCAAATTCCCCTTCAGTCTCGTCCAGAAGTTGCCTCGTTCTCACAGCCTCGCCTTGTAACTTCTTCACCACGGCCTCGATATCAGGATCAATTATTGTTGCCATATCATGAATTTCATTCTCGACTTGTGCCTCCGTCAACTTTTCAACAAGCTTCTTTACATTTTCTTCATATTCTTCCAGCGTATCCTCAATTTTTCGATCTTCCAACCTAAAATAATCTTGTTCCTTTAATTCTTCCACAATCTTCCTCGCTGAAAACTCTTTGTTATCAACTAAATCACCGAATAATTTATCGCCTAATATCTTCTTTATTCGATTTAACTGTTCTTTTAACAACTCCTCATTTTCCCATTTTGGAATGTCCATTTTCTCACCAATAATCTCCATGACTTCCATGTTCTTTTTCTCGTCCTGCTCTTCATATAATTTCAAAGCGTTTTCAAATTCTTGCTTCAAACTCTCTTTCTCTGTTTTAAGATGCTGAATCTGTTTCACTAGCGCGTTGTTTTTATTTTGCAGCTCATTAACATTACAAGAATTACCTTCCTCTCCTTCACAAGTTAAATCATCTGGTGGAATCACATTGGCAGCATAACCTGGTTGATTTCTTTCACTATCATCAGGTGAGTCTGTTATTAGTATTTCATCTAATAAACGGTTTAATTCATCGTCCAATTTCAACTCAGCGTCTAGCTTCCTTTCGATCAAATCCACAAGCCTTTCTCCACCAACTAATTTGTTATTTCGAGCGGCGCTTTGCTGGTCGACGCATTCACCATTAGTTTTGTTATTTACATTCATGTTAAATTCCGCCACCTGACTTGAAGCTACTTCTGCACACCTGTTCTCAATTGCACCGTCCTGTTTTTGATCAATGTTATCGTTTGTGCATTCATTAATTTCCAGCAATTTGTTGTCTGCTTGACCTGTAAAGTCCTCCACTGAGCTTTCGACCAGTAGCTGCTTCTGAATAGCATCACTCAAATCCTTTATTTTTTGTTCCAGATCCTCAATATCGCGGCATACTTTCCTGCATTCTTTCACTTTATGCTGAGCATTTGTCAATGGCAATTCATGTTCCATCTTAGTCTTCGCTGCTATGTTCATAAGTCTATCGTAATCTTCTTTGATCTTACAATACACATCTTCTAGGCTTGCTCTATCCTCTTCTGGAATCCTGTCAATATCTTCAATTTTATCATCATTTGTTATGCCGTTAACCAACAAGTCATTGTATTTGACCAAATTTTCTTTAACCTGTTCAGAATTATCTTTGTCATTTATCTTATTGTTTACGAGAGATCTTGCAAGTTCCTTAGGCCAACTATTATCTTCTACTCCACATCCAACTTCCAAGCTTTCCTTACTAGCAATTTTTCTTCCTTCATCATTGTCACCCTTCTTTTCCCATTTATTTTCCTCATCATTCAATCTCTTTCTACTCA
Source organism: Sanderia malayensis (assembly GCA_013076295.1). Taxonomy (NCBI): domain Eukaryota; kingdom Metazoa; phylum Cnidaria; class Scyphozoa; order Semaeostomeae; family Pelagiidae; genus Sanderia; species Sanderia malayensis. Next base: position 4,057,111 of record RQOL01000828.1, read on the forward strand.
TCTCATCTGCAATTTTCTTTTTCTCCGCTGCAAGTCTGCGCTTCATTTTTTGCACCAAATCGGATGCAATCGCTTCAACAACTTCAGGCATCTCTCCAAATTTCTCCCCTACTGCTTTCAAAGAAGTATCAATATCTTCATCTCCTTCATCCTTTACATCTTTCTTATTTCTTCTATTTTTTTCATCATCTCCATCTTCTTCATCTTTTTCATCATCTCCATCTTCTTCATCTTTTTTATCCTCTTGATCTTCCTCAACTTTTTTATCCTGTCCATCCTCCTTATTTTCTCCACCATTTTCATTCCCACCGTCAAAATCTGACTGCACACCTTGCGTTTTTACAACCTTTTGCTCAGTCTGCGTAAAACCTTCAGCCGTCAACTTATCCTTCTTCTCATTATCCTTTCCAAAGACGTCTTCACCATGTTCTTCTGTTTGAGATGCAACTGTACTTGTCTCAACAGCTCTCTGTCTCAACAGGCCCTCTTTTACCCTGGATCTTCTTCCCTCGCCGCCATCTTCCAACTCATCATTCAACCTTTGCACAATGTTTGCCGCTTTTTTTCTATGCTCTTCTTCTTCCAACTCTCTCCTCTTTAAAAAATCTTTCACTTCGCTCTGTCTTTGTTCCATCAACTCAAATGACAAGTCGATTTGTTGATCTATTTCTTGCTGCAGTTTCTTTTTATCAATCATTGTTGTCCCTCCCTTCTCTCTATCACTTCCCGCTGCTTTCAACCTCTCAATAAAATCTTTATCAACATCTTTTCTCACATTGGCTCTTGTGTTTTCTTCATTCCCATCATCCACAGTTCCAGCGATCAATTTAGTCCACAAATTCTTTTCACCATCTTCAAAATCAGACTTAGCATTGAGATTCTTTTCTTCTTTGTCAACTGGTAATTCAGGGCTGCCTTGGTTACTTCTGAATTCTCCTGACATTGCAAGCTTGTATCCAAATTTCTTTCTTATCAAAGTCAAATAATAACAGAATGAAACATCAACTTTCTATACCACATTGGTCCTTGCTATTATATTCTAGAGACATTGCATCAACTTGCGACCAACGTACAGCGTGTCTCTTGTTTATATGCAACGCAAGCACAACTTCTTTTTTCTAAACAGTCCTACTGAGCTTTACTTTCACAGTCTTCAATTTAAGTAGTTGTATTGACATGTTCTTACCCAAAGACTCGTAAATATTTTTGTCATTGTTTATACGAACAGAATCGTAGTTTGTGCTCGTCTTGCGGGTGCCTTTAGAGTGACGTTTTGTTATCGTTCGTTTGAATCAAACTTGGTTTAAGCATATTTCACCAATGTTATATGCAGGTTTGAGCGCATGTCGTCCCTGAGGAATAACATTCGGCGCTATCTTTAATAACAGAATGTTATGGTGCATTATTCAGATGGATATTATAAGCATAGAACAAACTAAACCTTTCCGATATTACAATGTGCTTCATGAAATTTTGCAGACAATTTTCTTTCTTGCTTCGAATAATATAAACAAAATGCTGCTGGCTGTCAGTTTGTTTTATTTGCATTGTGTACCGGGAGTTTTTTTTATGAATCCAGCAACTTGCAAATGGCAACAGGTGGCCACTGGTGAGCTATTTTCATTTTCTTTCATTTCTCGGGCTAAATGCACTCAATAGGTGGTTAATCGCACATATCTCCTTCCGTCAATATCAAACGATCCCCACCAAAAAAACACAACCCTCAAATATTTTACCTGCTGCGTAGCAAAGCTTCTTCGCAGCAGAAAATAATCGAGTCGTTTTTGAGAAAAAATCTTTGTGTATTTGTGTGTGTGCTTGTGTCATTCTAGCCGCCGCAGAGCTAAAATGACACAGTAGCCTGCGCAGGAGTATGCATTACGTCATGCATACTCCTGCGCAGTAGCCTATATGTGGCACTGCGCATACACGCCCACCTTTAGGGCGCTCTAACCCTAACCCTAATCCAAACCCTAACCGATACACCATACACTGTCAGTAGCATTACGTCATGTATACTCCTGCGCAGTAGTCTATATACGGCACTGCGCACACACGCACACCTTTAGGACACTCTAACCCTAACCCTAACCCTAATCCTAACCCTAACCGATACACCATACACTGTCAGTGGCATTACGTCATGCATACTCCTGCGCAGTAGTCTATATACGGCACTGCGCATGCACACCCACCTTTACGGCCTCTAGCCCTAACCCCAACCCGAATCCTAACCCTAACCGATACACCATACACTGTCAGTGGCATTACATCATGTATACTCCTGCGCAGTAGTCTATATACGGCACTGCGCATGCACACCCACCTTTACGGCCTCTAGCCCTAACCCTAGCCCTAACCCTAACTCTAACCGATACACCATACACTGTCAGTAGTACTCTATCCTCACTGTTCTCTATTCTTCTCCTTTCAAATATGGATAAGATGTGGCGAGTGCGAAGGAGGCTTCGCTATTTGAAAGGAGAAGGGGGAGTTTGGCTTCCGTCGCTGCGGGAGGTGGGTGGGTCGTCGAAACTTAGACCACCAAATTCTCTGACTTGGTGCGTATTTGTTAGAGAACTGTGATAACCACGAGGAACCAATATATATGCCCTTATTCCCCTCTGGGAGATAGAAATATCCCGGATACTACTAGTAAAAATGCATAAATTATCTTATCCTGGTCACGTGTCAGAATATATCACAGTGAGGATAGTACTCTATTCTCACTGTTCTCTATTCTTCTCCTTTCAAATATGGATAAGATGTGGCGAGTGCTCGTCGGCTACTGCAATTAGAAATCCTTCCAGGTCCCTTTAGCGAGGCACGGATGAGCTATTCAGGCGTGACCAGAGTTTCCTCTCCATCACTCAAAACACTCAAAAAACCATGAAAGGAACAAAAAACACGCAAGGAAACGTTGTTATGGCAGTTATAGCAGAAGAAGCCACTGCAGTGATGGTCACATCTGTCCAATGGAGCATACCTTGAAAAAATGCCAAGCTGTAGTACGGCAATATCAGCAAAGGTGAAGGTGATAACTCTTCTGGTGGACAATTGAGACGATCAGCATCGGAAAATGACAACAGGGTATGAAGATGCATGGCATACGGACACGGGTCCACAAGTCAAAAAGCTAATGAAATGTACGAAAAAGGCTGAATCTCTCTTATAGCCCACAATAGAATAATAAAAGGTGTTTATTTCATGCCAAGAAGAATAACGGGCGTACCTACCTTTGATCCGTGCTGAAGTGCCTTGAAGCCTATCAACAGGCCACTAGCAGAGAGTATACCAAACAGAACCGAGAGCGAGGGCGAATTCATTGCTGTATAGAAGCAAGATTTTCGTGCAACAAGGAGTAGCAACTGTACCCCAAGCATTAAAATGAAGACGAAGATAAAGTACAAAAAAAAAATCAAAATAATGACATTACATTTGCTGTGGTTGACCAACATTGCGATCAGCTAGACTGTTGGATTGGAGGAATTTTGTATAGCCATGCTTGCTGTTCGCCATGGAGAATGTTCTTGCATCGTCTCTCCACCTGTTTTGCGTGAGGAAGGTTGACAACCCGCTCTGGACTAGATATAACACCAAACGGGCATGTTGGCCTGAAAGTAGAGAAGGGGCTGACTTCTTGGCTGGAACTTTGATATCTATGTCAATCGGCATCAACCAGTCCGCAAAATGTTCTCCACGGTTTCTATGTCCGGAATAATTTGTGGGTGGTAAAATGGAGTACTACTCGATACCTCGATTCGGATATGCCCTCTTTGCCCAGTGTTGCTCATCTCAACGAATAAATGCTGCCTTTGAACCCAGTCGAGAATCAATTTATCTACCTGCAAGTTGTTTGACAGTCTTGAGGAAATTGTATATTTCAATACCTTGCATCTGATACATTGTAGCTATGCTGCCTGTTTCATTGCAATCTGATGAAAAGTTCGAGAGTCAGAAGCCATTGCGTTGAAAACAAAAGGCGTCCAGAGAAAGCAACGGCTTGTGCGCAAAGGTGTTAAGGGCGATTCCCGTGGACGGAAAGATACTGCCAGCTTTTCTGACCTTGGTAAATAACACGAGCATGCACGAGAAATCATGATATCATCAATGAAGCAGGAAGGACTATACGGACTGAAGAATCCTGCATGTGCCAAAAGCACCACACTGAAACCAATGATCTGGAGGCGATGATATATAACTGAGTTCAAATGCCAATGGGAAGACGTCTTATATCTGTAACTGAAGCGTCACAAAAGGCCGTGTCCAATGTTGGTGAAATAACGTCACAATGGACCCCGTCAACAGACTCCAGGCAAGGTGTTTGTTGTTCAAGATACAGTAAAACGGGCTGCTGCTGCTTCATTCATATATCTTAAAAGAAAATGTGCTGTAGGTCGTGAGCCTCGTGTCCATTATCACCAGTTGGATTGAAATTTGGGATTCAGAGAATGGTGAATATGCTGGTACATGGAGAAAACCGAAATTACCTTTCCTCGGAAGGCTAGTCAGCGATAAGCAACATGGCGGTTTTTGCAAAATGCAGCGCTCTACTGCAACAGGCTGCTTATATCGTACGAACACACGTCTGAGTGGCTGGTTTTGAGGGTCGACCATCGACGGCAAACTTTGCTGTAGCAGTAACGGACTTAGAACTGATAAAACACCAATAGAGTGAAAATAGAAGGTTAATCCAGCAAAGAAACATGACAGATAAAGCAAAGACAGATGGAGGACCCCCAAACCCAGCCACTCAGAGCTGACAGCACGAATGCCGCGCATTAAGGCCCTTAGTTAGGCCCCCAAGTGACTGAGCCGGAGAGAGTGAAATGACAAATAGATGGTAGCGAGTACAGGTGAGAAAAGAGACAGTTAAAAAGACAAGCGTCAAAAACGAGACAAGAAGAATGGATACTTGACAACATAGTGGACATAATGGAGTATTTTGGATGACACGTATATCGAAATGAGGACACACATAGTTTAGAGTCCGATCACATGGATGGAGTTCAACCTTGCTATCGGAACAGTGAGAACATCGTAGGGGCTGGGGAACGAAATCGATACACGGAAAAACCTGATCATCTCATAAGGCAGAAATATTGCGATAAAATCACACACTCATCATAATAGACACATCGCAGTAACGGGGAAGCGAACTCAATGAGCGAAAAGACATGAACTTCTTATAAAGTTAAAACATCATGATACAAAAACGTAGGGTCGTCGCAGGAAGTGCAAATTGCAGTCTCAGAAAGGTGTAAACAATTGCCATACACGTACATCCAATCATCTCATAAGTTGTAAATCGCGACATCTGGGAGAAGGAAAAATCGATATGCGAAAGGATGGTCATGATAGAGGGCATGTCACGATACCAACTGCGTGATCATCGCAAAAATTCTACACAACGGAATATTGGGGCAATGAAAATTGCTCTGTGAAAAAACATGGACATCATATGAGGTAGAAATCTAGCGATAAAGAACACATGATCATCTCATAAAGTAGCTACATATCGCAGTCTCGGCGTAACGAAATGGATAGGCGAAAACGTAATCATGATCTAAGGCATAAATACCCGCGATACAACTACATGATCATCTCATAAAGCAGAAAATATTGCGATAAAATCACATAATCATCATAATAGACACATTGTGGTAACAGGGAAACGAACTCGATGAGCGAAAAAGACATGATCTTCTCATAAAGTTAAAACGTCATGATACAAAAACACAGGATCATTGCAGGACCAGGAAGTGCAAATCGCAGTCTCGGGAAGGTGTAAACAATTGCTATACATGCACACAGTCATCTCATAAGTTATAAATTGCGACATCTGGGAGAACGAAAAATCGATATGCGAAAGGATGGTCATCATAGAGGGCAAGTCACGATACAACTGCGTGATCATCGCAAAATTCTACACAACGGAACATTGGGGCAATGAAAACTGCTCTGTGAAAAACATGGACCACATATGAGGTAGAAAATCTCGCGATAAAGAACACATGATCATCTCGTAAATTACATATCGCAGTCTCGGGGAAGCGAAACGGATAAGCGAAAAACGTGATCATGATCAAAGGCATAAATACCCGCGATGCAACTACATGATCATCTCATCAAACAAAAACAGTGCGATATAAAACATGATCGTCTTAGAAGTTACACATCGGAATATCAGGCTAACGAAATCAAGAATGCGAAGACATGACCGTTTCATACATTATAAACATCGTGATATAAACGAAAGTTCATTTTGGAAAATTGCACATCCCAATATCAGGGGAACCAGATCGAAATGCGAAAAAGGTGATCATCTCATACATGCAAACATCGCGGTGGAGGCACATGATTATCGTGGAAATTACACTTCGGAATAGAAGGGAGACAAAATCGAAGTGGGAAAAACCTGATCATCTCTTACATGGTAAAACATCTGCGATACAACTACATGATCATCGAGAAAAATTACGCATTTCATTATCGTTCTATTGCAACGAACTGCTCATATCGTGCGAACATGCAGCTGAGTGGCTGGTTTGAGGGTCGACCATCGACGGTACACTTGGCGGTAGACGTAACGTACTTGGAAATGATAGATACAATAGAGTGAAAAGAGAAAGTTATCCCAGTGAAGAAACATAATACAAAAGCAAAGACAGATGGAGGACCCCCAATCCCAGCCACTCAGAGCTGACAGCACGAATGCCGCGCATTAAGGCCCTTAGTTAGGCCCCCAAGTGACTGAGCCGGAGAGAGTGAAATGAAAATAGATGGTAGCGAGTACAGATGAGAAAAGAGACAGCTAAAAGGACAAACATCGAAATCAAAGAAATCTCAAGATCCCTGAGGCAACGATTAGGGCAACAAGCCATGGCAACAATCATGGCAATGAACATCGAAATGCAAAAACATGATCATCTCATACATTTTGAACATCGCGATTTACACATCGCATTATCAGGGGAACAAAATCAAAATTCGAGAAACATGCTCTTCTGATACATCGTAAAACGCCGTGATAGAAACACAAGATCATCTTGGCAATTACACCTCGCAATATCGGGGTAACGAAATCGATAAGCGATAGCATGATCATTTCATAAAGCATAAAACATCGCGGTACGAACACATGATCATCATAGAAAATTTTACATCGCAATAGCGGGGTGCGAAATCGATATGCAATAACATGATCATCTCATAAAACATAAACATCGCGATACGAAACACATGATCCTCATAGAACAATTACACATCGCAATACCAGGGTGACGCAAATCAAAACGCGATAACATGATAATCTCATAAGATATACACATCGCGGTACAAAACACATGATCATCATAGAACAATTACACATCGCAATACCAGGGTAACGAAATCGAAACGCGATAACCTGATCATCTCATAAGATATAAACATCGCGATACAAAACACATGATCATCATAGAACAATTACACATCGCAATCCAGGGTAACGAAATCTAAACGCGATAACATGATCATCTCATAAGATATGAACATCGCGATACAAGCACATGATCATCACAGAACGATTACACATCGCATTATCAAGGTAACGAAATCGATATGCGATAACGTGATCATCTCATAAAATATAAACATCGCGATACGAAACACATGATCATCATAGAAAAATTACACATCGCAATATCAGGGTAACGAAATCGATATGCGATAACATGATCATCTCATGGACCATAAAACATCGCGATACAAACACATGATCATCATAGAAAAATTACACATCGCACTATCAGGGTAACGAAAATCGATATGCGATAACATGATCATCTCATGGACCATAAAACATCGCGATCCAAACACATGATCATCATAGAAAAATTACACATCGCCATATCAGGGTAACGAAATCGATATGCGATAACATGATCATCTCATGGACCATAAAACATCGCGATCCAAACACATGATCATCATAGAAAAATTACACATCGCAAATATCAGGGTAACGAAATCGATATGCGATAACATGATCATCTCATGGACCATAAAACATCGCGATACAAACACATGATCATCATAGAAAAATTACACATCGCACTATCAGGGTAACGAAAATCGATATGCGATAACATGATCATCTCATGGACCATAAAACATCGCGATCCAAACACATGATCATCATAGAAAAATTACACATCGCACTATCAGGGTAACGAAATCGATATGCGATAACATGATCATCTCATGGGCCATAAAACATCGCGATCCAAACACATGATCATCATAGAAAAATTACACATCGCAAATATCAGGGTAACGAAATCGATATGCGATAACATGATCATCTCATGGACCATAAAACATCGCGATCCAAACACATGATCATCATAGAAAAGTTACACATCGCACTATCAGGGTAACGAAATCGATATGCGATAACATGATCATCTCATAAAACATAAACATCGCGATACAAACACATGATCATCATAGAAGGATTACACATCGCAATATCAGGGTAACGAAATCGATATGCGATAACATGATCATCTCATGGACCATAAAATATCGCGAATACAAACACATGATCATCACAGAAATTTTTACATCGCAATATCGGGGAAACGAAACCGATATGCGATAACATAATCATCTCATGAAGCATAAAACAACGCGATACACATACATGAAGATTTTTGAAGTTGCACATCGCAATAACCGACGGAAAGTAACGGCTGGGGGAGTAACAACCTTTAAATTTTAGCGAGTACAACGGAAAAGATCCTAGTGTGTAGAAGGCTAAGCTTTTGGCAGTCCCAAGGGAAGCGATGCTGGAGAGGAATGATGGCAAATGCAATAGACGGCATAACGAGATCAAAACGAAAGGTGAAAACTTACAATGGCTTGTAAAAGAAAGTAGCGTAAAAGAATGTTAGGCGCACGGGGGAATAAAGAATAAAATACGCAAAGCAGAACACGCACAGGAATATCCGGAGAGACGTTATGACAGAGAACACAAAAAACCTCGGTAAAAATGAAAAGGTAAACAGAAGGAAAAGGGCCTACTCCGAAAAAATCACTTCTGATGCGAGACAAGAAATTAGGGGAAGACTAAAGGAATTACGAAAAAAAACACGGGGACAAAGAAAAACTTAACTTATGCAGGACTGACCTCGCGAGACAAATTGGGAAAAACTTATAGCGAATCGAGGCGACAACGGGCATGGGTCTCGGGGTAAAATGAAAAAAGCAAACTCACAGAAATATCTTGACGGGCGGCGACACAGGTTCAGCAAGCTTGTCTGCACTTTGCGCTGGGGCACATGGTCTGAGAAAACGACAGCTGGAGGAGAACATGTGAGCGGCAAACACTGGTAGAAGAGGTAACAGCAGCCTGACCAGACGAAACCGTGATGTCTTGTCCTGAGAGGGCGTGGAAAGAAGCACCGACTTCAATTACCAACGTGGCTGGAACCCACAGACTGGATGAGGAGGCTGTAGAGGGAACTGCTTCAATACTTAACTGCCTAACAAGGGCACGAATGGCCTCAGCGAAGGGTTGACTCGGTCGTGGAGACGACATGCTGATGAATTTTTGGCAGCGACGGTGTCAGACGATGAAAGACGAAACTTAGACCACCAAATTCTCTGACTTGGTGCGTATTTGTTAGAGAACTGTGATAACCACGAGGAACCAATATATATGCCCTTATTCCCCTCTGGGAGATAGAAATATCCCGGATACTACTAGTAAAAATGCATAAATTATCTTATCCTGGTCACGTGTCAGAATATATCACAGTGAGGATAGCATTATGTCATGTATACTCCTGCGCAGTAGTCTATATACGGCACTGCGCATGCACACCCACCTTTACGGCCTCTAGCCCTAACCCTAACCCCAACCCTAATCCTAACCCTAACCGATGCACCATACACTGTCAGTAGCATTACGTCATGTATACTCCTGTGCAGTAGTCTATATACGGCACTGCGCATACACGCCCACCTTTAGGGCACTCTAACCCAACCCTAACCCTAACTCTAATCCTAACCCTAATCCGAACTGATACACCGATACTGTCAGTAGTATTACGTCATGCATACTCCTGCGTAGCCCCTATAGGCCCGCACTGCCCATAAACGGCCACGTTGGGGACATTTAATTTACAAATTGATCAAAACACAAATTAAATGCTCTTGTCAGGTTTTGAACCAGTCACCTCAAGTTTGGTATGCAGGTAAGTTACCAGTACTCTACAGTAGTGCTTCCTAGCAGTAGGGAATAGCATAAGGTCAAAGAAATCAATGCACCCTACATACATGCGTCATAAGACTCAAATGGTGAGCACGAAATCCCACCCATTGCCAGTGCTTCCACAAGTGAAAACAAGGTTTTCCTTAAACGAGGCTGAATTTTCTCAAAATTTCCTCAGATTTCCTTAAAAGTCCCTGGAGACACAATAGCGCCCCCTTTGATGGATTTTCCGGAAGTGATTTCCTGAACAAAAAGAGCCGGTCATTAAATGCCCAACAATATAAATAACACGAAGGTGTGTAGCAAGTAACAAGGGAAGTAAATAAGGGATTACGACAATGATTCATGGTGTCAAATAAGCTCAAAGGCACCCTTCCAACAACCAAAACAACGTGAAATCAAGATATATCACAATAAATGATAAAGTTCAAGATTTCCTCAAAATTTCCCTAAAATATATATTTCCTTAAAAATTTCCTTAAACGGGCCAAATTTCCTCAGTTTGAGGAAATTTCCTTAAAAGTGGAAGCACTGCCCATTGCAGTGAGGTGATGCGAGCCTCCTGTGCAATGCCCTCGTGTTCTTGCCATCGGTTATCGGATTGTAAGATTGACGATAATGAGAAATCATCGGAACGGAATTCGAAAGAGTTTCGTCTCGTCTCATGTTTCCTTCCCTTTCCGTAATCTGTAATGGCTGAATTTTGAAGTTTTCTTTGAAAGTAAAATCAGAACGTTCCAAGAATTTACTTTGGTTCCAAGCCAAACTATTCGTAATTCATAACTATGATTTCATTGAGGACCACATGTATTGCATGCTGGAGACAGTATTTACTTGTTCAATGTATAAACAGTATTTCAAGTCAATGTTTGCCAGTCACAGAAACTTAGGCCAAAAAATATTAGTCTCAGAATGAATCGTCGGATCGACTTCCTTTGTATAAGGAAGTACTTACTTTTATAACAAAGTAGTATCGAATCGTCAAAGTTATTCAAGTTCAGTGCTGGATTTCTGAAAACATGAAAGCTGAAAACTATGAAACTTAAAATTGGAGGGAGAAATTGCCGTGATAAAAATTGATTATGAATAATAATCAGTTTGCCCTGAATGTAAAATAAACAATTTACGTACAAAACATGATCATCCCATCCCACAACTGAATTTTCGATGGTTCCACTGGTGTGGTGGTACACTTTTAAAATTTGAAAAGAGAATACATACCCAGATTAGTGTAATTCTAATAAATAAATTCTAAATAATGTATTTTTTATTGATCTTGTGCAACTTAATGAATAATATTCATATGCAATAGGTCCGTTGAAATTCACCAGTTAGGTCGAAACTTCTGCTGCCACTGAATTTTGTCATAATTTTTGCTGGAACAACGATTACACTCTTTTTTTATAAGAACATACATTATAAGAACACTGAGGCTCGATTTCTCAAAAAAATAAGAACAAGTTTAGAACATGCTCAGCCTCGGATGAGAAATTAAAAAAGAAACAAAAAGTGATTTTTGAATTTTTTCACTTCAATAAAACAAAACCATGCAATTCCTAAACAAAAGTTATTCTAAGACAACGTGTTCTGGTCTAACATCACTGCAAAAATAAAATAAGAACACTTTTGAGAACATTCGAGCCTCAAGTTATGAAAAAATTAAGAAGATCGAGCCTCGGCAAAAATTATCTGGTTCTTATAAAAAATGAGTGTAAACCACAAAATTGATCAAACTTCCCTGAAAAACTGTTCTCGTGGGCTTTCATGTTTTGCAAGTTTCGAAATTTCAAAGTTTTTTGCTGCTCTTGTTTTTACCTGAGCATGAGGGATGAAACAATTGTTATCCTAATTGAGGGATACAAAGCGGACTCGAAACATCAGTGCAGGACATTTCTAACAAGGCAACCGAGCGAGTGGTTCCGACGACCCGACGATCTCCACATCATTCGTTCGTTTGTTCGTTACTCGGTGCATGTTGAATGCGCAGGAGGCTCGCAACACCTCACTGCAATGGGTGGGATTTCGTGCTCACCGACTCAAATAGTAGACTCACTACATTGCGTCCCTGTGCCTCGCTCGTTTTTACTCGCTCGTTTGAGGGACTTATGGACTTTCAGGTCAAAAACTGTCCAAAAATCTCCTCTCCCGACAAATTTTTGTCGGCTCAATCAGATTGCAGCATTTGGCTTTTAAACAATGGCTATTGTTCTTTCTGACCAATCACGTTCAACCCCAACTTAGGCCATGTAAGATAAGGTTTAACTCGATATTTTACGGACCAATCTGGACTATAAGAAGTGGCGTGGCGTCAATTTTTAATTTAATGGCGGGAAAATGCCGAAGCTGTGAGAAAATTTAAAATGGATATAAACTCAATAAATTTTCGTGCTTTTCCGAGAAATATTTACAAAAAAGTCCTCACCAATTCCTTGTTTTTGTATATGGGTCTTGCACAAGTTAAGGTAAAAGCTGCTTTTCGTTTGAGAATTACATTTCATCAGGACTTGTTGTATTTACGATTATGAAAAACAACACGCGTGTATTCACCACCAATTAAGAAAGCAAAAAGCATTTCATGTATTATTACATATAAAACTACATACTAATAATCTCATTATCAAGAAAAATTGTTCTATAGTCAAATTTAAAAATTATTTTCTCTAAATAATTCAAAGTAAATATTGAGTATATCAAAGTTTCTTCTTCCAATTCAGTATAACCAAAAGTAAAGTCAGAAATTATGGTTCATTGAAGCGTGTTAATTTATTGATAAATACTAGCCCTTCGTCCTTCAGCTGATCATGCATCTGGGATTTAATCTGTGAATGTAACAATGAAAATAATTACTTTTCATTGTTCATAAAATAACCCAAAAAAATGAATTTGTCGGTTCGTCAAAGGCCTAAACATGTTTATCAAATCAAACATGTAATCAAGTTTAACAACCGTTGGTAATTTGCAAAATCCAACAAGAACTAAATTGGAAACTAAAAATGAAACTTACCTGTTTCTATACTTTCAAGTAAAAATCCTTGGATATGCAACCAGTTGCATCTTTCGTTTCAAATAAAATGAAAACTTGTTCAACAGCTCAGAGGCGGCAACACAAAATATTGAAATTTTTGAGTCCTCCCGGCACTTTCCAAGTTTTAATCTTGTAGCATTACATGAGAGCGAGGCTTTAATTTTTTAGACAGTTTTTGAACAGTAAGTCCATAAGTCCCTTGTGTTGAGCGAGTTGCGAGCGAAGCACAGGGACGCAATGTAATGAGTCTACTCAAATAGCTTTTTAAAGCCGCAGCCTCAGTCTGACAACGAGACTGGTGTTTCTTAGCAACTCAATCTGATATGTTCTCTTGGTGACAATGAACATGTTTTGTTTTTCATCTTTTGATATTGGCTAGATTTCACAGCTTGCTATTTTCAGAGTACAAATTTACACAAACTGTTCAACATCAGGAAAGTAATCACTCACACGTTAAGTTCCTTTGAAACGTTTTTTAAATGGAGATTACAAAAGAAGCTACTATCGGTCCTAATTCATGGAAGCAGTCTAGCATCCGAAATATCCGTCTATCTCAGACAGTTGCACAAAGAAGTGATAAATTCAACGACTTAGGAAGACAGCTGGACCCTCTTCCGTCCCTCCGAGATAGCTGTATTCAACAGAGCAATGCTCAAATTCACGGATATGTTAGGGAAACTCGTGTCACAGTCATCAGTCTCAAAGACAGTTTGCTAGAAACTGAAGAAGAGATCAAATCGTTGTTGAGAGGCAAAGAAAATCTAGAAAAAGCGTTGGAACACATTAGGAAAGACATTTTGTTAAACCAGCAGTCTGCTATGCGAAGAAATGCAAGACCAATTCGAGAAAGAGTAAACAATTATTTCATTTTTATGTAATTTTATTAATTTTTATAGAGAGATCGTGGCAAGACAACATTGCCATATCCACTCGGGATTATTGTTTAAAATCCGTTTCTAGGAAGCCGATGGAGCAGACGATCTTCTGGCTGCTGAGAAGGAGCATTTTTTGAAGCTGAAGAGAATCCTAGAGGCCCAGTTGAGATCAGTGCAAAAGCAATTGCAAGTCCTTGACAATGCAAGAAAACGACTCAAGGCTGTAATCTCTGAAAGAAGCAGAGTGTTAGACCTGATATGCCATGCTGTACCCTCGGTTCGCTCTTCATCAAGTACACGAATGCGGGATGCCCAGGCTAGTGGAATAGGGTTGTCCCTGGAAAATCCCTTGGGTTTTGGAACAGACCCTCTTGGTCCAAACACGCCAGAGGTTTCGGAAGCTATTGCACTAGCCAGTGATGCACGTCAAAGGTCTGTTGTTTTGAGAAAAGAAGTCATTGAAGCCATTAATCAAACTACTAAACTTTTGAAGGCTGCTCACAGAAGTGTCAATGATGGATTAACAAAGAAGATCTCAGAAACTGTCACAATAAAGGTTAGTATTTTGATAAAACATGTTTTGAATTTTGAAAGACCCACGCACAAGATACTATCTATTACTGTAACTGATTTATTCAGTTTCTTTAGAAGTTTGTCTGTACTTTTTGAACTCAAATACAAACTTATCTAATGCATGCAGCAGAATTTCTGAGACGCTTTCTGATGAAAGTATTTTCAATTTTAGCAACATCTTCAGATGGCTCAAGGTGATATCAGGGTGGCTCGTCACCGTGGGGAAAGATGGCATTATGCCACTGATGTTGCTCGTGGCTACACTCTGGTAAGATTTGCTTATATCTAATCCAACCTTAATATTCAGTTTTCAGGAGATACTATTCTCTTTTATCCAAGTTTTGCTTTAATTTAATCTAATCCAGGGAGTAATTACAGAACTAAATTTTTCTGACTAAGCAAAGGAAGATGTAGATTATGGAAAAACGAGCTATGGGTTATATTTCTATATATATATATTTCTAAGCGTTTATAATGGCCTTTTGATTAATTCAAGCCTCAAAAGTCAGTTTGAATACATCCTAAGAAGCTCCTGTTTATTAACAAGCGAGATTGCTATTGTCCCTGTTGCAATTGCTTCAATTGTAATCATGTGCAATATAATAATTGCATGTATATTATATTAGTGACCAGTTTTTGCCGAATGAGCCAGTTGATATCATTTTTTCTACAGGGCCCTGTGTCATCTAAAGATTTAACAACAAGAGAAAAACTGGATCGACCAACTGTTGCCATCTACCAACGCCACCCTGGTACTCAGCTCCCTGAGGCACAACAGATTATCACTGGTAACCATGGACTGAAAGAATCGTTGGATGCAATTGGCAGAAACATCTCCCTTCTGAAGCTAACCCAAAAGCGCTTGCAGAGAGATGTCTCTGATAAAACACGTGGTACTGATGTAGATTCAAGTGCTGTGCGTCTTCGAAGAAGACGCTCTGACCATCGTTGGGTAATTGGTGGAGTTGGCTGCTGAGGTTTCAACAGTAAAGCTAATACATAACGAATTATGTCAAGTACAGTATAAAGCAAGTAATTTTGGAAAATTTTTATCAAACAATTTAAGTTATATTTGTTGTTTTGTTTGACTTAGTTTTATCATTGAAGGTGTGTGGATTCTACCAATCTAATAATGTAGCTCATACAGTTATGCACTATTTATATCAGCATTAATTTGCTACTTTCTATCTTATTTGCCTCTCTTTATCTATTTAGATGTTTTCTGGGGACATTAGGAGGGGGCTGTACTCCCCTCCCACAAAACACCCCCCACCATCCTTTTAAGAGATTTGTCATAGCTTTCCAACAGAAATGAAAGGAAAAATTGTCACTTAATTGTAGAAAACAGCACTTTTATTTTTCATCTGTTTTATCTGGTAATAATTTAGCGAACTTTAACTGACTGATTAATTTAAAATCTGCGTAATGATCAAAGTTGGTTGATGTACAATACTTCTTCGATATAATTGTGATGTTATGATGACGTAATTTGTCAAACCGACCCAGACCCCCGCTCGGTCAGGTCGCACGTAACGTGAACGTCACACCATTCTGCCTGATCAGCTTTTTTTCTGCATGGGAGGATCAAACCCCATCCAATAATGGGGAAGTAGTTTTCTGATTTATATATTACTAACCCCACCACAGTTTTGATCCAGACCAACACTTATTTGGACAGCTAAATTCTTCGCAGACATGGCGGCAGGTAACCAAGGAATGGAAGAACTCATCCCTTTAGTAAATAAACTCCAAGATGCCTTCAGTCAACTTGGCATTGAAGCACCCATTGACCTTCCTCAAATTGCTGTTGTCGGAGGCCAGAGTGCTGGTAAAAGTAGTGTTTTGGAAAATTTCGTTGGCAGGTATTTCATTTTCTTCGTTATAGTTGGTTTTGTTCTTACGAATGCTTGTGAAGTACAAATGAGTTGAGGACAAACATTTTATAATCTTTAGCGGCCTAAAACATAGATAACAACAACTTATTCAAACCTCCATGCCCATGTCCTTCTATATACCGATTATTTGGGGGTTTGAATGCCTTGATTTTGGCATCATAGTGTGTCCCTAATCGGGGTGCTCTTCTAAAAATATAGTAATTGTAATTAACAAGAATAACAACGATTACGATTATTTATTATGATTATTATGACCGAGATTAATGAGGTCAAATTCATAATCATGTTAAAGTAACATGACAGTAAAAATTGAAAATATGATAATGTATTGCGTATATGTAACAATGATTCTTTCATTTGAAGAGATTTTTTACCAAGAGGATCTGGTATTGTCACAAGAAGACCTCTTGTATTGCAGCTTATTAACTGTAGAACAGGTAATTTGTAGCTGTTTTGTATTTTAAGAACCATCTGTCCTGAAATTGTGGTTAATGGACATATGTTTGCTTTTATAAGCCAACCTCTGAAGAGCTTGTAACTATGTTTCCTTTAAATCATTGATGTATAGCTGATCAAAGACAACAGTTTTGAGTACTTTTGTTTGCTTCTTCTAGAGTATGCAGAGTTTCTTCATTGCAAAAGTAAAAAATTTACAGACTTTGATGCGGTGAGAAAAGAAATTGAAGATGAAACGGACCGTGTTACTGGTAAAACTAAAAATGTCTCTCCCATCCCAATCAACCTGAGAGTGTATTCGCCACATGGTAAATTTGTTTATATTTTTACCTCATTCATTCAAAAATACTTTGCACCGACCTCTCATTGTTCCGTTCTTAGCACCTAGTAGAAATTTCAAAGTTGCCGTTTGTTATGAATCCTCTTCTTTCTTTTGTTTCCAGTGCTGAATCTGACACTGATAGATTTGCCAGGAATGACAAGAATCGCAATTCCAGGCCAACCTCCTGACATTGAGCATCAGATTAAGGACATGGTTTTGCAGTTCATCACTCGGCCCAACTGTCTGATACTTGCTGTTTCTCCGGCCAATTCTGATCTTGCCAACTCAGATGCTCTGCGAATTGCCCAAGAAGTTGACCCCCAAGGTATTATTTATTACCATATAGCATCAGTATTTAAAGGATAGATGGCTGAGATGGCTAACGGTTTATAGTTTGTGGGTGTCAACACAATGCATTCTTCTCCTAGGGTTTCAGAAGTTTGGCAAAGGGGCCACATAATTGTGATTTATTAGAACGTTTCCACGAAATATTCAAAGTTTTGCTGAGCAACCAAGTGTATCAGAACTAATTGTTTTAAATTTTATCTTCCTTTAAGGTTCAAGAACAATTGGTGTGATAACAAAGTTGGATTTGATGGATGAAGGAACTGATGCTAAGGATATTTTGGAGAACAAAATCTACCCACTACGAAGAGGTACTTTGCTACCCTTATGCCCCATCCCCCAATCCATATTGCTTTTAATTAATATTCTATCATCTCTGCTTCAATATATACAGGTATTTATACATTTTTCTGCTGTGATTTACAGGTTATATTGGAATTGTAAACCGAAGTCAAAAGGATATTGACGGAAGAAAGGATATCAAGGCTGCTGTAGCTGCAGAGAGAAAATTCTTTCTAAGTCATCCAGCTTACAGGTAATTTTGTGCTGCAAATCTCAGTTTATTGCATTGTGAATTAATTCTGTTTAGGTTTTGATTGATTTTGTTTACAATCTTCAGACATTTAGCTGATAGAATGGGTACACCATTTCTGCAGAAAACCCTCAACCAAGTAAGGCTTGTGAAAATTCATTTATTGTTGGAATAATTTCATATTTTCTTGTGTTGTGTACCCTCCACACAAGAGATTCTTGGAGAGATTTAACCTGTGTCCATGATGATGTATATGATATTTAATCTTTCTATTTTTCGATTTCAGCAACTTACAAACCACATCCGTGAAACACTGCCAACATTGAGGAACAAACTTCAAGACCAGGTCATGTCAATGGAAAAAGAGGTTGAGGAATATAAGAATTTCAGACCTGATGATCCAACCGCAAAGACTAAAGCTTTGATGCTGTGAGTATGTGTGTTCTTAGTCTGGCATAGAACTATTGGCACAAAGTACGGCTGCGCACAACATTGTGCATTGACTCCAGTTCACCTTTAGTAGCGGTAAACAGTTTCATGCGTAAAAGGTATAGAAGACAACAAATTAAATTTATCCATGGTTAAAACGTAACTAGGTGAAATAAGAAGTGAAGCATTCAATTTCTGCTACAACCATTTATTATCATGTTAATGCTGTTTGGATTGTGTTGTCACAAGCGCCAGCCACTCGTTCATAGTTTTCTGTTGTGTTTTTTGTAGTATGCTTCAGAATTATAGCACTGATATTGAGCGGGTCATAGAAGGTGGTGCCGGTGATGAAATAGACACTGCACAGCTATCCGGGGGTGCAAAAATCAATCGAATTTTCAACGAAAGATTTCCTTTTGAACTGGTTAAAGTAAGTGGATAGTTCATTGATGTATTGTTATGGTATATTCTCTTGGCATTTTTGGAATTAGCTATGGTTGGACAGGTTAAAGGGAACATGAATAAAGTTGTGCTTAACCGATAACAAAGTCGGTAGTTTGTTTTTATTGTTTCGTTTTCTTCCATTTGATTCAGTCTTCTGTAAGAATAGTTCGTGAGTTTGTTTTCTGTGAGAAGCTTTTTATAAAGAGGCTTTTCTTGAGAGTTGCTTAAAGACATTGCGAAGCAATTTCTGACGAAGGAGCTTGCTATAAAAGCAGGTTGTTGTGAATATTTTGTTGTCTTTGTCGTCAGGTTGAATATGACGAGAAACAACTGCGAAGAGAAATTAGTTTTGCAATAAAGAACATCCATGGTATTAGGTATGTTGTAATCTATAAACTTATTTTTTAGTCTTTTGCTGGCTTGTACACACTGTTCTGGTCTCTATGCTAGTATCATATCAACTGTTCTGGTCTTTATGCTAGTATCATATCAACTGTTCTGGTCTTTATGCTAGTATCATATCAACTGTTCTGGTCTTTATGCTAGTATCATATCAACTGTTCTGGTTTTTATGCTAGTATCATATCAGCTGTTCTGGTCTTTATGCTAGTATCATATCAACTGTTCTGGTCTTTATACCAGTATCGTATCAATAGTTAACTATTCTTAATTCTTGCTCAGATCTGGTCTGTTCACACCAGACATGGCATTCGAAGCAATCGTGAAAAAACAGATTGATCGATTGAAATCTCCTGCCATCAAATGCGTTGATATGGTCATGACAGAGCTTACCAATATCATCAAAATGTGCACTGATAAGGTACGTTTTAACCCCCGGCAGAGATCAACCATCAGCCTTCTTTTACCATTGCGAATTGTGGCATATCAGGGGGCAACCTTCTTATCAACATTGTGATTAATCCAGCACTTAACACCCCGTCAGAGATCTTTGATTCTACTGTTGATGCATTGTGACGTATCTCTATTGTAAACATTATTTAACGTATCAATATTCTCGATTTTAGATGAACAAGTATCCGAGTTTAAAGGAAGAAGTTGAACGCATTTGCTTGACACAAGTACGAGAATCTGAGCACAAAGCTAAATATCAGGTGAATGTTTTTCTGCTTAGTAAATTGATTGCCCGTTGTACATCTGCTCATAAAGCTATTTAGGTAATGAACTACTAGTTTGCTGAATCCATTGGATCCGTGCGTTGATCCATGGATCCATGCGTTGATCCATCGGATCCGTGCGTTGATCCATTGATCCATGTGTTGATCCATCGATCCATGCGTTGATCCATTGATCCATGCGTTGATCCATTGATCCATGCGTTGATCCATCGAACCATGCGTTGATCCATCAATCCATGCGTTGATCCATCGATCCATGCATTGATCCATGGATCAATCTGTAATAGGATTGTGTTGTTCATTGGTCGTTTACATATGGTTTATTAGTCTGTCTTATTGACGATTAATCGATGTGATTGTATTTACTGTTTTCAATCAGTCTCTTGAAATATTGGTCAATTAATAATTATTTTTCCCTTCAAAAGGTGAGGCTATTGATTGACATAGAACTTGCTTACATCAACACCCAACACCCGGATTTCATTGGATTCCAAGAGTGAGTTTTTTTTCTATTTGTGGACAGTTTATCTGACAGTTCTCTTTTCCAAGGAATGCAGGTACAAAGTAGTTTAGGTATAGGAATAGCGTAAGTAAAGGATAAGTTGCAGGATGGATACAGATAATCATATATGGCTGTATGGATGATGTACATTATATTACTATACACATATCTATATACATACAGCTTCTATTTACTAAATTGTGCTTGAAAATGTTTCTGTTTGTGAGTTCGAGTTATGTGATTGCTTTTCCTGTTTACAGGGCTCAAACAAGAGCTACTTCGTCTGGTGGGTCTCAAACCAGAAGGGTCAACGTTGGCAATCAGGTTATCAGAAAAGGTTGGCTTACTCTCGGTGGTGGCGGTTTTATGAAGGTGTCCAAGGATTATTGGTTCGTTCTAACAGGTATGCAGAGCAGTCAATGCTGTAGCAATACTCAGATGTCCAACGATATTCTACGGAACGTCCAGCCAAATCGGCCCCGAAGATGCATGCAGTAGTGCTTCGAATAATTACTCCAACAAATAGACGCCTCCATCAAATAGATGCCTCTCTCAAATAGACGTTTTCCTCGAATAGACGCCCCCGAAAAATGTCAGAAATTTAATAAACGGCCCCGGCGTTAATTTATTGTTTAACTTTGCGTGTCATATTGAATTATTATTCGGTTGCATCCGTAATTAAACAATATTTATTTTCTTTCTTTTAGCTGAATCACTTACTTGGTTCAGAGATGAAACAGTAAGCTATTATTTATCGTTTTCATCAACTTTTATTTAAGAACAACAAAGTTTAGTTATTGTATTGTTAAGTATAGATGATTAAGGTATATGGTTTATTTTTTCTGCCGCAAGGAAAAAGAGAGCAAATATCAACTTCGCTTGGAAAATTGCAGACTTAAAGACGTGGAAGGTGGTCTGCTTTCAAAGAGGCATTACTTTGCACTTTTCAATCCAGACTCAAAGTAAGTAGGTTTATAGTATAATCAGATTTGTAATAATAATGTGCGAAGCTAATGCAAGTAATATTTGTCGCTCTCCAAATACATTTTATCGACCATCAAGCCTTGATAAGTCTTGATAGAAATCTAAGGCAACGAGAATTGTTCGAGTTGATGAGAGTTCGTGCTGATGAGGAGCCTCATACACAAGCCATGTAAATGGCAAATCAAAGTCAAATGGAGGCAGAAGGACCTTCGATGCATCGAGAAATTCCACTCAGATTTTTATAAGCTACAAAGCTATTGTAAAAAAACCAACTTTAAATAAATTGTAATAATAATAATAATAATAATAATAATAATAATAATAATAATAATAATAATAATAATAATAATAATAATAATAATAATAATAATAATAAGGATTATAGTCGACTTAAAGAGGTTCATTTGCAACTGAAGTCAGTTCTGTTTTCTTGCGCCTTTGAAGGCTTTTTGCTGAAGATTATATTGTTACGTTAAATTTATATTTGGTGTGAATAACCAGTAGAATTTTGCCTGTTTCAGGAATCTCTTTAAAGATTACAAGCAGTTGGAGCTATCTGCTGAAACTACAGATATAGTTGACAGCTGGAAGGCCTCGTTTCTACGCGCAGGTGTGTTTCCAGAACGAGACAAGGATGACGATGATAGAGGAGTAAGTAAAACCCTTGACAACAATATTATTCAGTTTAGATATTTAGACGTTAACTTCTTGCAATTACATCAGCTTCTATTGAATATCAATCGATTTAGATATTCAACGCACCAACGGATGAGGGTGTGGGTTATATTTTTGCTTCTGATGCTCCGCTTGTCTTTATTATAGAATAATGAACTTGGATCCATGGATCCAATACTCGAGAGGCAAGTTGAAACAGTACGATATTTGGTGGACTCTTACATGAAGATAGTCAGCAAGGGAATTCAAGACATGGTGCCAAAGATCGTCATGTTTATTGTTGTCAACAAGGTTTGTTTATCAATTTCATATTTCATGTTTTCATATTTCATATTTGATTATTTTATTGCCCTTCGGCATAGGCCGTTTTTCATGGGGCCCGCCCTCTGATAAATACTTAGTTAAAATATACATTCTGAAATAGATGTGACGTTGTTACTGCATAATGATTTTCTCTTTAAAATGTTCTCTTTAAAAGTTAAATATCACGAGTTACATGTTGAATTTAGCATTTTGATTCTTATGTTTGGCATTGTTTGAGTTAACTGGATGGTTCGTTGATATTTCGCAGATTAAAGAGTTTGCGCAAGCAGAGCTGTTGGCCAGCGTTTATGCCATGGGCAATACGGTAAGTGTGCCCTCTATTGCAATCAGGTTACAGGTCACAGTATAAATTTATGAAGTCACTGATTCAGTTTTCACTGGTGTAGGGGTCATAGTAGCAAGTCTTTAACATCACAATACATCATTATAAGGTTTAATCGCTCGATGTTGTTGTTGTTAGAATGAGATTATGCACGAAAGTGACGATGAAGTGGCTCGTCGTAACGAAATCCTTCGTATATACCATGCCAGCAAGGAGGCATTGAAAATCATAGGTGACGTCAGTACTTCGACCACTTCCACCCCCCTTCCTCCGCCCGTGGAAAGAGACCATTCAGATTTTGTTGCAGTGAGCAAACCGTGAGTTCTTTACACTAATTCTCAAGTATCAATCTTATCCAACTTAGACGGCCTCCGTGTTCGTTGTTAACCTCGTTTTGGGTAGCTTTACTTCCATTTTTTCACCTCAGTTTAAGTGCGTCTGGTTTTATTTCACAGGGAGCCTTCAAGATCCACCCCACAGCGCCCAGCCACAATGCAGCCCCCCTCAAGGCCGAATATTCCGTCAAGGCCGTCAAACAAAGACCTATCAAGCTCTTCTTCTGCACCAGGTGGACCAGTAATACCAAAGTAAGCAATAATCAATTGTTTTTGTAGTTCTCGTAAACTGGGACACAGTGTTGTCCCTCAGTTGGGAATCTTTAATGCACAGTCGAGTCTCGATATCTGGCAAGCTCGCAAACTCGCGCGGGAAATGAAAAATTGTTCGACATGGCGGGGGCTCGAGATATCCGAACTAAATTCACCCAACTAGAGAACGAGGGGAAATGAGAATCTGTTCGAGATAGCGAGTTGTTCGAGATAACCGAGTTCGAGATTCGACTTTATATTATTGTACTTTGACAGAATCTAATTGTAATGACGTTTTTTCTCTTTTAGACGCCCTGCTCCGAACCGCCCAGTCCCTGGATCTCGCCCACCACCAGTCCCAAACAGACCTTAGAAATTTAATATTTAATCAAAATTACCACAAGTAATCAACTGGGTATGATTATTAAAACTTTTCTATGTATCTGATCTGGAATTGATTCTTCTTCGTGAACCCCACACTGGGTACATTAAATACTGTTTAACGTTTTATTTGTTCCTCCATCGTTGTATCTTTTCCTCTCTATCTAAGACTTAATATATTTTAATTTTTATCTTTAATCAATTGTATTAATCTCGTGATTGAATTTCTCTTTATAATTCTTGTTGTTTTCAAATTAGTTTCTTATAAGATGGGTAGACAAATGTTTTTACAACTCGCAGGGATTAGAGTTTGTAAATTCAAGAGAAATCATATTGTTTTACCTGAGATCTCGGATAAATTTCTTTGTTTTACTTGCGATCTGGTGGCAGCTCTAAGATTTTAGGTTTGCTGAACGAAATAGCAATACATTTCATAATGCACTTTTCGGGTGAGAAAATAAACCCTTTTTATTGGATTTTGCATTTAATTTTAACAATATCATTATGATGGCATCATTAATTTCTAAATGTTGTTTCTAAATAATGTTGTAAATTTCAGAAAGAGGCTGAGACTTGACTGTGGAATGTCTTCCTGCCTATCCCATCATTCATTGCGCCTTTGATTTGAATTTCTACTCGACAAGGAGAAGAGAAGACAAATTATAGCATGTCAGATTATTTCGAAAAATGGAACCCGAGCTTTGGTCTTTTGGATTTATTTCTACTTTCCCGAGGTCAATTTGTAAGTTCTTGTTTTCTGCTTTAATAATTATATTTCTCTCTCTTAAATTTAAATGTGAATTAGTTGCCAGGCCTGGACATTCAGCTGAGGAAGGAAATAAAATGGCGATTGCTTTCCCACGCTGGAAGCAGTTGACTGATTGTCACCCTCTCACTTTTTCTCTCTTAGTCTTATATTGTTTAATATCTCTTTCAATGATTTTGAATACTTGTTTGATAATCTCTACATCTAACTTTAAATAATTTGTCTCTGACATTATGAAAATTATATTGATTTACCGATCGCATTTTTTCGATTTCCTTCCAGACAAATTTTCAAGACACCATGCTACACGAAGAAGATAAAATGCTAAATCAAGAACAGAAACGGAAAGCGAAGACGGGACGCTTAATACAGAATAGTCGCATAAAAAGATGCGTTGTCTGTGAGTAGAAATATTTTATTATGCTGAATTTAAAAACGTGATTGTTGGGCTCGAACTCATACCGCTTAAAACCATGACAGATTAAAGTGCTGCGCTTTTAATGACTGCTCTATTTACCTCCTAATTTTGTTTCAATTTGGGACATCATGGCACTCATCATTAGAATTGACACCCTGTAAATTGTGAAGCATAAAATCGTACTTTAGGCTTGGTCATAGGTTCGAGTCCCAGGGCAGCTTTTAGTTTTACCAATTTTAATTTCTGATCTTGACGTCACAGAGTCCAATCCAGCCATTTAAATATCCTAACAGTTGAATAAATAATTGTGATTTCATTTATGTTGTATTCCGAAATATATGATGTATCCTAAGTTTAATTGCCGAGTTGAATTTTATTATTCTGAGGTCAACTGGATTCGAACCAGTCCGCACAGAAGTGCTATCGTTTACAATCACACTACTTAGTTCCTTTATCTATTCGCCACCCACCACCCTGTCGATCTTAAATTATTATATACTTAACAACCTCACCCCAAAGGCCTTGGGTTCAAACCCCTGTGTGGCATATATATTTTATTTCAGTATATTCAGAATAACCTGACATTGGTTCGCATTTTCTTTGCTGAAGGTTGGTCTTATGAGTACAAGAGCACGAGGATTTTCTCGTTATCATGATGAGGATAATCTTTCAGAGACATCTTTATAAGGTTAGTAACGTTAATCAATATATATAAACATCATTATGGAAAAAACTAACCTCGGTTTTTATATACTTAAATTTTCGCCTGGCCTGGAACCAGGCATCATCAGAAGTGAGTTTTCCAACGGTTGTTGTTCGAAACATTGTTCATTAAAAGAATCATCGTCACAAAGAATCGAATTCTGACACGCTACATCTGTACACCAATAGTTTTGCCATCTTTTTAGTCCTGGATGCGTTTTCCTCCAATCGTAGAAGAAAGCCCTCCAAACTTGTGAATTAATGTTCACACCAGTATCTCGATTGAGGCCTTCTACCTCATTTGGGCCATTTTATTTCCTTCGTCAGCTGAATGTCCAGGCCTGGCAACTAATTCACATTTAAATTTAAGAGAGAGAAATATAATTATTAAAGCATAACACAAGAACTTACAAATTGACCTCGGGAAAGTAGAAATAAATCCAAAAAACCAAAGACCGAGATCCATTTTTCGAAATAATCTGACATGCTATGATTTGTTCATATAAATGATGTTTATATATATTCATGATGAGGATTTAGAGTCATCCCAGTTTTCCTGCCTATCCCATCATTCATTGCGCCTTTGATTTGAATTTCTGCTCGACAAGGAGAAGAGAAGACAAATCATAGCATGTCAGATTATTTCGAAAAATGGATCTCGGTCTTTGGTTTTTTGGATTTATTTCTACTTTCCCGAGGTCAATTTGTAAGTTCTTGTGTTATGCTTTAATAATTATATTTCTCTCTCTTAAATTTAAATGTGAATTAGTTGCCAGGCCTGGACATTCAGCTGACGAAGGAAATAAAATGGCGATTGCCTTCCCGATGCAAGCAGTTGACTGATTATCACCCTCTCACTTCTTCCCTGTTAGTCTTATATTGCTTAAAATCTCTTTTTAGTTATTCTGAATACTTCTTTGATAATCTCTACACTTCACTTTAAATCATTAACCTCTGACATTATTAAAATTATATTGATTTACTTTTTCAATTTCCTTGCAGAGAAAATTTCAAGACACCATGCTACACGAAGAAGATAAAATGCTAAAGCAAGAACAGAAATCAAAAGCGAAGACGGGACGCCTAATAAAGAATAGTCACATAAAAAGATGCGTTGTTTGTGAGTAGAAATATTTTATTATGCTGAATTTAAAAACGTGATTGTTGGGCTCGAACTCATACCGCTTAAGATCATGACAGATTAAAATGCTGCGCTTTTAATGACTGCTCTATTTACCTCTTACTAAGTTTGTTTCAATTTGGGACATCATGGTGCTCATCATTAGAATTGACACCCTGTAAATTGTGAAGCATAAAATTGTACTTTAGGTTTGGTCATAGGTTCGAGTCCTAGGGCAGCTATTAAGTTTTACTAATTTCTATTTCTGATTATGACGTTACTGAATCCAATTGAGCCATTTAAATATCCTAACCGTTAAATAAATAATTGTGATTTCACTTATATTGTATTCCGAAATATATAATGTAGCCTAAGCTTGATTGCGAAGTTGAATTTTATATTTGGAGGTCAACTGGATTCGAACCAGTGCTCACAGAAGTGCTATCGTTTACAATCACACTACTTAGTTTCTTGATCTATTCGCCACCCACCACCCTGTCGATCTTAAATTATTATATACTTAACAACCTCACCCCAAAGGCCTTGGGTTCAAACCCCTGTGTGGCATATATATTTTATTTCAGTATATTCAGAATAACCTGGTTCGCATTTTCTTTGCTGAAGGTTGGTTGGAAGGAGTACAAGAGCACGAGGATCGTCTCGTTATCACGATGAGGATTTAGAGTCATCCCAGTTTTCCTGCCTATCCCATCATTCATTGCGCCTTTGATTTGAATTTCTGCTCGACAAGGAGAAGAGAAGACAAATCATAGCAATCCAGATTGTTTCGAAAAATGGAACTCGGTCTTTGGTTTTTTGGATTTATTTCTACTTTCCCGAGGTCAATTTGTAAGTTCTTGTGTTATGCTTTATTATTTATATTTCTCTCTTTTCAATTTAAATGTGAATTAGTTGCCAGGCCTGGACATTCAGCTGACGAAGGAAATAAAATGGCGATTGCCTTCCCGATGCAAGCAGTTGACTGATTATCACCCTCTCACTTCTTCCCTGTTAGTCTTATATTTTTTAATATCTCTTTTTAATTATTGTGAATACTTGTTTGATAATCCCTACACCTCACTTTAAATAATTTATCTCTGACATTATGGAAATTATATTGATTTACCGATCGCATTTTTTCGATTTCTTTGTAGAGATTTTTGCAAAACACCATGCCTCACGAACAATGCAATGTTTAACAGAAATTCGAAACTTGAGAGTCAAGAAATGAAGCTAAAAATTGTCCCTCACAAAGATCTTTTATCGGTGAGTAGATATTTTTAGTATATAAAATTAATAATTTAAATTTGATACTGTTTTACTCGAACTCGAATTTCTTCGGACCAATATTGGTAAAGCCCCTTTGGCATCGCCAGTGCACTTAAACTTTTGTATTCATCCAGTTAAAGAGTAAAACAGCATAGTCTAGGGTCTTGTGTTTAAGGCTCGTCGTACTCGTGATTTTTATTTTTATTTTGTCAATTTATATTTCGGATATCATTGTGACATCATGAAGTCAAATTGAGCAACAACACGGAGCATATCGTTCATTTACCAGCTGAATAGATAGTGATTTCAATTATGTTGTATTCTTAATTATTTATTGGTTAGTAAATAAGTCTTATTACCTGTTTGAATTTCATATATCAAGTCATTTGGGTCCTCAATACCTTGAAATTTTATTTTTAAGTGGTATTTCTAAATATTGTTATATACAATATTTTCCCTCTATAGTCAATGCCTTCTTTTATTTTCAATTCTAGGAATAGTCTTTCAAAATGTGCAGTGGATGAAGTTGGACAATGAAGCAAAGTAAGTTGTGAGGTTTTTTCATACCATTGACCACCTTTATCGTACTACTGGCCACCTTTAACATATTACTAATCACCTTTGCTATACTATTAAGTACCTTCATCGTACTGCTGGATGTTTACTTTATATTTTTTATTACTCTATAATTTTGTATTGTCTTTAACTTTTTTCATTTTGTATTTTTATTCTATCATTCTTTCTTTTTTATTGCATGGTGATGAACATCTGAAACCTCGATTTGGTTACAACCTCGATGTCAACAACAATGCAGTCCAGAAGATTGATGAAGACGTCTTTTTTTATAAGAGGAACAATAAGAAAAAGTAGAACAATAGTATAGCATAAGATAGGAAAATATAAATATCATATGCATAGTAAAGAAATATGTAGAAATAGATCATTAATATTTTATAGTTGTAGGTAGGAAGGAGAGGAAGAGGAGAAGGAAAGAGGGGAGAGTGGCGTGGGTAAAGTGGTCGGAGGGGGGGAGAGGAGCAGGGAGATGGAGATAGACGGGGAGTGGGCGGAGGAGTGATGAGGAGCATGAGAGCGGGAGGAGTGGGGAGGATAGAGGAGATGAGAGCGGGAGGAGTGGAGTGGAGAGGAGATGAGAGCAGGAGTGGGAGGAGAGGGACTGGGGAGGAGAGAGAAGAGACGCTCGAGAGAGAGATGGAGTGAAGTGCGTGGCGATAGGTGTCACGTTTGATAGGTGTCATGTTTAATCCTCCCCTCTTTTGTCTTCACACCACGCTCTATCATCTCTATAATGCTCTCATGTCCTCTACTCCCCACTTCTCTCCTCTCTCCTCCCCACTCCTCCCGCTCTCATGTCCTCTACTCCCCGCGTCTCTCCTCCCATCTCCTCTCTCCTCCCCACTCCCACTCCTCCCGCTCTCATCTCCACTCTCTCCCCCTCCGACCACTCTCCCCTCTTTCTTTCTTCTCTTCCTCTCCTTCTTAACTACATCTACCTATATTTACTTATATAAAATATTAATCATCTATTTCTACTTATTTCTCTATTATATGATATATATTTTCCTATCTTATGCTATGCTATTAGTTTATCTATTTTTTCTTATTGCTACTCTTATAAAAAAAGACGTCTTCATCAATCTTCGTGGTCTTCATTGTTGTTGACATCGAGGTTGTAACCAAATCGAGGTTTCAGATGTTCGTCACCATGCAATAAAGGAAGAAACAATGGTAGAATAAAAACACAAAATGAAAAGAGTTAAAGACAATAAAGTTATAGTGTAATAAAAATATAAAGCAAACCTTTAGAAAATGAAAATTAGATACAGCTCTACAAGCTTCTGATCTTCCAATCTTCTCTCCAGAAGTGTCACGAAAAGGCACTACAATAGAAAGGAAAATTAAGAATAGTGCCCATTGCTGTACTACTAACCACATAAATGAAATTAATAGTACATGGCAGTAGTACAATGAACTTACTAGTATAATAAAGTACCAAAAACTTGAGACTGGCTGGCGTCCTTTTAAAATTTGCTTCATGCTGCAATTTGTCCCTTCTCTTCGTTGTCCATGATGACTCCAAATCCTCATCATGATAACGAGACAATCCTCGTGCTCTTGTACTCATATGACCAACCTTCAGCAGAGAAAATCAATGTTAGGTTATTCTGAATATTCTCAAATAAAATAAAAATCCCACACAGGGGTTTGAACCCAAGGCCTTTGGGGTGAGATTGTTAAGTATATAATAATTTAAGATCGACAGGGTGGTGGGTGGCGAATAGATCAAGGAAGTAAGTGGTGTGATTGTAAACGATAGCACTTCTGTGCGGACTGGTTCGAGCCCAGTTGACCTCGAAATAATAAAATTCAACTTCGCAATCAAACTTAGGCCACATTATATATTTCGGAATACAATATAAATGAAATCACAATTATTTATTCAACTCTTAGGATATTTAAATGGCTGAATTGGATTCAGAGACGTCATAATCAGAAATAGAAATTAGTAAAACTTAAAAGCTGCCCTGGGACTCGAACCTATGACCAAGCTGAAAGTACAATTTTATGCTTCACAATTTACATGGTGTCAATTCTAATGATGAGTGCCATGATGTGCCAAATTGAAACAAAATTAGTAAAAGGTAAATAGAGCAGTCATGAAAAGCGCAGCACTTTAATCTGTCATAAACTTAAGTGGTATGAGTTCGAGCCCAACAATCCCGTTTTTAACTTCAACATAATAAAATATTTCTACTCACAGACAACGCATCTTTTTATGTGACTATTCTGTATTAGGCGTCCCGTCTTCGCTTTCGATTTCTGTTCTTGATTTAGCATATGATCTTCCTCGTGTAGCATGCTGTCTTGAAATTTTCTCTGCACGGAAATCACAAAATTAGGCTCAGTAAATCAATATAATTTTTAGATTTCCGAGGTTTATGATTTAAAATGAGGTGTAGATATTATCAAAGAAATATTCAAAATCATTTAAAGAGATTTTAAGCAATACAAGACTAACGGAGAGAAGAATTGAGAGGGTGATAATCAGTCAACTGCTTGTAGCGTGGGAAGGCAATGGCCATTTAATTTCCTTCATCAGCTGAATGTTCAATCTTAGATTAATTGACATTTAGGTTTTCGTTTAATAGGGAAAAACCAACAGTAATATGAAAAACAGGAAGATAACCTACCAATTAACCTCCGGAAAGCCACGATAGCTAGGCACCAAAAACTTGAGACTGGCTGGCGTCCTTTTAAAATTTGCTTCATGCTGCAATTTGTCCGTTCTCCTCGTTGTCCAGGAAAAATTCAAATCAGAAATGCAATGAATGATGGGATACATAGGAAGACTGGAATGACTCCAAACCCTCATCATGATAACGAGACAATCCTCGTGCTCTTCTTCTCACATGACCAACCTTCAGCAAAGATAATACAAATCAATGTTAGGTTATTTTGAATATTCTCAAATAAAATATATATGCCACACAGGGGTTTGAACCCAAGGCCTTTGGGGTGAGGTTGTTAAGTATATAATAATTTAAGATCGACAGGGTGGTGGGTGGCGAATAGATCAAGAAACTAAGCAGTGTGATTGTAAACGATAGCACTTCTGTGCGGACTGGTTCGAGCCCAGTTGACCTCAAAATATTAAAATTCAACTTCGCAATGAAGCTTACGCTACATTATAAATTTCGGAATACAATATAAATGAAATCACAATCATTTATTCAACTGTTAAGATATTTAAATGGCTCAATTGGATTCTGTGACGTCACGATCAGAAATTGAAACTAGTAAAACTTAAAAGCTGCCCTGGGACTCGAACCTATGACCAAGATTAAAGTACGATTTTATGCTTCACAATTTACAGGGTGTCAATTCTAATGATGAGTGCCATAATGTCCCAAATTGAAACAAAATTAGTAAGAGGTAAATAGAGCAGTCATTAAAAGCGGAGCACTTTAATCAGCGATGGTCTTAAGCGGTACGAGTTCGAGCCCAACAATCACGTTTTTAAATTCAGCATAATAAAATATTTCTACTCACAGACAACGCATCTTTTTATGTGACTATTCTGTATTAAGCGTCCCGTCTTCGCTTTCGATTTCTGTTCTTGCTTTAGCATTTTTTCTTCTTCGTGTAGCATGGTGTCTTGAACTTTTCTCTACAAAGAAATCGAAAAAATAAGGTCAATAAATCAATATAATTTTCATAATGTCAGAAGTTAATTATTTAAAATGAGGTGTAGAGATTATCAAAGAAGTATTCAGAATAATTAAAAAGAGATATTAAACAATATAAGACTAAGAGAGAAAAAGTGAGAGGGTGACAATCAGTCAACTGCTTGCAGCGTGGGAAAGCAATCGCCATTTTATTTCCTTCGTCAGCTGAATGTTCAATCTTAGATTAATTAACATTTACGTTTTCGTTTAATAGGGAAAAAACAACAGGAATGTTAAAAACAGGAAGATAACCTACCATTTGACCTCTGGAAAGGCGCAATAGCTAGGCACAAAAAACTTGAGACTGGCTGGCGTCCTTTTAAAATTTGCTTCATACTGCAATTTGTCTCCTCGTTGTCCAGGAAGAATTCAAATCAGAAATCCAATGAATGATGGGATGCATAAGGATGACTGCAAATCCTCATCATGATAACGAGACAGTCCTCGTGCTTTTGGACTCGTATGACCAACCTTCAGCAGAGAAAATCAATGTCAGGTTATTCTGAATATTCTAAAATAAAATATATATGCCACACAGGGGTTTGAACCCAAGGCCTTTGGGGTGAGGTTGTTAAGTATATAATAATTTAAGATCGACAGGGTGGTGGGTGGCGGATAGATCAAGGAACTAAGTAGTGTGATTGTAAACGATAGCACTTCTGTGCGGACTGGTTCGAATCCAGTTGACCTCGAAATATTAAAATTCAACTTCGCAATGAAACTTAGGACACATTATATATTTCAGAATACAACATAAATGAACTCACAATTATTTATTTAACTGTTAGGATATTTAAATGGCTGAATTGGATTCAGAGACGTAACTTTAAATAATTTTGTATATCTTAAAAAACTGTTTGAATAATTTTGTATATTTCTTTTTTAGCTGTGACATCCAGGGTGGAAAGTATGTAATACGTGCCAACTTTTGTGCACAGTTTGATGCACTTCCTCCGCATATTGGGCAGCCTTAGTATAACTATAAGTTCCTAATTTTGCAAACGTATTGACTGACTTTCCACTCTGGCCTGTCACCCTGCCGGAATCTTCTTTTTTAGAAGGCAGGCAGTATCTGGTAGATGTAGATGTAGATGTAACAACCAGAAAAGAAATTAGTAAAACTTAAAAGCTCCCTGGGACTCGAACCTATGACCAAGCCTGAAGTACGATTTTATGCTTCACAATTTACAGGGTGTCAATTCTAATGATGAGTGCCATGATGTCCCAAATTGAAGCAAAATTAGTAAGAGGTAAATAGAGCAGTCATTAAAAGCGCAGGACTTTAATCTGTCATGGTTTTAAGCGGTATGAGTTCGAACCCAACAATCACGTTTTTAAATTCAGCATAATAAAATATTTCTACTCACAAACAACGCATCTTTTTGTGTGACTATTCTTTATTGGGCGTCCCGTCTTCGCTATCGATTTCTGTTCTTGATTTAGCATTTTATCTTCTTCGTGTAGCATGGTTTCTTGAAATTTTCTCTGCAAGGAAATCACAAAAGTAGGCTCGGTAAATCAATATAATTTTCATAATGTCAAAGGTTAATGATTCAAAGTGAGGTGTAGAGATTATCAAAAAAGAATTCAAAATAATCAAAAGGAGATATTAAACAATATAAGACTAAGAGAGAAAAAGTGAGAGGGTGACAATCAGTCAACTGCTTCCAGCGTGGGAAAGCAATCGCCATTTTATTTCCTTCGTCAGCTGAATGTCCAGGCCTGGCAACTAATTCACATTTAAATTGAAAAGAGAGAAATATAAATAATAAAGCATAACACAAGAACTTACAAATTGACCTCGGGAAAGTAGAAATAAATCCAAAAAACCAAAGACCGAGTTCCATTTTTCGAAACAATATGGCATGCCATGATTTCTCTTCTCCTCTCCTTGTCGAGCAGAAATTCAAATCAAAGGCGCAATGAATGATGGGATGGACAGGAAGACTTCACAACGAGTTTGAAACAAAAAGGAGTGAAAACGAGGCAACGCAAAACACTCCACTCCATGCAACATCATCATGCTAATAATCACAATCATCAGCATGATTATTTTTATATCTTTGTTTTTTGTTCTTCATTTGAAGGTCAGAAGGGTTTCAGTTGCCCTAACGAGATTACTCAAGCGGAGTAAATGAGAAAATCACTGGAATAAATGTCTATACCCCATGAAAAGTAGATGGATGAGTTTCATACCATCAGCATATCACATTGACCCAGATAAAAAAGTAAAAGACATACAATAACATATTCTGCAGTTGGCAAAACTCTGATTTTCATGGCATCCTAATCTAACAGATTTGATAGTCTGGTGTGTATTTCAAAATATAAACTTGTGCATTTGCGAAAAATGTGCTAAGAAACTTCAAATGATCTAAATCAGCTGCGAAAAATAAATTCATAAATACAATATAAAGAATATATATACATATACATCAGGGTGAGGTTATGGGCCTCGGGGTTGGTGAAGAGGATATAGGCGATCTCTGATCACTTTCCTTGTCATTATTATCAGCCTCAGCATCAGCTGTGTTTTCATTGAGCATACCTTTTGAAGTTGTCGATTCAGCTGGGGAGCTTTTACCGGATTGAGCAGGAGATGATTGGGAGGTGCGACGGAAGGATCTCTCAAGGGCACGGATCCTCTCCAGTGCTTCTTTCAGTTGCGTCTCAGCTGTAATTGCTCGTTCCTCCATGATCTGTGCTCTCTCCTCAGTTTCTCTGAGAAATAATACGTTAGGCTATGATACGTTGAGGTATCAGATAAATTCAGGCTACATAATTCTAAACACAGTAGTATTATAGTAAAGAATGGACGCATTGATATGACAAAATATTGAGATAAATGTGGTCAGTAGGGTGGCAAATATGGTTAGTAGGGAGATATTACAAAAGGCAGTATTTAGATGGTACATAT
The DNA here is from genome assembly GCA_013076295.1 of Sanderia malayensis. Taxonomy (NCBI): domain Eukaryota; kingdom Metazoa; phylum Cnidaria; class Scyphozoa; order Semaeostomeae; family Pelagiidae; genus Sanderia; species Sanderia malayensis. The sequence continues at coordinate 4,092,615 of RQOL01000828.1, forward strand.
TTTCTTTTTAAACAGGTTCGTAAAACGGTGGTGTGTGGTTAAGGTGCTGGTTTCGAGCCTTTAGAGGCCATGCCTTCAATGGTTCAAATCCACATATGGTCAGAACCACGAACTACAAGCTGTCAGCCAACTCAGCTGTCCATCCTTCCGAGGTCGGTAAATGAGTACCCAGAATTTCTGGGGGTTAGGATTTATACCAAATGGACCCACATTGATAACAGCTATGATAGTTGAAGTGGCCATCCAATATAAATATTCTTACTTGACTAGCTCCAGAAGCTTAAATTACTTAAATACTCCAGTATTTACTTACACAAGTTGACTTTGCAGTTTCATAATGGTGTCTAAGACCTCCATGGATGTTTTCTTTTCTAAAGCGATTCCTACAATTAAAAACAAAGAAATTGGTGACTGAAAATACCTGTAACTGAGATATCATCTGTCAACTTCTTAGAAGCCATTGAGGTAAACAAATCTCATTGACGAGTTTGGCAAATTAATCAAAGAAAGTAAGGAAAAAATGAATATGCTGAATAGAACCTTACTCACCAGCATCGTGGCTTTCATCAGGGGTTTCCTTAAAAATAAAAGAAAAAGAAATTAATATATTAATAAATACGAACCAGTATTATTGACTTAAGGCTCTGGAATCTTGAGAAAGAAAACGCAAATCTAATATCATAAAACGACTCTTGTTGAAGAATTATTTTATTTTGAAGATGTAAAGCTTTCAGAAAACATTTTTGAAAATGATAAAATGAGCTTAAATATATAAATACCTGTTCTAAATGGAATTCATCCAAGGATCTCACCCTGACATTATCATCACTTCCAATAACATGCATTGCAATCTTGTCGGTATTATTCCCTTTGTCTTTCAACTGACTTTCTTCTTCTGCACCATGCTCTTTTTCGGTGCCTTCAAGTTGAGCAACTGAACTGTCTTTTGATTCATTGGTATCTGCTACCTTTGTGGGCTCAATATTTTCTTGATCTTTTTCCGTAATTTCTGCTTCTTGTTCAGCACTCGATCCTTCTTTTGAAGCTGTTGATAGTTGGCCATCGGAAAGACTTGATGATTCCTGTAATAAAACGAACAAGTTATTACACACAAATCAATTACTAAGAAATCCAAATAAATCGAACTGAAACACAGAGCTGTCCAATAACTATATTCTACTTCAGAAACACGCAAAACATACCCTACTTTAAAGCTCTTTAAATAAAGTTCTAATATGTATATATTAGAATTTTATTTAGAAAATAAAGTAATAGGAAGAAAACTCTCTTTAAAAATAAAACCTTTGATTCATCCCCATCTGCTTGCTTTTGAGACTTTCTTGCATCTTCTTTATCATCCGATTGTAAATCGGAGAGCTCCTCTTCTGATATCTTCTCCCCAGAAATCTCTTTTATCAAAATCACAGCGGTCTTTATCCAATCCTGGCATTCAGTCTAAAAGCAACAATACAACATAAAGTCAGCTAATTTCTGAATCCATCAAAACATATATTCCTAGCCCAAGCCCAATCTATGATGGCCACAACATTCACCTAGCAATCAGTATAGAGGACCTTAATAATTGTAATAATTAAACCCCCTGCGCGCAACAATTTACTTATTGGGGGTTGGGGTGACACAGTTGCACCCCTTTACATACCTTCATCTTTTTGAGATCCTTAGCCTCCAATTCAGCCATATCATCTCCATTTGCATTCTGATCTTTACTGACTATCCCATTGCAACAGTTGTAAAGTGAATCGGTAAGAGAGGTCAGTTTCGTGAACTGTATCTTTGCTCTGTGCTTGATCTCAGCAAGAGTTGACTCCGATACTATCGTGGCACCAATTCCAGTGTTAAAAGTGTCGTCAGTATTATCATCATCACTGGTCTCTTTGAATTCATCCTCTTCTGTGTTCGGGGCCAGTCGTAATAGCACAGTCACCATCCATCTTACCATATTGGAATGACTCGACGAAACCTGGTAGCACAAATGAGAAATTACTACTCGTTACATCTATGCTCCACCTTTATCTATATATCTCTCTACCTATCTATCTACCTATCGATCTATCTATCTATCTATTTATTTACTCATCTATCTATCTATCTATCAATCCATCCATCTATTTATCTACCCAATAATCTACCCATCTATCTACCTATCTATACATCTATCCATCCATCTATCTGTCCATCTATCTATCCACAATTATTGTACAACAACCTAAAAAGATATTGCATACAGAGTACACGGTACAGTCGTACAGTGCACAATAACTTTGGGATATGAATTGGGCCAATTATCACAAAATCCTATGACATCATGTTGGTTATCATATAAAATCCTATGCTATCATGTCGCTGACAATAAAATGAAACAAAACTTACATGTTCTAGTATTCCTGCATCAGAATTCTCAATCGAATTCAACGTCTCGGTCTGCCATTTGTGCATCAACTTGCTCAGCGTCTTAACATCGCAAGGTAGATCATTCCGTTGGATGGTTTCTGCATACGATGCATCCGTTAGGACAGTATCTTGTTCATCAGTAGAGATCGGTGGTGGTGGTGTGACAAGATCGATCAATTCACTGAGAATTTCAGGCCATTCATTTTGCAGATAGTCAGCCAGATGAACCCACTCTGGGTCGAGAATTATTTCACCACCGTTGGAAAATGCATTCAGCTTGTTGCCTCTGGAGATCAGAAATATAAATCATACTATAATCAATGCTGCTCTTATGATATTAAGATGATAAAGACTTGAGAATTAAAGCATTCTACTTGGTCATAGTTAGAAGATAAGAAGATAAGCAACGAGCTACTAATGTTTGATATGAGCAATGAGCATAGCCGGGTAGTGCAAAACGAAACATATATTAACTCACAGTGTGTCGAATACATTGACGAATGAATAAGTCCTTTTGCGAGTCCATTTTCACCAGTCATTCGAAGTCGAAACTGATTATGCAGCTTTTCAACTTCATGATTCATCCGTAGCATTAGTTCTCGTTCAGGTTTTTCAGAACCATTGATGGTAGGATGTCTTCGATAGATCTTATTGGCAATGTCGCTCCAATGATCAATCATATGGCTCATCTTGATCAGGCCATCTTCATAGGAGAGCAACACGTCCCCTGAGAACCGTTCTATTTCAGTATTGAACACTTCTTCCCATTGCTTCATGTCTTCATTGAGCTTTCTGACGACTTGTGAATCAGGTGGGTGCACTGATCCTTCATCAGGCCTAAAATGACCCATGGTAGAATCATCATTAATGGCACAAATAGTACCAAGTACGAGACTGTAGAATGACTGTGGTATTAATCAAGGACAGTGTAGCCGTCTCAAAGTGGGCAGCTGCGCGGTCCTTGTTTAGTATAAAACAAAGAATTGCTTACGTTACAACTCTCAGAAATTGGTTTCCCCAATAGTTGATCTGTTTCTTTATATGCTGAAGCTAAAAAACAAAACAACATCAGAGTTAAATTAAGATTGTGGCAGTTGAGCAGAGCTTAGAAAAACTGACAAAGGAAACTCACAAAAAAACAAATTGAAGACAATGTTAATTAAATATCATATTGTGATAAAATTGAAGGATGAGATCACTAAACGTCGTGTCTTGATAAAATTAAACACTATCATTACGAAGCAGGTTTAAAAGACTTCAATTTGAAAGTTTGTATCTTCAAGGATTTGGGAGTTTATACCTTCAAGGATTGACTCACTAAGGGCTTAATAATGAAGGTATCCGCATATACCGACCCAAAGGACAAATAAATTTCGCATCACGATTCTTGTACTGACAAGTTTAAAAATGCTTTAGAAGTAACTACGGCATGTCAACGCACCTTTCTGCAAGCCTCCATTTCAGAACGAAGCAACGCATTATCAAAATTCTCTGCCACATCTTGCCAGCCTTGAATAAGTTGCGTCAACTCTTGCAACTGCGTGGAATCGATGTCACTGAGCAAACTTGCAAAATGACATGATAGTTTATACCAGGCTTTCTCGTGCAGGTGAAGCCGTTTAGCAGTCTTCAAATTATGCCTTCTCGCGACCTTCAGTGATAGAGTATACGAAGCTCCTGCCCAGAGGTCTCTCTCCTCTATCAGCTTCGTAATCTGGAATTCAAGTCGCTTGCGTTGCAGCTCGTAAAGCTCGTGGTATTCCGCGAGAAGATTCGCGTTTTTTTCCGACTCCTTCAAAGCCGTGTCCAGCTCATTCTGAGTCTGAACGGCCTGCTGCGTTACCTCTCTATCGTGCTCTTGCACCTGTTGCAACTCTCTTGTCAGCAATGATATCGAGGATTTGAACCGGGTCAGCTCTTCGGTCAAGCGTCTATCCAACGCTCTCTGCGCCAGCACCTCTTCATGCAGACTTTTCACTTGCCTGGGAATCTTATCGAGCAATTTGGCGTATCTTTTGCGGAGCTCAGCAAGGAGTTCACCCCGTTCAACACATTCGATACTGACTTGTCGGATAACCTCGTTGAAAACGATGTTGTAGATGTTCTGCTCCTGCCTCACTAGTTCAAGCAACGAATGAATCTGCAACAACATAGACATCTCTACAGCAAAGCATCTACATACTCCGATCTCCCCTCATATGAATCATTTCCCGGTATAAACACGAACTAAGTATCTGGTCTCATGAACCCAACAAATGCTACCCAGGGTCGCCAAATTGGCATATTTTAGCTTAGCTTGACATGTTTTTCTGATCAATTTGAGGGACCAATCTTACACAATTAAACCTTGATCCCAAGAAACCTACACAGTTGAATCTCGATACGAAAATCCCATTTAAATAAAATACTTTGACTTCACGCTTACAACATTTATCCCCAAAACTGAGACAAAAATGAGTTTTATCTAAACAAACAATAGGCAAAACTCTGCATATTATCTGCAAAACAAGACATCTTCATTCCTCACAACAAGCAGACAAATATAAAAAGATTCATTCGTCCAGAAGATCAGCGTGTTGCAGATATGGAAAGAAAATCGAATAAAAGTATTAGAATTAGAAAAGTAATATAAATCAATGTGGTTTACCTGAGTTGGTTGATCAGCATCTTTACCAGTGTCTTCAGTAACAGCAATACGTGACAGCAAATCCTCCATTGTTTTCTATGATGAAACAACATCTCAGTATATACCGTGTTTCCTCAACTAAGCGCCCCAAGGCGCTTATTGATTCATGTTGATCAATGTTGAAAACTCTTCACAATAAAGTGTCATTTTACTCAGTACCTCAAAGGAGGAGGCGCTTATTTAAAAATACAGTCAGTTGAGGGAGCACTAATATGAGGGGTGCTTATACGAGGGGCCGCTTATACGAGGGGTGCTTATATGAGGGGGCGCTTATATCAAGGAAGTCGCTTAACCAAAGAAATACTGAAGGAGTAGTGATAAACACATTAAAACATCTTTAGAAAGAGCATGTACTTACCATATAAACATCTTTCAAAGTCAACCAATAGATAAAGATCGCTTAAGCTGATAATATATGCTAAGTAATAACAATACATATATTATCATAAATTAAGTTTCAAGACCTGCTTTTACCTTTAATAACTTTGCCTCTTGTCTGCCAGATGGTTTTCTGCAAAAAATGATAATAAATACATGAAAATGATACTGAAAAATGACAGGACAATGCAATTAAAAAAATATGGCTGACATTGCAAACTTACAATGATGGAAAAAGTGTGAGATGTTTCTCATGATTGTCAGCTACAGTTGTGTATTTCCTGAATATAAATAATTGTTTTTAGAGGTGCAAATTGAGATACACAATGACTTTATAACTATTAGAAATAAAGAGATTATCATATTAAAGATAATGCATTGCTTAAATCCAAAATATCTTTGTGGAAATTTGGGATTTTTATTACAAAGATAGTTTATAAAACAAATCTTGTTACTTACCCATCGTGAATTTCCATGCCAATTACACCAGGATTTTTAACAATATGAAATTCAGATGGTATCAGAGTGTCAGGCACAAGAGAGCCATCCTGCGCAGAAGGAATAGCAAAAATGAAATCATGAAATAAAGTAAGATAACAGAGGTGATAGAAGATAGTAGAGGTGATGGAAGATAGTGGAGGTGATGGAAGATAGCAGAGGCGATGGAAGGTAATTATTATATATATAGTCAAGTTAGGTATCAGCATGATATGTTTACCTTTGCAATTGGCTTTATTTCTTTGTCTGTCTCCCCAACTGTCTGAATAATCTCTTTGCTAGGGGCACGAGTTGAGTCCTGAGACATGACCACAGTCTTAGCTTTCCCCCTCAACTCTTTGGCTGGACTGTTTGGGCTACTTTTCTTGTCTTGATTTGAATCACACAGGAATGAAATGTCTCTGCAAGAAGAAAATAAATAATGCAAAATACAAATTTGTAAGAAAAAATAAACTCCATTAATTTTGCAGATTTTAGTGATGCTTTTAAATCACTGGAACATCTACTTGGAGTAAAGATGGTACAAAGATATGACCATGTTGATCCATACAAATGCCTCTGTCAATTTCAATAGGTCACTCTTGCAATCGTGAAACTAAATTCTACAATATAGGACGTTATAATTACCTTCCTGCCCCACAAGTGCAAGGGGGTTGCTCTGTCAGATGTTTGAACTTTTCTCTTGTCCTTGCGTGATTCCACAAATTATCTGGAGGCCTTTTTGGGTAAACTTTTGGAAAAGCCTTACTCCTCTTCAGCTTACCATTGCCTTGCGGCCGCAAGTCTTCGACATTTTCGAAATGATTTGTTAAATTTTCCAGCAGGTCTTTTGGTAGATAATCTCCGTGCAAAGCGCATTGGCTGCTCAGAGGATGGCGGATGATTTGTTGTTGACTGTCACTCTTCACAAGTTGACCTTCACGCTCATTTTCGATTAGTGTGACTGACTTTTCACACTGTACAGGTTCTACTATAGCTCCGCCTTCCATTGTAAATGATGAGGTAATAAATAATATTACGACTTGCAGCTAATTTTGTTGGTGATCATCAAAGGAAGTCATCTTCGTTGCATCTGCAGCAAAAAGTCACAAGTAACATTATACTAAACAAATGCGCTCGACATTATTAATCACAATTACGGCAGTGCTTGCATATTACATTGTATTGTATAGTGCCTCAGTCTCGCATAGGTTCCCAATTTGGCAATTGTGACAAATTATCCTCATCTCACACAGCGTTTGACGTTGAGTCGTTGACCGAAAGAAACCTTATAGCAAAAGCAAAAAATCGTAACGCAGCATTGCATTATTCCTTGTCTCTCCTTGTTAATAGAAAGAGACAAGGCAAAAAAGAGGTAGCGAAAATACCTTTTATCTGAGTTTCTTTATTCAGTGGGGTTAGGCCATTACTTATTTGCAGTTGCTTCTGCAGGTTAATGTTGTCAAGACAATATGAATAAGAGGCTTCGTCTAAAAAGGATCATCCAATCGAGGCTCCACTGGGATCTCTGAGAACTTCTGCGCTTCTCATAATTTAATAGTTTAATGTGATATACAAGACAAAGTGGAAAAAAACAAATAAATTTTGCTACCCATATCATTAACATCAAGATCATACAAAGTAAATTTCAGCAAGTCAAACAAATTAATACAGCAAAACAAGCGGAGGCAAATTGCATCTAGAAGCACTTCACTGTCTTGTAAAATTATAATTAATCATAAGTAAATGTGTCATCATTAAAAACTATATCTTCGTAAATATTAAAATGCAAAAAGCAAGCTTATATTTCATAGCCATTCGAGAAGATCTTGTCTGTTTATTATGCACTGCTTCACGATAATGATACAGGCATTTGCACACACGAGTTAACAAATAATTTAAACTGCGATGCGATCATGATAAAAATAGGAATAAGATAAATAAAAGCTATAGAATAAAAAACTATAATCTTCACTCAATCCTGCCCTAATAAATCAATGTATGAAAGACAGACTGCATTTCATGTTTAATAGTTTTTGAGCGAGCGATGTTGCGTAAAACGAGGCTAGATCTAGAGACAAAAACTATTACCTGATCTGACCGAGTAAAGATACCTGGCGTTCTTAAAGAACGCAATAATTATAAAACATTATATCTACAATACTGAGGCTGCTTTGAATCGATTCTGCGCAGAAAGACCCAAGCACACACTGCACCTCAAGGGCATCCATTTTAAAAACACAAGTGTTCAAGCCTGTGACATTTCAAAGAAATACCACGCCTCCAGACCACATTTATTTTTACACAAATTTTCAGTTGACCGCAGAAATTTGACAAGGGTGTTAGCTATTCATATTTAAATGCATTGTATCAGCTGTAGTCAATAAGCTGAAACTCCGTGTTTTTTTTTATATCTGGGAAATTCTACGAAGCAGGCTTGAACTTGATCGAAACGACAACAAGTTACAAAAATATTTACAATCTAGACTATAAATGTTAGCGACGCAGCAAAGCAAGAACAGATAAATATAAGCTGTAAATATTTATGGACGAGATGTTTAAAAACAGGTGGATGAAGCTTCATGCAAGAATGGCGTGGTGAGGGTTGGTTAAAAAACGCTATAACGGGTTTGAAAGGATAGGCAGAGTATTGGAATACGGGGAGGGGTTGACAAGGGATAGAACGTACTACGAAGTAGAGACAAATTGTTCAGTACGTTGCAGTAAACACCCGCAGACTAAGAACTTTCCAGGCATATATGTCTACTCAAAACAATAAAATAAACAATAGCCTATTGTAATTGAACAATTGACAAGATGCAAAATTCACAGGTTTCTGCACGCGGGTGTTTACTGTGTACTGTGGGTGGTTCGTAGTATCGTCATACACGCATTTTTCTTATAAGCAACTGCTTTATAAGCAAGGCAGCACTCGGCAAGGCAAAAAGTTAAGCAATTTTAGTACTGGATTGAAGACAGCTAAGCAATTTGAAAAATTGTATTTTCAGTACTTAACAGGAAATGTGAACTGACACCATCTTATTAACAGGAATAACCTTTTTCTAATCTATTTTCAAAAAACACAAACAAAAAGTTAAGCAATTGCTAAGCAATTTTGAGTACTCAAATTTGCCTTCCAGCCAAGCAATTTTTATTACTGAGCCCGAGTTGAAATTGCTTATAAAAAAAATGCGTGTATTCCACTGTAAATTTTTCTCGAAAACCTATCTCTTCGAACGAATCTCTACTGCAGTATATCTAGACCCGGGATCATATACGTCACGAGTATCTCCGCTACAGCAAGCCCAAAGTAGCATGCATCATCAGTTTGCAGTTGTCATAAATTAAGCGCGTGTGTGCTAAAATACGGACCAATAAATGCACGGCAGACTATCCATGTATATAAACCTTCCATTGGTTAGACATTGGGTCCAGGTATTCGACAGTGTTGAGGAACTCAGTACCACTGTAGCCTCCAAATCCACCCACAACATACGGAACCGAATCCAATACAACCATACTGGCATTATTACGACAACTTGTCATAGAGGGAAAGCGTGTCCATGTATTCGTCTCAATATCAAAGCATTCAACAGTGTTAAGAGATGTTTTGCCATCCGACCCACCTGCCACTATGATCTTAGCATCGTAGATGGCCGATGCAGCACCTCTGCGGGGGCCACTCATGCTTGCGGCCTCGGTCCATGTGTCTTCGTGGGGACAAAACACCTCGACAGAACTGTGACATTTCCAACCGTTCGTCCCACCAATCGCATATATCTTACCATGGTATGCAACAACAGTAACGTTTTCACGACAGCTCTTCATAGGTGGCAATCTAGTCCACTGCTCGATAGCAGGATCATAACATTCTGCAGTTCGCAAACTCTTAGAATCAGACACACCTCCAACGGCATAGATCCTACCCTGCATAGTGTCCATTCCGAATGACGCTCTGCGATCGATCATATCCATTCCAGCGCTCCATTGTTGTGTTTCCGGATCGAATATCTCAGTGGAGGAGAGGTCCTCGTGACCGTCTGAGCCCCCAGCCGCGAAAATCATACTACCAACTGTGACGGCTTGCAGCCTTGCTCTCTGGGTACCAAGAGGAGGCAACGGGGTCCATTCGTTTACCTCGGCATCGTAATATTCGCAGGAATGAAGACAACGACCCCGGTTGTAACCACCAATCACGTACATCTTTTTGTCAAACAGAGCTACACCAGCACTGCACCTACCTATAAAAACGATGAAACATTTGTTATTAAATTTGTGTGTACAAAAAATTATTTGAACTAATATGATTTAAACTCATTAATGTCTTGAGCCTACTTAAATGTGACAAAACGGATAAGAAGGAAATTACTGAAACGTTTTCACAATGAAAAGTAAAAGTACTTTTCCTAGAAGAATTAATTTCTCGGTCGTGGTAGAAAACAGCTCGCACTAACCTAATGATTAGTCAAGCTAAGACAGTTACTAAAATACCAAATGAAGATTAGACGGATAATAATCTGTAAACTGAAATTAGAAATTTGATTACAGAGACCCGAATAATATGTCTGACATTTGGACAAAGTTGAAATTTGAGCAGAAAGTTCGTAAACAGTCGGCTTCCTATACCAAATCTAATAACACGGATATTTTGTCGTGTGATATCAATACTATAAAATCTACCTTCAGAATAAGGATTACTGCTGTTAAGTTTCTTAAATTAAGCCATAATAAAAAGAGGTTGGAGATTATGCATGCAAAGGCAAGAAGACATTAAAATGAAATCAAATCAAATCAAATTGCGAAAAATTGTGAATTTGTGGCAGAATAGAGTTCATATATTATCGTCTAATTTTAATAATTAATAATAGAAAATTACACTTTCAGAAATTGCTGGACTCCCAAATTCTAATTTATCACTTAGAGGCGTGATTTAGCTGATAATTAATTAAAATGTTTACTCCTGGTTGAAAATGATTAGACATTTAAATCTCATTCATCGAGCCACTTCTTAAATTCAGCTCCATCCAATCAACTTTAAGCACTTGTGATGACATAATCACAATGCAAAGACGTGATTGGTTCATACGGACGTGAATCCAATACAAAGTTCAATCGACCAAAATTTGTTGAAGACCTCAATAGAAATTGAGATTTCAATTCGCATGTCAAAAGTTTAATTAAATTTATCTGTGTTGACCTGGTATATTTTCAATTTCAATACCTCGTTTGTAAATTGACCTTAAGCTACTGTTACACGGGGCAATTTCGTTCGCAATAAGGGTCGCAATGGTGTTGCAGAATTTGCTTAGCTGCAAGAGAACCTTTTTATATTAACTAGTAGTGTTAATGAGTTTCCAAATCTAAACAGTGGATGTAAGTAAACTTTCTAAGAAAACTAATAGGCCTCCGTATTTTATAAGCTGCATTCAAATTAATTAAACAAACAAAGCAGTAGTTAGGACTTGTTTGGAAAAATAGATTGACCAGCTGGTAAATTGATTTTTTCCTGAGGAATAATTACCCACTAAGTTTTTCTGATATCTCCAACTACGGCCATAGATGTTTTTAGCCATGGAATGGCAAGTGGCCTGGCTGTCATAATAACACTGAACATTTTTGAAGACTTCTCATTAATTCGTCCCAGCGCGAGAAAATGTAAGACCAGAGCTTCGACATGTCCTAATGATAATAGGCTTACAAACGTTTCTTTTATAAAAAAAAGGTTCTTTATAAGAAGGTAGTACTCGGCTCATCAAAAAGTTGAGAAAGTTTAGTACTGGATTTTTGAAACCTTCTAGTTGAAAAATTTAGATACTCAAAATGTTGATAAATAATTATATTATCTCTCAACATACAACGTCAGAAATATTATTCATGACATAACATTGCACTTGGCCGCCAATGCAACGTAAAGCTTTAAGAAAGGAAATTAGGAAATTGCCTTTCTTGAAAGTTTGAGTACTGCATTGAAAAAATTCACAAAAAACGTGTAGTCAGATGTGTTATTGTCGTCAGACTCTGTTATAATAGTCAGACGCCATTATGAAGGCCAATTCAATTTCAACAGCATTTGACGTATGCGCGAGGCGTAATTCAAACAACTAGACATTGATCCGAATGGGTTCTGGCACAAACACACCTGATCATATTAAAGTAAACAGACGTTTATTTAACTTAAATTCAAAGGCATACCTGTAACCATTGGAGCAAGCATAACAAGTGAGTTATTCATGACATTATCTTCACAGCCAGACGAATCGCTTGAGACAGTGGAAGCATTTGATGAACCATGACGTGTTTTGTAATGCAACGAAATGGCTATGAGTTGTCCATCAATAACAGCCAAACCAATCGCATTCTGGTCGGAATTCTGGACTTCTACAATCAACTTGTATTCGTTAGTGCTGTGCGAGCCACGCCTCGAGAACCCACCATCAATGCTATCTTGTATAAACATCTACAATAAAAATAAGAGATATCATAGTACATATAGCAAGGTCGAAAAGACGAAATTTGTCAAAGAAAGTGATTTGAAAAGTTGCATTATTACTGCAAGTATTACTTTGCAAGCATGTCTGCACACTTGGGTAGACACCCAAACCCGCTTTTTATGGCAAAAAGGCAAATAAATAATAACTTGAATACCATTGAATATTTTCATTTTATCTTTTACAAGATTATTTTTTACTTCGCTTGTTATGGGCTTGTTTAGCTTGTTTACCGATATACAAATTTATGTTTATCCAATCAATTTCAAGCACTCGCAATGACGTAATCACGGTTCTAAGACGCAATTGGTTCATGCGCACGTGAATCCAATACAAAGTTGAATCAAAGAGAATTAACTCAATTCAGGTGTGAAACAACACAATTGGGTATAAACTGTGATTTATACCTCTGATTTACATCTTGATGTTTGCCTTCTGAATTTCTTGATATCTTCATTGCTGTTCACGTCAAGCTGCTCTTCAATGTCGTCAAAAACACAATCTTTAAGCAGCTGATTTGACTGAAGATAAAGCATGTTACTTTCCTCCAACAAGCTGCTCAATTTCTCACCATATTCCTGAAATGAAATAAAGCAAATGTGTCAACAAATATTACGGCTTGAACATAAACAACATGCTACGTTACAAAACAATAACATAGTTCACTACATTTATTGACATTTCCTAAGAGAAAAATACAAATTCTAATTTCATTTTTAACTGGACCTGAAAAGATTTGGAGAAAATTCATAATTCGTATTTTCATTTCTCAGATTATTACAGCTAAATTCAGTGTAACATAACATGAAAAAATCAATTGAAGTTCTTTATATTTTTTGAAAGCCTTATCGTTTATAAATATTTAACTATTATATAACGAGAAACTGCATACAAACAAAAAGGAATAACAAAAATACTGAATATGTTTATATTAGTCATCATTAAGAATTTAGAAGGGTGAGACCATTATGTGCCAGGACCATTATACCGAGTCTTTGAAGTTTGCTTTCCTCTCCTGGGGATGGTGTCAAAAGAGTAGGCCAGTGTTCACTTACCACAGCAAGGGTCTTTTAAAGTTGTCTAGCACTTGTTTTCAAGTGCACTCCACAGTACTTTGTACACTGAAAAGTACATTTCTAACCAAAGTATAGAAGGGTCAGTCAGTGACTATAATGTATAGTGTGGAACTGACAGATTGGTGATAAAGTGGCCTGTTGATTGAAATGTTGAAAAGTGTTTAAATTCTCAAATAAAATAAACAATTGTTTATAGATACTAAAATTAAACTATAAAATGATAAAGTTTGTTGAAGTAGTTAGCTTTTAATGTTGCAGCGAAGCAGTCATTTGTGTAGCTTGGCTATAAATGTCTGCAGTGGTGTTTTTTCATTAGTAATCCATTGTCATATTTTCCCGACTCTAGCTCATAAATTTCATTGCCACTGGTCGAAAACTACATCCCTCGCTGGCTCAACTTCTCTTAAAATGTATCCGCCTCGTTTTCAAACTGTAAAGAGCCAACGCCCCTTGGTTAATGGCGGCCGGCGTTAACTTGTAGAAGGACCGTCGGTGCTTCAAAGAGGCTGTCGGCGTAATCAAAAAGCCATCGGCGCTTATGATGCTCAATGTCTTCTGCTAGCAAGACAATGCTTTGAGCGCAAACCAATTTTCAGCTTCCAATGTTACCAATGAGAAGACAATTGGAGATGGGTTGGTCATTTTTCTGATCAAGTCTCGCTTCCACGGATATTGTTCCCAAGCACGTGTGAATAAATTGTGAAAATGTGGACGGATTTCGTGTCAAATGCCCTCTGGTTCTTGCTCACAGCATTTGAAGGCGACGTTGCTGTGTGGAGAGTGTTTATTTCTTCTTTCCAAAGCCAGCTTGACCTGACCCGCACAACACCAAGACAGTTTTAGCATCAGCAACAATACCACAACCAATATATAGCATTTTTGTTGCCGGTCATATGAAGCTTTCCTTAACCATACTTTATCCTGTTCTACAATTGCTCAATTTATCAAACGCAGCATAAACGCAGGGGTGGCTTTATAGCTGGGGAGATATTAATCGCTTATTTTCATAGCTTGGTGACTTGGGTTTGCATTGAAATTTGTTATGTTGAGCACTGATTTTCATTCAGACCAACCACTGCACAACTATCTGAACCGAAGTTGTTTATGATAAATTCAATGAATTAATACAACAACAGGACTATAGATTAAAGAATTTTACTAATGGGTTTTGGATAACATGGATATTTTAATTTTCTGTCGGATCTGGGATAATTTTGTCAGATTATTTGGGCATTATCTAATTGAATCTTTGCGAAAACTGAGTTCATGATAATGTTGCTAAGAGGCAAACTTTCCAAACATTAAAAGACCTCTCTGGAGGTCAGGTTCAAAAATACTGAAAAGAATGTGCCTTGTTTAATTGTCTTTAAAAAAAATGAAAACACAAGGGAGAGAATATTATTGAATCAAAACCAACATAAAAGATACAGACTTGTCCCAAAACGATTGCAAATGATTTGAAATGGCCCTTTGCGGTTATTAGGTAAATAATAAGTTTACTCTACTCAATAAGACTTTTTTATAATCAAAAGTCGGTCGGAGAAGCAGATAATTGAGATGGCTTTGCGCAATTCGATCAGCTTTGTATTTAGCTTCATCACAAAAGTAATTTTAAACACTAGGTCCCATGGTAGAAACATCAATTTTACCCAAAGAAACATGAATAATCCAAAAAAGAATAAATTAAAAGACAGATCTCACCTGTTGTCTTTTTTGAACCCAATCAATTACTTTCATGAACAAAGAAGGCATGTGGTCAAAATCTTGGTTCGAGCAATTTCGGCTTGCGATAAGGGTGACTTGAAGTCTTGGCAAAAGTAAAAAGTCTTTTCTTTGATACAATAAGTGAAAATTCTCCTTCAGATACGCGTCAACTTTACTGCACAAACTCCAGTGCGATTCTTGCATGGCAAACTCTCTCAGATGAAAAACATTTTCTTCTACAAAATGCTCCTCCAAGAAGCGTTCACATGCTTCACCAAGACTGCCAAGGTTGAATGTCTTGCAAGCGTGTAAGATGCTTTTCACTTGAGAAAACGGAATCTTTATCTCACCCGTATATAAAAATTTCAGGATAAGATCTAAATCCTCAGCATTGACATCGTTTATTTCAATTTCATCTCCTTCACCGGCAGCGAGAGCTTCTTTAAAGTAGTCAGATGTGAAGGATAGCAAAGCGCGGTGGACTGAAAAACGATTATCTTCGTCGGCTTTCAAAACTGCATCGCAGAAAATTCCTGTTTTTCTCGCTTCATTGAAACTTTGGAGAACAGCACTTGCAGGTGACGACGAATGGTATTCGAGCTCTTTTATAGACTTCATTTCGCAGATAATCTGAAAGAAGAGTAGAAGCACATATCTTTCAAAACTGCAGTTTCACAACAAGCCAAATTTAGGCCGCATCAAATTATCACGATGGTCGAAAATGCCGTCGCATGATTTTATCTAATATCACTAAATTAAAATAAAATAAATCAATTTGTACTTACTCGATAATATTATCAAACTATTTATCCATTAGCTTCTTTCTGAAATAAACGTTTAAAATAACATGACAGAGTCTGACAAACCATAACAATTTTGACACTAACCGGCTATAAAACATGCTTCCTTCACGTGGTGTCTTACGACTGGTGGCAAAGGTAAAGTGCAAGAGCGCTTGCACGCCAAAGCATCAAAACACAAATAATCAACTTACCCTCGCTGAAAAACGTCAGAAACTTCGGCACTTCAGCATAGACTTTGGAGTCGGTAAATAGTATTGAAAATCGTCTTTTCCCTTCAAGAAGTGGATGGCATATGGCCATATGGCAAGATAGCAGTTAAGTGATGAGATTTCCCTCCTCCCTGCCAAAAAATTGCGCCAAACTAGCAGAAAATTCAACAAGCTTTTGTTTTGTTGACTTCAGTTTCGTCTCCTGTTTTAAAGCGGAAACCACAGGTCGCTCAGAAACAACCTCTCACTCAAACTCTGATCATTTTAACTCAAAAATATTTTTTAGAAGTTCCAGGATATAAGGTTGAACTATATTCATCAGCTTTTAAATGTGGTATGAACATTTATCAATGATTTAGAAGGTCATATAAAAATGTTGACCATGCAGTTATGCAATGTCGCAGTAAAATTACTTTTGTTTCAAAAAGGAAACCATAGGGTGACCCATGCTGGGTCATTTTCGTGAGTAAACATGGGTCACCCAACCCCAAAGCAAACCAGCTGAGAGAGAGTGTCTGTGGTGGGTTCAATCCAAAAACAAAGGGGATGTTCTCCTTGAACCCCAGCAAAATGAGGCCTGTTTCTTACCCAAGGGGGGTTTATAGGGGGAACTCAAAAACCCACAAACAATCACCTCTGTCTGGTCGGAAATCGTGACGTCCTGAAGTTCAGCGGGTGGAATTGAACATTCCAAAACAAAGACGATTATTAGTATAATTGGTACAAGAGCCGAGCAGACGACTTTGATATCACACCAAGATGGGTTTTGTTTAATCCTCCCAAAGACTTTGATTAACTGCTAGGCTATTATTATTCCTCATAAATGAATTGTTGTTTGGAATAATTATCACACTATAACTTTATGGATGAATTGAACTCTGCAGTGAATATGTGAACCAAATGTGTAACTACTTCTTGCAATAATTACACATGAATCATTCCGGTTATTTCATTATCAATAATCATTTATTTATCATATGATCAATCCAAGGAAAAGGCTTTGGTGGTTGATAACTTTCCACCATATATATAGAGATTATTTGTTATATTACAGGTACGATTATCTGTTCAATACAGCGCAAAGAAGGCCATTTAATTCCGAGCAATTTCAATTATCCTGTGCACTAAGCCAGTGAACAATTGTAGGAACACAGTTCGACCAAACCACGAATGTTTTATTTAACACGGCACAAAGCATTGACACGATTCTGGGCTCTAAGGCTTCATTTTTCAAACAATAATATGTTGCTTACTGTGTCTCAGCAGAACTCATAACAACAACAAAATCCGTTGCCAGTTTGCATAAAAGCAAAAGGAATCACGAGGTGTGGTCACATCGAGAGGAAGGACCATAGGTCGTCAAATAACATAGATGTCTGAGTCGCTTTGTATGGAGTGCTATGGAACGAAAGAATCTGTACACAAAGATACCTCCAAAATCCAAGATTGTCATGGCGTCATGCATGTTGCTGCTCAACCATTGATTTGCTTGGTGGCCCGTTGGTGCATTGCTGTTCCAGTCCAAAAGAACGCTGACCACATGAACAGAACGTCGCTCCATTGCGCACGCGAATATATCTGGGATTCCCACAACAAGAAAATCCATGCCAATGATTTCTAGCAGTAGTTTGAGCGGTGTATATATAGTCGGGACAAATGCCAGAGCGAAAATGGCACTGGGTTTTACAATTTGACTGTACCTTGTGCTCTTGGCAAAACGAGACAAAGTGGGAAGTGTGGCAACTCTGCAATGGCAATTGTCCCCCGGTGTACCAGATTGAGTATCCTAACCGGGGAGGATGGTTTTCTCGGCGTTTCTGCCGAGGAACCATTCAGAACAGGGCAGCCGAAAAATCCGGTACCCCGGGGATCTACATTCTCTTGTAGATCCCCAGGGTACCGGCCCTCATTTATGTCGCTCAGCTATTCCTAGTGGCTTGCATGAGATTCAAACCGCTATCTCATGCGTGGCAAGCACAAGTGCTAACCACTGAGCCACCAGAGCTGAACATGTTACTGCGTAGTTATTAACAAGTGTATTTAAACACACCGCATCAAACAAAGCTATTCAAGAACATGTTTGCAATTGAGCGACGAGCAGTTATGGTAGTATCTTTCTGATTCTCACAATAATTCTACACACTTTTCAGTAGGGGCTTCAGTAGGGTCAAGATATAATATTTGAACTGTTTCTGTCACGCCCTCAGGGGTAGCGAATACTCTTTAGGCGAGCAGATAACCAGGTCAGAAAATACAACAGTTGAGTGGCTGGACTCTCATAATTTTCTGAACAATCGTTTGGTAACTAAATAATAAAAAATACAAAATTCTAACAAGGAAAGCTTCGAAACTTCTAGAATAAATGGTGTAAAACAATAGATATAGAATGTCAAAGCCTATATATCGGGAAATATGATACTAGTAAACGAAATTCGACGATGAGCTTGAATCAACGTAAAGGCCGAAACAGGCATAGCAAAGAATACAATCGATAACAAAACATAGATAAGAAAATACGGAACATACAACTATCCAGTAGTTTGATCTGATGAGAATATAAAGCAATTTATAATGAACTTAACGATTACATAGTTCGATGATATATAGTTCAAATTGTGACTCACAAAATCTGTTGTTTCCAACTCACAACGTTCACGATGATTTGACGGGATGCCACGAAAAAACAGAAACAGCGACTGGTACTAAGTTCACCATGTAAAAACGAACAAAACAAAACGATAAACTTCGTGATATATATATATACTACTGCGAGCGTGTTGCAGCCAAACGTTACTTACTGTCCATATGCAATTCTATCCAGCCTCGCGGAATATGATATCTCAGTGTTATATTACGAAACCGCGGACTGACCCACAAACCGTGGGTACGTAACACTCCCCATCTGGCCTTATCTTTTAAGGCCACTATCCTCTTGCTCCGATACCAGTGGTACAATTCTGCAGATTGGTCGCACATACTCTTTGATATCGTTGTCGGTGGCGACCTTAATCTTTACCTTCCTAACTTTTCCGTCTTTGCTTTCGGGTGCTTCGACTATTCTTGCCAGTGGCCAGTCACGTCGCTTTTGATCATCTTCTTTTAGCAAAACAATGTCTCCTATTTTGACATTTGGCATTTCATTTGTCCACTTCTGTCTGAGCGTGACGAGCGACAAATATTCTTGTTTCCACATTTTGGCGAAGATATCCGCAAGTCCCTGCACTTGCTTCCAATGGTCTTTGGCAGTGTAGCTTTTCTTCTCAAAGTCCCCATCTGGAGCGGACGTTCTGTCAAACTTTTGCGTGAGCAAGATTGCAGGTGTTAGCACTACCGGCGAGTCTGGATCCATGGATACATCTACTAGAGGCCTAGAATTCATAATGTCCATGGCTTCACAAAGCACAGTTGTAAGAACTTCGTGAGTCAATCTCTGGTGGCGAGTGAGGATCGAATCAAGAATCTTTTTCGTTGCTCCAATCATTCTTTCCCAAAGACCTCCCATGTGGGGGGCCTTCGGTGGGTTGAATATCCAGCTGCAACCCTTGGCTTTCAGGAGGTCCTTGACATCGTTTGCTTCAGACATTAATTCCAGTTCATTGGCTGCTCCGGTGAAGTTAGTACCGTGGTCAGACCTCAGAACTTTAGCAGGGCCTCGAAAGGCAAAGAACCTACGAAGAGCGTTTACCATGCTTGACGTTGTCATAGACTCGATCACTTCAATATGCACTGCCCTTGTGTACAAGCAGGTGAACATCACTGCCCACCTTTTGCTGTCAGCAGATCCTCCTCTGGTCCTTCTAGCGACGACTTCCCATGGTCCAAAAACATCCAAGCCAACGCTTGTGAATGGGGGGGCCGGCTCAATGCGATCTAGAGGCAAATCGGCCATTGTTTGTGTGGCGACTGCGCCTCTTAGCTTCTTACAGGTCACGCATTTGCTGATCATTGCGGAGACAAGTCGTTTGCTTCCAGTGACCCAGAAGCCTGCGTTTCTGATGGCACCTTCAGTGAGCTTGCGTCCTTGATGTCTAGTCGCTTCATGATAGTGTCGTATCACCAGCTCTGTGACATGAGATTTCTGGGGTAACACCAAAGGATGTTTTTGATTGTATGGAACCTCTTGTCTTTCGCACCGCCCTCCAACACGTATTAGACCATTTTCCCCTATGGTTGGAGCAAGCTTTCTGAGAGGACTGTCTCTACGAATGTGTTGCTTATTCTGCAAGTGCTGTACTTCTTCCGGGTAGCTTTCTTGCTGGACGGTAGCCAAGATGACCAGTTCCGCTGACTTAAGTGTTGCAGGGTTGGGTGAAAGACGGAAGTCTTCCCATCCTTCCTTACGGTGATTCTTGAAGGCTCTCGCAACTTGAATTAGTCGAGCGATTGTTGCACGCAGCCTTCCCCAATTTGAGAACCTGCTAAATCTGTGACTTCCTAGTCCAGACGATTGCACTCCTGTCATGAATGTAGTGGATTCTGGTCTTACTTCAACATCTTTTTCGGGATCTATCAGCTGTGGTTGCTCACTGTCTTTTTCGGGGTTCATACACTCTTGTTTAAGGAAGGCAGGTCCCTCGAACCAGTTGCTGGCACTAAGTTCTACGGCGGTAGAAGGCCTCGAGGCAAGGTCGGCTGGATTGGATGCTGTATTCACATAGTTCCACTGCGTGGGGCTGGTAGACTGTCTGATTCTGTTGACTCGGTTAGTAACATAGGTGTAGAAACGTCGCGAGGTGTTGCTGATGTAACCAAGAACAACTCGGCTGTCAGTGTAAAACTTGATGTCTTGAAGCGGGAAATCAATCTCTTTTTTGATGATTTCTGACAATTCTACCCCAAGAACTGCGGCACAAAGCTCCAATCTCGGGATTGTATGCGCTGGCTTTGGCGCTACCTTTGACTTTGCCATGACAAAGCCTGTTTTACAAACGTCACCATGGAAGGCACGCAAGTAACTGACAGCACCGATAGCGACCGTTGATGCATCGGTGAAGACAATTAACTCCACATTAGTTGCGGCTTGCAGAGACGAGCCGGTGTAACACCGTGACACGGCTAAATTGTGTAGAGCTTCGAGAGAGTCTGTCCATGCGTTCCATTCTGCTCTCTTCTCAGGTTCAATTGGATCGTCCCAATCGACAGTGCCTGTTGTCAATTCTCTCATTAACAGTCTCCCTTTTAAAGTGACTGGTGCTGCAAACCCAAGTGGATCGTAAAGACCGTTTACAACTGACAACAAACCTCTTCGTGTGAACTTTTTGTCATTTGGAGAAACAGTCACCAGAAACTTATCATCTTTCAAGTTCCAAGAGATTCCCAGACTCCGTTGCACCGGGGGCTCATCTTTTGAAAGATCGATATCTTTGAGATCCTTCGCTCTATCGTCTGGGTTGAAGGCAAGCATCACTTCTTGGGAATTTGAGGAGACTTTGTGCAAGTTGATATTACTCTCAGATAGCATTGCCTTTGTTCTCTTGAGAAGGTCGGTAGCTTCTTCCGGTGTGGCGGTACTTGCCAACCCGTCGTCTACATAGAAGTTTCTTCTGACAAAGGCAGCAGCATCTCGGCCGTATGTCAGGGCTCCTTCTTCTGCTGCCTTTCCAAGGAGTCCAATTGCCACGGATGGAGAAGGTTTATTGCCAAAGACATGCACATTCATACGATAATCTATTGGCATCTTGGATGGATCGTTATCTTCAAACCATAGAAACCTTAAGTAGTTGCGGTGACGTTCCGTGACGTAGAAGTTGTAAAACATCTGCTCGATGTCGGCCATAACTGCCACTGGCTCTTTTCTGAATCTCAGAAGAACCCCAAGTAGTGAATTATTGAGGTCTGGCCCACTTAGAAGGACGTCATTCAAGGATATCCCTTGGAACTTGGCGCTTGAGTCATAGACAATTCTGATCTTGTCTGGTTTCATAGGGTGGAAAACTTCAAAGAAGGGAAGGTAGAAAACTTCCTGGTCGTCTTCAAATGGTGGCGCTGGCTCGGCATGTCCGTTTTCGATGAGTTTTTGCATGAATGCCTGGTACTGTTCTGCAAGTTTGGCATTTGACCAAATTCTCCGTGCAACGCTGTTGAACCTCTTCATTGCTGCTGGTTTGTTGTTGGGGAGCCGTTCTCTTTGAGGCTTGAAAGGTAATGGCATTTCCCAGTTTCCGGCTTCATTCTTTCTTGCTTCTGCATCGAGGATCGATAAGAATTGTTGATCTTCTATTGACTTGGCTGGCATATTGTCTTCTCTAGTGGTGGCGAACACATCGTCTAAAACTGTGACGTGACTTTGACATGGTTCAATCAGGTTATCTCCTCTAAAATCCAGGCAGCTTTCTCCGATGATCACCCATCCCAGATCAAGACGTTGGGCAAATGGAGCATTTTCCGGGCCATCTATTTGCTCTCGGACCTTGTGGGCTTGTAATACATCTCTGCCAATGAGTAGAGCAATCGGTACACTGGGTTCCATAGGCTCTACTTTGTCGACTATGTGTTTCAGATGAGCATATGCCTTCGCTATTTCTGGAATCGGAATCTCAGAGTGGTTGTCTGGAATGTTACTGCATTCTCTTACGTACGGCAATTTAATGGTGACATGGCCATTACAGGACCTAACAGATAGTGCTGACGTGCTGCGACCTGTGACGAGGGTCTCTCCTGCACATGTCTTCATTTTGTAGGTGATTTGTTCGCTCGCAACATCTAGCTTGTCTATTATTTCAGGCTTTGCTAAGGTTGAGTTGCTTTGGTCGTCTATGACGGCATAAACTGTCATCGATCTTCCCGTAATGTCGTCAAAAACCTCCACTTTACAAATCTTCGAACATGATTTTCCTCCTGGAACTGTTCCACAAACGGATGTGCAGGCGTTGCTGACGTTTGTCCTTGACAAGAAGCTACTCTCATTAGCCTGTTGTTGAGTCTGAGTTACAGTGTTCTCCCCACCGTCTTCTTCCTGGGCAGCAGGCCTAACCACTGGACCAATGTGCATCGCAAGCAGATGCTTATTACTGTTGCAAGAAGAGCACTTAACCAACTCATTACAGTCCTTGGCTTGGTGTGTGGTAGACGAGCAGCACCTGAAGCAAATCCGGTTCTTCATGAGAAGTTGCTTTCTTTCACTGATCAACTTCTTCTGGAATGCTCTACAATCTCGAAGTGCGTGACTGCTGCTATGGAGGATGCATGCTTTGGATGGGTCGATTCCTCCTTGTGGTGTTGAGCTCAATGAAACAGCTGTTTTGTTCACATGTGTGAATGCGGCTCGATGTGGCTTCGGATGTACAGGCCTTTCTGCTTGAGGAGGAGAAACCAGAAAACTTACATCGTTTCTCATGTCTGCTTCCTGGTTAACAAATTCTACAAAAACCTCGAAGGGTGGGAAAGTGGCGTTGTTTTGCCGTTTGTAAGTGGTCCCCACTCTCATCCAACGTTCCTGTAAGGGGAACGGTAGCTTCTCTACCATCTGTCGGAGACCTTTGGCTGAATCGAGTACGGCTAGGCCTTTGTAAATTCCAGTCCTCTTCGCAGCCTGGATTTCCAGCAGCAGGTAGGCCAGCTGTTGCAGTTTCTCTCCGTCTTTGGCGTTGAACTTTGGGAATTTCTCTAGCCTTGAAGTTAAGCTCTCTTCAAGCACTTCCGCAGTCCCATATTTCTTCTCCAAGGTCTCCCAAACCATCTGCAACCCTACCTGTGGGTTCTCTATGTTGATAGCTCGCAAAGGGGCTACTATTTTGGAAGACTTCTCTCCAAGCCATTTCATAACTAAGTTTAGTTCTTGCGCTGCGGTGAGTTCAAGGTCTTCCGTGGCCAACTTGAATGAGGCTTTCCATGCCCTAAAGTTGGCAGGGTTGTCGTCAAATTTTAGAAAGCCAGTAGATATCAGCTCCTTTTTCATGAGGTGCTTGGTTAAGGAGGTAAACGGGTCAGGCTGTTGCAATTGTGGTGTTTGGTACATTGCTGGCATTGACTGGCTTTGCAGAGGGGCTGATTGCTTGCCGCTGAGTTCTGGTACCTCAAAGATGGCTGGCCTAGGCTGGCTATTAGCCATGGTTGGCATCCATCCGCTGATTTCTGGAAGTTGGTTGATGACTGGAAGGGTTCTGCCTTGATTGAAGGCTGGTGGCGGGTGACTTCTGGGCTCTGAAACTCGATGACAGGCGTGCCAAGGTTGGCTTTGTGTGAAGACTGATTGCTGATGATAGAAGTCTGGAACTTGGGAAATCACTGGAACAAACTGACTT
This sequence comes from Sanderia malayensis, assembly GCA_013076295.1. Lineage (NCBI taxonomy): Eukaryota > Metazoa > Cnidaria > Scyphozoa > Semaeostomeae > Pelagiidae > Sanderia > Sanderia malayensis. Next base: position 4,117,091 of record RQOL01000828.1, read on the forward strand.
TTTGTAACGACGACTTCCTGCTGGTTACTTGATTCTAACGCCTGTTGGGTGACTGGTGCAGGCTGGCTTTGGTTGGTTAAGTCCAAGTGCCAATTACCGCTTCCTGGAGCTATTCCAGATCCCTGTGGCATAGGCTGGAATATTTGCGTATTGGTCACATGGCTGGAGCTCTGATGAGCTTCACATTGTGTTGATGTCTCTTTTGAAAAATGTGCATTCACGTAATTTTCAGTCATTTGTGTTACACTTGTCAGTGACGGTAGGTCGAGTTGCATTTGACGGGTGTCACCTTGGTCTGCTGCTTCGTAGACAGATTCTTCGACTGCGGCGACTGCCGCTTCCTGCTCTGCTTGAAGCACTGCCATGTCTGCTTCGAGTTGCGCAGCTCGGTATGCTGCCTGTTTAACCAACTCTGCTCGTTTTTTGGCGAAGGCTACTTTTGCCTTGGCTGCCTCTGCCTTCGCTTTTGATCTGACTGAAGCTGCCGAGGAAGATGTTTGTTGAGAACTACCTGAGCTTAAGCTGGCTTGGTCATCTTCAATACGCTTGTAACTGGTTGACAGTGTTTGCTGGACCGACTGTTGGTAGCTTGGAGCGCCATATGGTGGATTGCCAGGTCTTGTCGTATATGTGACGTCATCATCAAGAAGACCGTAAGTTGTACCCTGTCTTGTTGACATCGCGAAGTCGTGCAGAAGGATAGATTTTTTACTGTCACGCCCTCAGGGGTAGCGAATACTCTTTAGGCGAGCAGATAACCAGGTCAGAAAATACAACAGTTGAGTGGCTGGACTCTCATAATTTTCTGAACAATCGTTTGGTAACTAAATAATAAAAAATACAAAATTCTAACAAGGAAAGCTTCGAAACTTCTAGAATAAATGGTGTAAAACAATAGATATAGAATGTCAAAGCCTATATATCGGGAAATATGATACTAGTAAACGAAATTCGACGATGAGCTTGAATCAACGTAAAGGCCGAAACAGGCATAGCAAAGAATACAATCGATAACAAAACATAGATAAGAAAATACGGAACATACAACTATCCAGTAGTTTGATCTGATGAGAATATAAAGCAATTTATAATGAACTTAACGATTACATAGTTCGATGATATATAGTTCAAATTGTGACTCACAAAATCTGTTGTTTCCAACTCACAACGTTCACGATGATTTGACGGGATGCCACGAAAAAACAGAAACAGCGACTGGTACTAAGTTCACCATGTAAAAACGAACAAAACAAAACGATAAACTTCGTGATATATATATATACTACTGCGAGCGTGTTGCAGCCAAACGTTACTTACTGTCCATATGCAATTCTATCCAGCCTCGCGGAATATGATATCTCAGTGTTATATTACGAAACCGCGGACTGACCCACAAACCGTGGGTACGTAACAGTTTCAATTATACTTTCTTCCATTAGCCCCATTCTTCTTAACACGAGCTTTATTTATTTCAGACCTGCAGCTTTTTGCACGAAAAATGGATAATACCGGTCGGTATACTAGCTGCATTTATTGCAGCTACCTTCCAGCTATGTTTATCAAACAACTCTAAATATTATAAACTAACTTCCAGTTGTCTAGAACAGATGTCTGAGTCGCTTTGTATGGAGTGCTATGGAACGAAAGAATCTGTACACAAAGATACCTCCAAAACCCTTATTACTTCATCACTTCACTGAGCTGTGAATAAATAAGTATTCATTGCAAACTGTAGTGGCTGGTTAAATACTGACTTAATGTTTTAAATGCATAGTACCTCAAGTTTATCTTAAACAATTATCGTGAATCTTTGGTGGATTAATTTTACAGATTTCATGGTGCATTTGAAAGATTGATTAAAAAGTAGAAATCCTGTGTACAAAAATGATAAAATTTCACACAAAGAAAACAATTTTCCTTCTGATTTTATCGCATAAACATGTATAAATTAAAGTTGGTTCAAATAGAAATATGTATGCATCTGGTAAATATATGTACTTTTATATTTGATATAGAAAACTGTGCAGATGTTCATCAATAATAAAAACAATAATTGATAAAAAGAAACAAACAAATGCAAAAAATACAAAAACATACTCCAACCTTTGTCGACTCTTTTTAACATCATCATCCATTCTGAATGTCACTGTTTTCGGTTCTTTATTCTTGATTATTTTCGTCACTCGGCCAAGATCCCGAGATTCTTTCGCCGATAACGAAGCTTCGAATGTATCATTTTCGTCGCCTACGACAAATTCCTCTGCATCTTCGATACCCGAGTCGTTTCGTTTTTCGTTCGTAAACGTGACTTTCGTCGCAATTCTCGGCTTAGCATTCGAAGGTGAGAATAACTTCGTACGTACCTTATTGTTGGCGGATGATGATGGTAGAAGACCGAGAGAGTGCGAGCGCCTCAACGCACTAACTTCGTCTTCCTTCTCGGTGCTATAAAATATCGAGTCATCGTCGTTACCCGAGAATAAGACGACAGTTTCGTCTTCGACGCCGATTATGCGATAACAGCCTTTGATACGATCGCGATAATAGTAGAAGGGGCGATGAGGGTGATTGAACAACACATCATCGTCATCATGTTCACTGCTGTCTAACCAATGAGGAATGTCTTTGGCATCTTCCCAAACATCACTGTCTTCTGTATAATCGCTTGCAATATCGGCGAGATAATTTGTCGTTATGTCGAAAATATCGGTCGGAGCGCTGGTTTGCTCGTCAAAATTTACATTATGAGTCAAGCATCTCATTGATACGATATCTATTTCGTTAACATCAGAAGCCTTTATGCTGCTTTTCGTGTCCCCGTCGTTATTCGCCTCGTTCTCGTTAGTTTCATCGGTAAGCGAAAACTTGTCGAAGCTGTCCGAGTGTAACGAAATTTCGTCGCCATCTTTGTCGTAGACTGAGTAATTGTTCAATGCGCTTGTGACAGCAAGAAATGGCCTGTTGTCGTTAGCTGCTTCTTGTCCCACATCCGACTCTTCAAACCCTTGGTTTGACGATGCGCCCTCGCATTCAATGCCAACTCGACTCAGTTCAAGAGTTGCACCCGCATCTGGCTTCCTCAAAAAGTCAAACTCACACTTCTCCATTGCCTCGTGTACTGACAGAAAATCGTAGGCGTGACTGGGTAGTTCTCGCAGAATAACACGTTTTTCTGAGCTGGTACGCACAAGAACCAAGTACTCGTCAAGGAGAGAATCGTGGAATAAATCCACTGGGTCGATAACTTCAATATCGTCAACATCATCTGGGTCGAATCGATGGAAATAATGTCTCTGTGAAAATACCCAATCCGCAACCTTCTGATAAACACTCTCCATATCCTCATCATTGCTCCCTCTGCGCTGTTCCTCCCGCCACAGCATACTGTCAAGGGGGTCTTCTCGAACGGGGGTAGGCTGTCGTATTATTGATATGGAATCATCACTTGTGATAACTGAACACGTTTGTTGGTGAAAAAGAGTCGGGAAATGATTGTCTGATGTTGAAATCCCATCCACTGTTCTTCTGTGCTGTTGGTGGAATGTTTTAAACGGTGTGCTGCGAGCTACAGCATAACCAAGGTTGTCACCGTCACCACAATCATCGTCATTAGCATCACTATCGGTTGGGCCAGAATTCGCCCGTCTTGTTATTATCTCATATTCATTTAAATCGGTTTTGAATATGCCTGGGATGAAAGTAAAATTTGTCTGATTCACAAATGCCTTCGATACACTTGCAAGCTGCAAGCATTTGGTATCTGACCTGTCATGAGGGGAGGGCACCAGTGAAGCAAACACTGTGGCATGCTAGGTTCCAAAATAGAAATGAGTGAGCCAGTAATCACTTACCACCACCTTTGTCATGGTAAGTGTAGTTTTGCAGGCTATTAACTTAGCAACTTCAACTGTAATGTTGCAGACTAATATAGCATATTAGCATATATAGCATATAGCATATATAGCATATTAAACGAGGGTGGATATAGGGCTGGGTTAACAGGGCAGGAATATCTTTGCTGTTGGGTAAAGAGAACAAGAATAACCAACCATAAACGGTTACGAGGAGAGTTGTGCCAAATCCAAGGTTCAGTCTCCACAGGTCAAGTCAAGCAAGGTCAACACAAAATATAACGAAGCAAAAAGGTAAATCAGATTTTCTTGCATATAATTCTAAACTTACCAGCTCGTGATCCTAATTCTTCCAAAGTTATTGGAGCATGAAAATCTTTGATTTTATCGAATATCGTACCGATATATCCGTAAGCTTGGTCGATCATCATAAAGGCAACTTGTTGCTGTCGATTTGATGGGCCTAATTTCTTTCTGTGAACTTCGAATTTATGCTTATATTCCGCAGTTCTTCAACAAAATTATCTTCTGCCGTCTTTATTATAACTTCAATCGTAAATATTGGTAAATGTTGCCAGCAAAAAGTCTTTCAAATAGAATTTACAACGCGTCGCAAACGAACCAAAAATTCTTAAAAACATTCTCCATGTTGGAGGTTGCTAAAAGATACTAGTGGTCAAAAGGAGCTTTCGAAAATCGAATTGTTCTGACATCACGACTGTCAACAACGGAGGGGTTTGAAGGACTTTTGGGGGTTGAAAGGACGTCGAGACCCTAACATTTTTCAAGACCCTAACCCTAACCCTAATCCGAACTGATATACCAGTCACTGTAAGTAGTATACGCTCTTTAACCGGAAATGAATTTTCATTGGCTAACGCGATTTTTCTTAGCGACGTGGTAGCAACGGATCTGGTCATGGATTTTCACAGTGAAAAGCCTATGGAGCTGCGCCTAACTCATGTTTTAAAAGTGGGTTTTATCGCGTTATTTTGGCAAGATATTGAAAAAAATATGCTTTTCTTGCGGGTTCGTATATGATATTTCGAATTTGTCAAGTTTTTTTGTCTATTTTTGTTTCTCGGCTGTATTTTGCGGTGTGTCAAAATGTGCCCTATATATACAAAATTTAGGCCCGTCCGCTAGTCAATTGGTCAGTAACTCAATTTTTGGGGTTATGTTTCATTTCGATTGAGCAAATGATGAATTGCAAAAAACACTAATCATAAATAATAATCATTTTGAGGAAAATGGTGCGGGTTTGTGCTGTCTTGGTTAATTTTCAAACGCCCCTTGTGGAAGCTAATGTTTTACAGACTAGGTACATCAAATCAAATCAATATGCAGTTCTGAGTTGTTCTGTGTCCATATAACAAAAGGGCCCATTCAAGACTGACTGATAGCAGTGCAGCTGGCATTAAAAACTATCAATTTTATTCTCTATCTAAGTTTACATTTTTTGCAAGTTAGAAACTATCCTCTTTAACTTAGACCTTCAGTTAAGCCTGAGCAATCTTCTCGAATGTGCTACTTCAATAGGGTCATTTGATCTCCAAGGTCCCTCTTACTTTTATTAGAGGGTGTTTCAGTAATTCCATCCAGGGTGCACCTTATTAGTATACTTGGAAAAAAGTCCAAGCCAGTTGGTTGAATGTTATTTCCTGTGACTTTCATATATTACTCAAGCAAGTGTTTTATACATTTGAACCTTATATTATTCCATCTTTCATCCCCAATGGGATCAAGTACAAGCTGAACTGACATCAGCCCGTATTGAATGGACCCATTTTGTAATATGGACAGCAAAACAGCTCAAAACTATTGATGTAGCAAAAGAGAATTTACTTGGAAAAATGCCATCTATTTATTTGCAAAAATTCTGAAATGGGTTAGATTATGCCATCCTACTATCAAAAAAGGTCAAAATCAATTAAAGAAAAATATAACATTTACGAATGCGCAATTTATATTCATGTCTGCACTCCTCATATAAGTGAAACATGACATTTCATTTCGTACATTAGCTGCGTTTGAAAACTAACGGGTGTTTGAAAACTAACCGAGAAAGCACGAACCCGCACTATTTATGATTAGTATTTTCTAGAATTCTGCATTTCCTTGATTGAAATGAAGTATATAACCCTAATAATTGAGTTTACTGACCAATTGACTGGCGGACGAGCCTAAATTTGGTATGTTTTGACAAAGCGCAAAATAAAACGCAGAAGTGAAAAATGTTTGAAAAAAACTTGACAAATTTGAAATATCATATACGAACCCGCAAGAAAAGCATATTTTGTTCAATATTTTACCAAAATAACGCGATAAAACCCACTTTTAAAACATGAGTTAGGCGCAGCTCCATTGGCTTTTCACTGTGAAGATCCATGGCCAGATCCGTTGCTACCACGTCGCTAAGAAAAATCGCGTTAGCCAATGAAAATTCATTTCCGGTTAAAGAGCGTATTACGTCATGCATACTCCTGCGCAGTAGCCTATATATGACACTGCGCATACACGCCCACCTTTAGGGCACTCTAACCCAACCCTAACCCTAACCCTAACCCTAATCCGAACTGATATACCAGTCACTGTAAGTAGTATTACGTCATGCATACTCCTGCGCAGTAGCCTATATATGACACTGCGCATACACGCCCACCTCTAGGGCACTCTAACCCAACCCTAACCCTAACCCTAATCCGAACTGATATACCAGTCACTGTAAATAGCATTACGTCATGCATACTCCTGCGCAGTAGCCTATATATGACACTGCGCATACACGCCCACCTTTAGGGCACTCTAACCCAACCCTAACCCTAACCCTAACCCTAACCCTTACCGATACACCATACACTGTCAGTAGCATTACGTCATGTATGCTCCTGCGCAGTAATCTATATACGGCACTGCGCATGCACACCCACCTTTACGGCCTCTAGCCCTAACCCTAACCCTAACCCTTACTGATACACCATACACTGTCAGTAGCATTACGTCATGCATACTCTTGCGTAGCCCCTATAGGGCCGCACTGCCCATAAACGGCCACGTTGGGGACATTTAATTTACAAATTGATCAAAACACAAATTAAATGCTCTTGTCAGGTTTTGAACCAGTCACCTCAAGTTTAGTATGCAGGTAAGTTACCAGTACTCTACAGTAGTGCTTCTTAGAAGTAGAGAATAGCATAAGGTCAAAGGAATCAATGACATATAGTCATCCTTTACCCGTTGATATCAGTCATCTACAGTTATGCTCTACATACATGCGTCATGCCACATTTGAAATTAGCCGGTACAGCAAGTCATTCGGTTATCGAATTAAAATGTGCACTTTACATACGACAGAAGCATGCTAACATCTAAACCCTTGAACTACTTCACTGTTCGGTGAAAGTTTAGTCGCAGGTTAACAAGAATACTTTAAAGATCACCTGGCAGATCCATTGCATGGAGCTCGTTCTCAATAGCCATAATTGGAAAAACGTCTTTCTTTCTCAATTGACATTGGTTTGGGATGTGCCGTTCCTGAAAAAAACAGAGACTGTTGCTCATCTCAAGCTTTTGTCTACACCCTCTCCGTATATTTCATGGCAGGTACTCGTTTCAAAACATCATTTTAATCAATCATATTAGAGAGGTGAAACCTGTTTCAAAGTGATCAGCATAATCTAAATAATATGCTTCGACTATTTGAAAACCATATTTCATCGTACGCTGTGCCCACAGTTTGGTAAGTTTTGACAGGAGGTTTCTTCAGGCAGAAAGGAGGTCGACGTCGCAAGTGCTTAGCAAGAGTTTAAGTCGCGCATTGCACTGCCATGACAAGCCTTTTAAAAATAAACAATACCATATGTGCACTTTTATAGAATGCGAATATTGAAGAGGAGCCATAACATTCATACAAAATAAATACATTTAAAAATTACATAAATATCCACACATCTAATCATAAGTTTTACCCCCCCCCCCTCAGATATTCATTATAATCAAGTCCAAATGCTGGCACGATCATGAATTCTCCTTTTCACTTCCTTCTTTGAAGCCTTCTCCCACTCACCCCTTTTGTTATCAGAAACAATAGCCAGAGGGGGCAATCTTTGTGGGGCTGAAGCAATGCTCAGCGTTGGCAATGTTAATCGACTCTCGTCATAACGGAAATTCTGATGATGTTGCAAATGCTTCACGCGCAGTTGTGCCTCCTTCTCGCGTTCTGCTGTCCTCAGGGCCAACTGATCATTCAACATTGACCGTCTGATAGCATTCTCAGATTGCAAAACGAGGCTACGATGGTCATAGAACCTCCTTATCATTTCTTTCTGACGTTCACTTTCGATTTTCACATCCTCCAACATCTCGGCTTTCTCGCCGACGATTTTCTCTCTGTTTGACGTCATTTGATGCTTGGCCAGCGCCTTTGCGACTGCGTTGTTCTGACATACAAATTCAACCATTGATCTCCTCTCCTTTTTGTGCTGTTTTTCAGTCACGCGAGATGCTGTCCTATCGGCCACGTACGTTTTCTGACGTTCCATTAACTTACCCTGCTTTCGCTCCAACTCAGTCGTCAGTTCTCGCTTCATTTCGGCATTTCTCATCACCATCTTTTCAATGGCTTCGGATTTATTTTTCTTCAGCATCACACAGCTAGCCTCCTTTGCAAGCTTCATTCCACGCACGCGTGCAGACCTCTTCAGCCTCGTTTCAGCACGATTGCGATCCTTGTATGCTTGATCAATCGCTCTAAAACACGCCAGTGCCATCGTACCATGTGTGCGAATAAACAACTTCTGATCCGTCGTCACTGGCGATTGCTTCTCGGCGACTATTTTCGGCACTGTCACCCGTCGCCTTTCGAATACTCGTATCGATTCTCGTATATCACGAGCGAGTTCTACCGTCTTTATCATCGCATCTTCGAGATAATCGCCTTTCATCCTCGGTGGCTCTGTAATCGACAATCGGAATGGAATCATATCAACATCTTCACCTAACGCACCAGCATGTTCTTCTTCAAATTTGACCTTCTTGCCTGCCAGAGAAACTGGTCCTAAAAACTGGTACTGCGTGTAGTATTTTCCAGAGAGCTTTTTATCCTTTTTCTCTTCGACTTTATCAAACGGAACCAGATCCATTCCAGACGCCAAACTCAGCGATTTCAAGTCAATATCATCTGGCTTCAAGTTTGCCGCCGCGGATTTCTTATCACTGCCGCGCGTTCTTGATTTCAAGAATCCGCTCTTACTTCCAAACAATTCTTCGCTCACAATGTGTGCCGTTGAAGCGGCAAGTTTATTCAAATTAATATTCAATCTTAGGAACGGTCTGTTATTTTCATCATCAGTAAAAGCCCTGCCATTGAATGTTATTTCATCGTTGCTCCTCAGTAGTTTGCTTACTTCGCGTGAGATTTCGGCCGTCGGCGGTAGCGGATGGGCCAGTGTAGATTTCCGGTACTTCATGTAAGTCTCGTAATCCAGTCTTGGAGATGAAAGAGTAAGATATGGCAGTTCAGTGGCAGATAAGTCAGCACCAACATAACTCAAGCCTTTGTATTTTCTGTAAAATCTTTGAATTATCACAGCAGCCCTAGTCAGATAAAAATAACAAAAGAACTCGTGAATTAACAACAAAAACAACAAAATGAAAGACACAAGGCCAAAAAAAGTTGTTTATAAAAAAGTCTTTTAGATTAGAACAGTGAAAAAAGACATAAAAACCAATGGATATTTCTACTTAATTCAGTAAAAGAAACAAATTCATATTGCTATCGAACAAATAGGCTGGATATTAAATTTGCGAGTCTTTGAGCATGGGTTTTTAGGGTACTTAAACTTTCTTGGTAACTTCCAACACCAATACTAAATCTTCTGAAGGCTTTTGGCAACATTTAAAAAGCTTTATGTTCATGTTGTGTCATTATAGGAATATAATTTTCAACATTATGTTATAGTCACAACATTAAGTATTTTGTGCTTTCACTGCAATTTGTCCTGGATATTTTGAGTATCTAAATTTCTCAACTTTCTTCAGCTCAGAAATCCAGTACTGGTAAAAATTCAGATAAAAAAATAAGTGAACAAAGCTTACCAGAGACGAGTGTCTTGGTAATATTGGTATCTCATTCTGATAAGAAATCCCCTGATCTGCTTCTGTATAATGAGAACGGGACAAAATTTCGACTGGATCTTGTTGACAGTGTAAAGGTCTTGGCGAATGGCTTCTTGTTCATTTCTGAAAGATGCATCATCCTGTAGCAAAAAAAATCAAGCTAATATTCAAGCAAGATTGCTGCGCTTACTTGCATGGCAAACTAAATATCTCTTGGAAAGTTTTAAAGCATAAACTTCTATAATTCACCAAGCACAATCTACGTACTAAGAGCAATATATAAATTATTGTTTACTGTAAATAATTTTTCAAAATTTTAGTGTAGCAAAGTTTGTAACAATTTGTTATTAATTTCGCTTTTGCTGTAAGAATATTTGATGAAATCTGTTATAATTTATTATATTTTGCAAGTAGTTGAATTTTAAGATCTAAACTGAACTATATAAAGTCTTACCTTTCTATTTAAAGATTCTGGCACAAAATTAAAGTTCTTGTGTCTGGCCTTGAACTTTTCAGAAAAGTATGCATCTTCAATCAACTCTTCATCAGAAATGACAACGTTGTCTAATGCCTTTAAGGACCAAATTGAATTAACAAGAAAGTGTCTGTAATGTGGTCTGATGCTGATTGGTGTATCATGCAATGTCAGCATGGTCAGATTTGGAGCAGCTTGAATCTTTCTCAGTTCATCAAATTTTGACACGCCATTGTTGTGAAGATAAACAATTTTCAGTTCACTCAGTGATGACCAAAACTCTTTTTTTGGAAGCTCTGATATCTGGAAATTATATATATGACAAAAATAACACGAATAGATTTTGAAATTGGAGAAACTACAACAAGGCAAAGGCACAAATAGAAACTAACGTACCTGGTTTTGGTGGACGTCAAGTTTGACCAAACGTGAACAATAAATCAGAGAGTCCATTCTTTGCAAAAAGTTGCAACTGAGATCACAAATTGTCAAGTTTCGACATTTTTCGATAATTCCCACGCTGTTCAAACGTGAAGAACGATAACTTACAATATGAACATGCCTTAGCAAGTTTTCTTTTGAAGGTTTCTTAGCAAATATATCTTTATCGGAACTAAAGGAATGAGTTTCAGTATCATAAAACTCATCCTCTTGCGAAACTTGCAAAAATTCATTCAAAACATCTTCAGCTGTTAATGTTCGGAAATATCCATTCTCAGCACAATTTTGCATTGTATAACTGTTAATTTGACTCCCGTAGGATCTATTTTAAGTATAACTTTGTCTCTTTCCAAGAACTGTATGTTTCATTTGACATAATCAATAAACATGTCTTTTAGGCCATGTAACTGCTCATTTCAGGCCGCCATATTTATTTTAATATTATTATGTTACCATGCAACAGTATACTCACTGCATTGCGTCCCTGTGGTACGTTTGTTAAAACATTTCGAAAGTCCGAGCCTGTAAATAAACCATATTTCAAATCGTACTTATCTACATTCACCGTTGTATTTGTGATTCTATTTCTATCTACGAGGAAATGTTGGTATACTTTGAACTTTCTTATTAACTTAATATTGATAAAATTGATTTTACAGAAAAGTTTAATGAAATTTTCTCTATGCAACCAAATGAAACTTTCTATCATACATGAAGTTGTCGTGAAATTTAATTGCTCCATTCATTCTACAATTTTGTTTCTCCTAATTAATCTCACAGCTTTACTTCCTCTCGATTATAACACCCTGCATTCTTTCCAAGCATCACTTAACCCAGCCCTTCCTGTTTATTGTTTTAATGTACGTAAAGCCTGCACAATATTAATTTCAACAACTGTATATAAACACATGTAATTTTCAGTTTAGTCAGTCAGTCTACATCAAATACAGAGTAAACACAACTCGTTTCTCTCTCTGGCTCCGTGTTCTCTGCACGTTAAACCAAGATCAATTGGCAAGGATAGTTCGGAGAGGCGGATCACGTAGCTTGGTGGGAATACGGTACAAATTCCTACATTGGTGACCACGACGTGACCCTCTCAACGAACATGGAATCTTCCTTCGCCATCCAAACATTCAATGCAGTTCTTCGACAACCATTCGGATCAACATCGCCGTCATCTAACAACATCGATTCCTCGCTGCATTCCGTCAACAAGGACGTTCAACACAACACAGGTTCTCTTGGTCAGCCTACTCACAAAACCATTCGATCGATCATCACTCTGGTTCTTGGTTCTCCAACTCACAAAACCTTGGCAAGTCAAACAACATTCTGGTTCCTGGTTCACCAACTCACAAAACCTTCGAAACAGCACTCCGGTTCTTGGTCATCCGACTCACGAAACCAAGGAAAACATCATCCAACCACAGTCATCCGTAACAGCCCGAGTTCGACGAAGACAACTTTTACAACGCCTCTGTCAAGAATCGACGCTTTTGTCAACTCAAGTTTCGTACGCAATCCTACCCGCACTCAAGGCAATCACCAAGCATCTCACGACAGCACTACATGCAGCATCAACTCACTTCACTGCATCACTGTCGCATCTCACTTGGCTTCACTTCACCTCATCCACGAGTATCACGACGACCAACTTGAACAACGACAATCTATTCGCGACACGTCACTGAAAGCTTCACTTCGGCAACCAACAACAGACGAACTCTTCTTCAGCATTATCAAACGGTTGGACATTTAATTTTATTCGCTTCAAACTCTTAGCTATCAAAATTTATCATTCATTCGCATTATTGTAGTTTTTAATTTTCACTTCATTTCACTTCGCTTACGTTATCGAATGCTCATTTCACTTGCATTCTAAGGGGGGAGCTCTGTCGTGAAATTTAATTGCTCCATTCATTCTACAATTTTGTTTCTCCTAATTAATCTCACAGCTTTACTTCCTCTCGATTATAACACCCTGCATTCTTTCCAAGCATCACTTAACCCAGCCCTTCCTGTTTATTGTTTTAATGTACGTAAAGCCTGCACAATATTAATTTCAACAACTGTATATAAACACATGTAATTTTCAGTTTAGTCAGTCAGTCTACATCAAATACAGAGTAAACACAACTCGTTTCTCTCTCTGGCTCCGTGTTCTCTGCACGTTAAACCAAGATCAATTGGCAAGGATAGTTCGGAGAGGCGGATCACGTAGCTTGGTGGGAATACGGTCTAAATTCCTACAAAGTACGTATTCAAAAAATAAAATTTTGAAATAGACACAAAAATGACTCACAAGGAGTCGAATTATGCTAAATAGGTCCTGCTGATCACGTTGAGAAAATTCCCAGCTCTCTAGGAGTAATGGTTCGTGGACCCAAATTTCCTGCGGATAGCTATTTAAACTCTCTATCATACATGAAGTAGGAACTAAAAAAATCAAATTTTGAAATGTACTGAAGAATGACTCACAAGGAGTCGAATTATACTAAATAGGTCCTACTAATCACGTTAAGACAATTCCCAGCTCTCTATGAGTAATGGTTCGTGGACCCAGATTTCCCGCGGATAGCTATAAGACTTTCTATCATAGCTACATGAAGTAGGTACTGAAAAAATCAAATTTTGAAAAAAACTGAAAAATGACTCACAAGGAGTCGAATTAAACTAAATAGGTGCTACTGATCACGTTGAGACAATTCCCAGCTCTAGGAGTAACGGTTCAAATTTTTGTGGACTCAGATCTCCCGCGGATAGCCATGTAAAGCTGCAATAATTAAAAATAATTAAAATTAAAAAGAAAAAAAGAAAAATTTGCGCTTTGAGCGCTGGATTTCTGCCCTTGGCCAGTTGTGGCCCCCAGTTGGAAAACTAGACGCTTTGTCCTCAGTGAACCGTAGATTTTTGCCTTAGGTAGTGTTATGTCGCTAAATTCAAGGTTTGTATTGGTAGTCTTTAAGTTGAAGATTTTGGATGGATATAAACTCAGATCATCATGAAAATACCATGATGATCAAAATCGAAAGATGCAATCTTTTCCAAACACAAGCAAACATAGTTATCGTTATTCAAAAATTTCATGCCATGCCCAATTTAAATTCAATGGATTTTTGAATGAAAATACAGTTTCGTCATGCTTCTTTACCCTGTTATCAAAGCTTTTGCCATTTACAATTCTAGTCTCCTATAAACCAGTTTCCTACAAAAACATGTATATTGACTTTGAGAAAAGACGGATGTATATAAACAAAGAGTTGTAATACGTCAATGAAGACCATGAAATAATTACTAAAAAGTTTACGTAAAACTTTGACGTCTAATGTAAACATGAATATAAACAATCGAATTAAGGTACAATGCTTTAATAAAATGCTTGCGTCATCTGTCTACGAATGTTGGCAATTGCACGCTTGAACTCGGGGATCCGAAGACAATAAACAACGGGATTCACAGCTGAATCGAGCAATGCCCAGACTAACAGAATCAAGCCTAGATCATTGTTCGGTGTATATTGCTCAGAATATGACCATTTGACGAGCAGTTCGTCCCATGTATAAATGAGGATGGGCAAGTAGAAGAGGAGCCATGCGAGAATTAACCCACCGAGTGTCTTTACAAGTTGTATCTCCTGTTTTCTATTGCGTAGTTCGTCTTTTATGATGGCGTGAAATCTAGAGAATGAACTGCGCTGCGCAACCGATCGGGTTTTTAAATGTTCAGCATATGCACCCATAATTGAGAAACCAGAGAGTAAATCATACAACTCTCTGTTTACTGCTTCGTTGTTCAAGTTCATATCACCTCGACATTTTCCATTGGTAGAACTGGTAGAACGGGCTTCAACATCGGAGTTGTCATCTCCGAATATCGAGGACAAATTTGTGTATTCTCTCTGGAAATCGGGTTTTATGGGTGTGAGTGAAGGTTGTGTGATAGCTTCAGGATGGTTGTTGTTATCAAGTTGCGCATTCGATATTTGCGAGCCTGTCCCATGGCCAGAGTCCTCACTACCACTGTACCTGTGCGCATCACGAGCAACCGTTTCGGGCTTGATACGATTAGAAATACCACCAACATTATTGTTTTCTTCGCAATTATCGTTATTATCGCCGTCATTGTGATCTACTCTGCGAGTGTATTTTGACAAGTCTAAGAGAATCCTGGGATCCTGCTTAGCGCTGGATGCAGACCATGCTTGTCTCGTATGACTGCTGGCAGTGCTATTTCTCTGGGCTAGGCCATGATCATCACTCATTCCTTCAGCAGTGTTATTTCTCAGTTGAGGAGTCCTTAGCATCGTCATGCTATGCGCTGCAAACGGAGCAACAGCATTTCGCTTGCTGTTGAAGGAGAATATGGTCGATGGTGGACGTTCTGTTGCGTTGCTGGTGATAGATGCGAATGAGCCAGCGCGCGAGTATGAGGAATTGGTGTCGAACACGGCTGATGAGTTCTGTAACGAATATCGCCGATTTAATCGTCTCATTTCACCCTCGAGTCTGCGAAGCTCGCGAATATGCTTCAGCGAGACTTTGAAGATTATTGAATAGGACACGGCCATGACGATTATCGGTACGGCGAAATAGACGACAGTAATAACTGAGGCGTAGATCATGAACGATGAGTTTAGGTGGTTAAAGTTGTTCATATGACCTTGATTGATATGCGTCTGATTAGAAAGCTGGTCGACTTCGATGACATCACATGAGAACATGACAATCCTCATGGATTGGTGCCACTCACTCGGGTGATTGTACAAGGCAAATGGTCCCATAATACCAATTACAGGAACTAACCACACTAACGCCAATGCACTTGTAAATTTCCTTGGCGTAAGCCAAATAGCATATTTCAATGGCCTAGTTATTATCATTAATCGATTGATGCTTTCAACGACTAGATGTAGAATCGTAATGCAAATCAAAATGAGTCGGATACTCGATAATGCCACGCAGGAAATAGCATCTTCTCTCTTGCCAAGACCAGTGAATAATTTAATAACATGCGCTAACACTGGTATGATTTGAAGCAGATCGGCGACAGCTAGGCTGATAAGTATTCCGTATCGCTTTTCAACGAGACTTCGCTTGAAACAAACTGCAACTAACACGGCGCCGTTCAATACTCCATTAGCTAACAGCACCAAAACATTCAGTGATAGCCAAGTGTATGCTAATGCGTGACCCATAGCCACTAATGCAATGCATTAAACGCGGTCTGACTTGTTATAGCTTTGCGAAAATCCGTCCCAAATCCACATTTTAATCAAATCTGCATATGAATACGATCAATCACTTGCAACGGCACTATAGGAAATATAGTGACACAGAAAAGAGGACTTTGTGTTGATTCATGTTAAAGACGCATTCACCAGCATGATCCCCCGTTGTCTCTATTAATTCATTTGCGCATGCTTTGAATTCCGGGGGTGGATAATGCCTTTTGTTTTTAAAAATAGGCACCGCACGAAGGTATGTTTATTCAAATAGAGATTGTTGATCGGTGTGTGGAGGGGTAACAATAATTACCGCGGATGGATGGGTAGAGATTGCCGCATTGTTGTGGAACTAACCAGTGTGTTATGTTTCCAGATGGAAGATGATGACGTGGGGGAAAACACTGTCATGGTCTTTGTTCCGCCCACTTTTAAGAGGTACAAAGACAATTGTTGGTGGAGATTTTCTTTCTGGCATCGGCTCCTTGGTAATACTTGGCAATACACTTGGTAGCACACCCAAACCGCAATAACTGCTTGTCGTGTACGCGATACAAGTGGAAACATGAGAATTTCTTCGAGCGTGCTTAAATTGAAGAGCATCTGAATCGGAAAAGGCGTTCGAAAAGAGCTTTCTAATAAATATAAAGGCGATCGAAAAGAGCGTTGTGTGTTCTAATAAACGATTAGCAGTCCTTTGAAATTGTTTGAAATACACGGAAAGAAAATTACACGCATGACAAGACAGTAACTGCCTTTAGAATTAGCACCCGCCCCCATCTTTGTGAGACTTTAAATTTAGCGAGTGACACGACATCAGTGCACGACATTGGAACGAGGGGGTAAAGAGACAACCAATCAGGGCTCACCCTCTATTAACCGCTTTCTTTCTTCAATAAGCTCCACCCCCAAAACAATTAACCATGAGCATCAAGTTACTTTCTTGAGTCGTACAATAAGAAAAATAGACCTACAATAGGAGACAAAAAACCTGGGACACCCAGGATTTTAGCAAGTTTTACACGCAACTTTACCCCCCTCCCCCCAAAGCAATGTTGCCTGTAAAGGCAGTTATATTCAATATCGCCGAAATTCTTTTGGCCCGGCGATGAGAAAGGACTGGTGCACAAAACAAAGATTTAATTTTTGTATCATCCATGGAAGCACGCACTCCAAAATCCAAATTTTGGAATTGTCAAAAATAAACCATTTTGAACCATTTGTCCTAGAGAGCTGTGGAATGGTTCTAAAAGAAAGTAACTAGACTGAATTCTTTAATTATTCTGACATTTGAGAAGACGTCATGGCTTTGGAAAATGTTTTCGGATTTAATAATTGATGAAGATGACGACCTTATTTAAACACAAACCTGGATATTCAAATATTGGTTTATTTTCAATTAACGAATCCACCTTTGAGAGTTTTCAAAAGCATATTGCATATGTCATATTGCAAAAGCATTCTTAGCCCCCTTTTCAAGTAAGCCCCCTTTTAAGTGATTAAAAACAATAATCCCCCAATAAAAAAATTTGTCAACAAGAATTTCCTGCGGAGTCAAGCTTCTGCTTTTGAATGATATTATTAATCAACAAATAATACAGGGGAATAGATATTAAAACAACATTAAATTAGTTAAAGCGGTTCAAAAAGTCCAAATTCAGTTAATCAGAGAATTGTTCTTCTTCACGTCAGCATCAGCAATGTTGTCGAACCCAACACAGTACTTTCTGGAACGTGAGCCACGGATAAAAATGACAGCAGAACGAACCAAGCTAAAAGCAAGCTTACGCTTAATCCACGCTGCAGTATTACTGAAAGTGGAATTGTTTTTCTCGGCTACGAGCTCACTAAGCCTTGAGTAGAATCTTTTTGTTTCTTGACTCATGCCACCGTTTGAGGAAAAAACCAATGGGGTAAAACTTCCATGTTCAGACTCAAGAATTGACTCATGTCCTGTCCATGTTCTGCTTTTGAATGATACTTTTTAGCTTTAACCTATTATGTTAAAAGATATAATGGCGGGTACAAAATATAATGGCGGATCATTTTGAGTTATTGAAGACTGGATTTTAGTTTTGTCGGTAAGTAATGTCGTTTGACGCTTTAATAATCTTTAAATCCGTATTCTTGATATTCCCTTTTTTGTAAAACCTCAAAGTTTTGCGAATTAGTGTATATACTACAGTTAACATCAACACTATACACGAAAACGGCCTAATTTGAAATGAAAACGCATTGGATGCTATTCAGCTTCGTATTCATCCTCGGATTCATCAGTCGAATCCGAAGCTGAATGGCATGTTGAATCCGAGGATGAATCGGAGGATGAATACGAAGCTGTGAGTTGAAGAAGAGAAGCATCGTGTTGGTGTCACGTAGAGTGCTTTGCCATGTTAAATTTCTTTTAATTTCTGGGTATTGAAAGGGTCTTTATTCCCTTCTCCACCAGCCCCTATCTTTCTTCCTTGATTCGCGGAGAGGTTAACAGCCTTTGCATGAAGCCCTGCACACTTTTCGCCCCTCGGCCTCTAACGTACGTACGGCTGCACCCACAATTCGCCAAACTCGTTCACGGTTAATTCCCCAGGTAGAAATGATATCACACTCAACTGTGCCTATTCGAGGACTTATGGGATAATGAGCGAGAATTTCCTGTGAATTTCTTTATTCCTTTTCCATCTCGAAACAATGAGGTCATGTTGTTTCGCTTTGCTTAATTAGCAGTGAACAAAGACTGGGGATTAAATTAAATTTTTTATTATCATCTTTTCTTTCACGCTGTCGCAGAAGCATTCATAAACTCGTTTCGAAAGTGATAAAACGTGCATGTAATTAAACCATCTATTTGCGGCCTAGTAACAGGTAATCTGTATAGCTAGATGCATTTAACTCGCAAATATTAACACATTTCGCTAACACATGTTTACTTACTGATTGTACTGCGCTGGTCTCAATTTAATTCATTCATAACTCGGCTTGATAAAACGGGAGATGGTATATAAATTCAATGCGACGTTTACACCGCGAGATACACTGCGTATAGCACAACAAATGGAGTTGAGGGCCTTGCTTACAGGTATTAATCTTGGCCAGTGATGCAATTAAATTTGTCATTAATTGCGATCACGTTAAAGCAGAGATACGTTACTTGTTTCTAAACTGTTTTGAGAGTTGCTGCTATATCATCGCAATACAATTCAATTCATTTTTATTGTCAACCAACGCCATGAGCAAGTCATCCGATGTGATATGGTCAATAGTCTACATGCTCCTTCTTGTTTCGTGCTCGATACTAAACGGACTAGTCCTAACTGCTGTGTTCAAGTATCGTTTCACACTACTAAAGAAGAAACGCTTGTATATTATATACAGTCTTGCTGCTTCTGATTTGCTTAAAATCATAGCAATGGTTTTCCAGGTAATTGCAGTGATATGTGGGCCTAGTTTGGAGACAGGACGGACTGCGTGTATCGTGTCCTCCTCCGCAACCATTGTCGTAACTGCCGTTACAGCGGTTCATCTCGCCGCGGAGAGCATAAACCGCCTCGTTTCCATAGTATGGCCACTACGCTACGAATCATTTCTCAATTCGAGGCTCTTTCGCGCGATTTTGCCTGTGATCTGGCTAGCACCAATTCTGGGTATCGTTGTGACCCCTGCAATAATATTCAGAGCTGATTACACAATATACCATACCCTGAGATCATCTACGTACGCATGCGTCCCAACGTCAATTCAAAATTCCACTGAAAGCCAATACAGTCGAAGTGCATTTAAGAAATTTGCCCTTTCGATATCTCTGCTATTTTTTGTCATTCCATTTGCAATGATGGTCATATCTTATTCGGTGATATTCAAGATATCCCTTGCACATATATGTCAGATAAAGCGGATTGAAAGACACATGGCTCAGGTATCGCGAGATAGGAGGAGAAGTTCGGTTATTTCAGGTGCTGCACAGGTTTCTGTCGGATCACAATGTGAAATGAATGGCTCAGTAATACATGTTAGGGTGGAAACATGCACAGAATCCGCCATGGATTTGCAAAATGCTAACAACAAGCCAGCCACTTCATTGACACCGTGCACACAAGAGACAGAAAACCAGTCGGGACAAATTACAAATGCTTTAAAGATGCGATCGTTGAGTACAAAGCATGCTTCACAAGATGCTACTGAGACTGACCCAGTTTTTGAGAGTTGTGTTGTAGAAGGCTCAAGATCAATTGTGTCTGACGTTGCTTCATCTGCAACTGTTTCAAATCACGTGGATGAAAACGGGTTGTTTTCTACGAACTCGCAAGTCGCCAATCAGAATACGGGTATGAACCGAATCCCAATGACGACTCTATCCTCACGCGACGAATCTGCAACTGATGCGCTAGGACCGTACTCTTTCATAAAGGAATTCTCCGTCATGGCAGCTTGGGCTGAGATGTTAAGGCGAAAAGCTCTCGAAGGTGATACAACCCATTGTAGAAACCCACTTTCACAACTTCATGCCTCGATTACAACAGAACTCAAAGTAAAACGCAGAGAAATTCAGCTTGCCCGTACCCTTGGAGGCCTTCTTGGCGCGTTCATAATCTTCTATCTGCCGTTACTAGTATTTTCTTTGAATAATGTCGTATCTAATAACGAACTTACGAACTCGTCATACGATTTAGGCCGTTTTTTCGTGGCCTTCACGTTTCTCAACGCGACAATTAATCCGATCATCTATTCCTTGAAGGTTACTGAGTTGAGAAATTCGATCAAGAAGTTGATCGAGTGTACGAAGCAACATATTCACAATTGTTGCTGTAACAGAAAGCTATGAGGGACATATACCTTAACAATGTAGCTACGGAGTGTGAAATAACTTACAGTAGAAACCCGCATGTAAGAACCAATGGATTAAGAACCTCCAGGCTGATATTTCTGCTCAAAACGATAGAGGAAACAGTAGTCCATTGTGTTTAAACAATAGTCTATTGTGCTTAAGCAATGGACTGGATTAAAAATTTGCCGGCTCTTATTTGCGGGTTTTTCTTGAAATTAATTTGTAGTAAGCATTAGTGGCAGTTAGCTAACTGCCGTGCAAGGCTGGTTATTCCTACAGTGTTCGTTGATTTCAAAATTTATGAAGCTTTGTTGTTCTTGTCACATACTCATCTTTGCATTTTAAAAAATTACTGACGCATCTGGAAATTTCTTTATACATTTAATTATATTTTTCATACAGATATCAGTAGCTAATATGCATAATTTGCAATTCATTGTTTGACTTGTTTTTCCGTCTGTTTGTTTATTTACTCAGCTTCAAAAACAATATTTCTAAAAATGCTTTTCTCTAAAAATAATTTGCTTGGGAGGGGGGGTCATTGCTGGAATATTTTCCAAATTTGATTTTGTATTCGTCAGATATATTTTTATTAATTTGCAACACGGGAGCGTTTTTCCTGAATGATTTTTCTGCAATAATCGTGCATTTTTTTGCACTTCGATTTCGGAAAATGAAATACCACGAGTTGTTTAATTTTCAGGTAATTAATCAGGCATTCCATTTTGAAAATTTCGATTTTTTTTTCAAACGTTTTCCCATTTCATTTTATTAGGTCTCATTTCATTAAAACTCAGCTTGATAGAAAATGCCGAAAGTTATATCAAGAAGCATCGTGTGCTCTGATACTCAAGATAAAGAGGAGTACAAAGATGACGATATACCGCTTGCTGTTTACTTTTGCATTTGTGGACAATTAGCATTAATTATCGGTAAGCAACATGTATGCATAGCTAATCGAATCCCGACGCAACAAAGACTCCATATTCACGTATTTCTGTTACAAGAAGCTAGAATTGGCGTGACTAAAATTTCAGAAAATTTAGTACCAGGCCCAAGAATTATTAACAATTTCTCTCCTTAAAAAAGAGTCCATTGAATCTAAAAAACAAATTTGTATGCTTGTGGCACTATCTTGTATTGCATAATAATAAATAAATAAATAAAGTACCATGAAAGGCTTGATAATTTTAACAACGTTTCAGCCTATACCCGTTATCAAATTATCCGTTGACTTTAACCTATGCATTGTCTCAGTGAATATCAAGACTTCCCTTAATTTTTGTTTCCAACAGACTTTAATTTTTTATTTTGATCTGCACATTTTTCGACACGGGCATTTTTCGAGACGATCTGGATTTATATCCTTTCAAAACTGCTCAACTTCAAAGCAATAAGATGAGGAACCTTCAGTAATAAAACGCCAAAATTATCATGCCAAATTAAGAAGCTGTTGGTACTAAGTGCAGATTCACGTTTCTCGTACAAAAAACATGCAGCAAACTGAGCATTTGGTCAATTGAACTACTAAACAATACAACCTACATTTGCTCCCTCGAATAGACGCCCCTCTACAAGGGAGCGTTTAATAGAGAGGTGCCTTTATTGAAAAAAATCTAAAATAGGGGCCTTTATTCCAGGGAGCGTTTAAAACAAAAGGTTGTTCATCGAAGCATGACGGTTTTCATTCAATAACTTATAGTTAGAGTTTCATTAATTTCAGATTGCGAACTGAATTCCCTGCCACTAAGGCCTAAAGATCATGCGAGGGTTGTCGATCAATCAAAACATGCTCATAAGCTCACTTGTGAAGATGGCGATGTTGTCTTCTTGAAAAGGTTTGCAATGTTCACTCATACTTTGAGTGCTGGTTAAATTTTTACCACACCATATCACGTTATAATTTATTATTTATCATATTTATTATGTATTTACCATTTATTATTTATCATGTGATGTTGTTTACGAGGGGCGATGCATCTAAAAACTGGTAAAATAAATATTTTACACCAAAACTGGATCAAGAAAACGAACGCGATATCACACGTAAACTGTGTCCACTCTACCACTCTCCATTACTGCACTCTACTTCAATCTATTACCCACCCAGTCCTTCTCTATTCTATCCAGCTGACGAAATCGTGACGTTTGTGCTCAAAATAGACCTTGCATAATTTTGGGGGTTTTACAAGGGTTATCAACACCCTTTACAGATCTCAAATGCTTGCATTGTTTCGATTGTAGAGAGAAAGGCTTAGAGAGACAATTCAGAAAAAAATGTAAAGGGTACGTCATAATGTGTTTCACTTAGAATGCCATCATTTAGTGCTACCCTTTATGACTCCTACGTCTTTATTTCTTTATGACCAAAGCTGAATTTTTTCTTAATATTATCACTTTGACCCTTTGATACTTTTGACCGTTTGCTGCTATGACCGTTTGACACTTTTGACCGTTTGCTACCATGGCATTTGCAACTATATCTTAGCCACTTTGACCTTTGTTACTTTGACCCTTTGATACTTTTGACCGTAGGCATTTTGACCTTAATTGCTTTGACCGTAGCCATTTTGACCTTTGTTACTTTGACCTTAATTGCTTTGACCGTAGCCATTTTGACCTTTGTTACTTTGACCTTAATTGCTTTGACCGTAGCCATTTTGACCTTTGTTACTTTGACCTTAATTGCTTTGACCGTAGCCATTTTGACCTAAATGCTTTGGCCGTAGCCATTTTGACCTCATTTGCTTTGGCTATAGCCATTTTGACCTTTGTTACCTTGACCGTAGCCATTTTGACCCTTGTTACTTTGAACATCAAAATCAAAACTTGATGATATGCTTTTTGTTTTGCAGGTGTGGCTTATGGCTTTTTTATCAGCACGAGAAACGCAGTTGTAAAGTCACATTCATAGTTGATGGTAAGTGATTGCGATATTCGTATCGCCAGATGAGGCGTCCTAAATAGTTTGTAGAATTATTCACTAAAAATTGCGCGCTTATTACATTTGTTACTAAAATGCCCAGGGGCGTTTATTAAAAGGAGTGTTGACAAGAGGCGTCTATTAAAGCCAATTCCCTTCACTGCGATTTGCAGGCAGCCGACGATGGTTTAATATTACAACAAAACAATCCACTTACCTTGATATTTTGATCTCGCTGTGTTCCCTATCCAAATTGTATTTATCTTCTTTCGCTGTTTCTTACTGCTGCCTGTTCTGTTCTTTTCTTGGCTTGCTTATTCCCGATTTTCCATTTGTTGTGAACAGGAGCTCTTGTCAAAGGTAAACAAGATGGCGAGGTAGAAAACAAAGGAAAGCAAATCTTCGCCCCTAAGAAGAAAAAGGTAAGCTTCTATTATCATCTTATTTCGGTAATAAGGTAGAGAAAAGGGGCATTTTTAACAGATGAAATATTGTTCAAGTATGTTCAAGCAATGTATTAATAAATCAAGCAAATATGGAACGAGCTTCCACTTGACATTCGATAGTCCACGTCATTGGGAATTTTCAAGAGAAAACTGTATGAGCACTACTTTGCTTTAAAATGAAAAATATTACTAAGATTTTTCTTAAAAACTCAAAGGACACTTATTTTGTAGTTAGTAGAGAGGACCCAGGGGAAGATTAGTTGCTAGGCTAACCTGGTTTATTCTCTGTAAATAAAGTTTATCATCATCATCATGTTTTGATCAACTGAAAGAAATTTATATACTTTTTAGGAGGTCCCTATCTGTTCTGATTGGTTTTGAAATCCATAAATTTGCTCTATAATTTAGTCATTTGTTTCAGATAATGATGAAGAAACATACGAAAGAGTTTGGAAAATTCGGATCTGTTACGGTTTCCACTATCGACGAAGAAGAAGAAGAAATCGAGCAGGTATTCACATTGCGCATGCTCAGAAAACCGCGCATGCGTACTATAATTCTCTCAATATCTATTCTGCACTTAATTAAGAAATTATTAATGATAGATATTTTTTATTTGCAGCAAGAAGTTGCCTCTTCCTATGCGTTCAATGCACGGATTATTGAAAAGCAACTGCAGAAGAAACGAACCGCTCAACAAAGGGCGAATCAAATGGTACCTTGATTTTGTTTGTACATGAATAATCGGCCTGCTTTTCAATCAGATACCTCGATCACATATCTGCTTAATTCTCGTTTCTGTTGGCAACGGTTTGCTCAGCTTCGTTTATGCGGCTTACTTTCTTCTTTGCTTCGTTTTCAATTAGCTGGAGGCTTTCGCTCAAGTGCAACACAACCGAATCCGAATTTAACGACCATTCTAGAGGCATCAAGATTTATAATTATAGGGTGCTGGTTGAGTTTAACATGCATGCTATTTTCATTTCTATTCAGGAAATTGAGCAAGAGATGCAAGCAAAGAAGCATCGTGGCACCCTTATTGACAAGTAAAAAGAAAGCCCAATTTCATCAGCATTTAATATTTGAACTTGTTACGTCTATAAGCTGCAAATATCTAGATGAAGACATTTTTTTGTAATTTTAGTTGTGTTCTTTTCCTTTTTCTGTTTGATATTGAGAACCTTATTTAAAAAGATCTGAAAAGTTATTTAATAATACTGTTGTCCATTTTTTTGTGAGCAAACTCAGCATCTGGTTACTTAAATAGTCTCTAAATATAAAATTAACCTGGTTAGCGAGTTGCCAAGTATTGCATGGTATTATTAAAGGTTTTGTTAAATTCACTGTGCATGATACCCTCCAAGCATAGCAACAACCAATTGAACAACGAATCAGCAACGTTACGATGCGAAAATTATAAAATTACTATAAATAGAAAATTCCTTCATCAAGATATTCCAATTGCAAGAAAAGCGCTGCGACTAATTGCTTTCGAAAACCTGTTGAGAAAATTTAATTCGAAATTTGTATTTCTTTGCGTAGCATTTTGATAGTAAACGTCGTCTTGGTGATTTGGTCATACCTTTAGCGTATTTCCATCGCCCAAGTGACAATTGGCATTACGTTAATAGTTAAACAATGACAATTGTGCTTGAATGAGGCTTATAAATAAGGGACCCGCTTTAAACTCATGACATTTGTGAATACAAGAAGACCAAAAGAGGGACCGATAACTTCAACTTCGACAAACTATTACATCAGTAATATATACCGAGGTAAAAATTATATTTTGTTTACACTTGTGTTTAAGTCATACTTTCTTGCTCTGAGTAACTGTGACTAAAATTACTACATTGCGGAATTTCTTGGATATATATATATATTGTAATTTCTTTCAGATGGCCGCAAAACATATTTTCTTGAGTTTGCTAGCAATCGGCATTGCTTTTTACATCACCGAAGGTAATGAAATATGCAGTCTACTTTCGATAAGTGGAACCCCGGATAAGTGGAACTTTCGTTTAGTGGAACCAATTTCTCCGGTCCCTTGGATTTGCATTAACAAACCTATAATTCGGATAAGTGGAACATTCGACAAGTGGAACAATTTTTTTCGTGTGCAGGTTCCACTTGCACGGGACCGAAAAACTAGACTGTAGTTATTTTCCTTCTTTCCTTCTCAATTTGAGGAATTTGAAACAAATATGCCCCCTTAAAAAGCCGCTCAGCTCAATTTAAGAACCTCTATTCTATTTATAAGAAAAGTATAAAACATAATCGAATTGTTTGGAAATTCTGAAAAAGGGTATGTTTGCACTGGTTTCAACCATTAGATTAATCTGCATTCGCTAATTCTATGGAATTGCAGCCTGATATGCAAAATAGGAAAACTTAACTGGTCTTAAGTTGTTTATCCATCTCTGTTTATGAAAAATATCTAACTTAATTTTGAAATTTGCCAAAATTGCACTCTCTTTTTTGAAGATTGAAGGCGCTTATTTCAAAATACGCAGTAGCACACCAGTTTTTTATTCGCTGATTTTAATGATTTGCTTGAGTCTTGCATCTAACTTGGAAGGAACAAAAAAGTTTCAATCTACATTAACAGAACTTTAATAGAGATGGTCCGCATTCATTTGCTACTCAGATGCATTTCCTATTTCCAGCTTTACCCGCTAAAAAATTGTTGGGCGAAAGAGAGGTACTTAACGATGAAGATGAAGTGAACTCCGTACTTGCATCACAGGATCTCGACATGGGATCTGGACATGGTTTAAGTCATGGATCAGGAAGTGGATCAGGACATGGTTCAGGTGATGGTTCTGGCATGGGGTCTGGTCATGGCTCAGGTCATGGATCAGGAAGTGGATCTGGAAGTGGATCTGGACATGGTTCAGGTCATGGCTCTGGCATGGGATCTGGTCATGGCTCAGGTCATGGCCCTGGCATGGGATCTGGACATGGTTCAGGTCATGGCTCTGGCATGGGATCTGGTCATGGCTCAGGTCATGGCCCTGGCATGGGATCTGGACATGGCTCAGGTCGTGGATCAGGAAGTGGACCAGGAAGTGGTTCAGGTGATGATTCTGGAATGGGATCTGGACATGGCTCAGGTCATGGATCAGGAAGTGGATCAGGAAGTGGATCTGGACACGGCTCAGGTCATGGATCAGGAAGTGGATCAGGAAGTGGATCGGGACATGGTTCAGGTCATGGCTCTGGCATGGGATCTGGTCATGGCTCAGGTCATGGCTCTGGCATGGGATCTGGACATGGCTCAGGTCATGGATCAGGAAGTGGATCAGGAAGTGGATCTGGACATAGCTCTGGTCATGGCTCTGGCATGGGATCTGGACATGGTTCAGGTCATGGCTCTGGCATGGGATCTGGACATGGTTCAGGTCATGGATCAGGAAGTGGATCAAGAAGTGGATCTGGACATAGCTCTGGTCATGGCTCTGGCATGGGATCTGGACATGGTTCAGGTCATGGCTCTGGCATGGGATCTGGTCATGGCTCAGGTCATGGATCAGGAAGTGGATCAGGAAGTGGATCTGGACATAGCTCTGGTCATGGCTCTGGCATGGGATCTGGACATGGTTCTGGTCATGGCTCTGGCATGGGATCTGGACATGGTTCAGGATCTGGTCACGAGTTCAGCGGAGAGTCCGACTAATTCTGCAAAACGTTTTTGCATTGCACTTAATCAAAAACTATATATTTTAACGCATTAAGTATAAAAAATAAACAGCCTACAGTGTAGGTTTTATTGTCGCTTCAATGAAGACATGCTGTGATCTTATTTTGTCACTAAACATTAAATAGATGAAGCAAGGTTGTGTTTATTTGCTGCTGCCTCACTCTTTCTGAAACATGTAGTTTTCTTTGCACGTCCAGTTGTTGAACACAGCAGCGTGTTTGACGTGAATATCCTATCGTGTTTGAATATCACAACAACAACAGAATTACAGTGGGATATTGATATGACGATCATGGCCCTTGCCTCGCTACAAAATACGATCTTCCGTCAAAAAAAAATATCAGGGCAATCTGTAAAAGGAGAGCGGAGAATCAGGGAGCGGGGAACGGGGAATGGGGAAAAGGGGGAATGAGGTCATACATGTGACGTCAAAAATATCAGGTGTCTCCTTTTCACTTGGCATTAGGAACTTTTCTGTTCGCCGTTAATCCTTGAAAATACCCAGAGACAGTGGTGTAGAGCAAGATTAATAACTAGGGGGGCCAATAGAAATCAATATAGAATACACGTTTTTTTTTTATAAGAAACCGGTTTATAAGAAACCTACATCTAGACGCCCTAAAATTTAAGAAACTTTTAGAACTACAAGGAAATATCTAAGAAACATCAGAAATTTCGGAAACACGTTTTCCCTTTACGGATTTAGCAAATTTCAACTATAAGTATGTTTTATGTGCTAAGCATAACATTGTCGGCTCCACATGGCGATTTTTCGCATTGACGATTTTTCTTTAATATAATATTTTGCCACATCCACGTTTTTTCTTCGTTTTCACTGGAACTTCGTGTTCATTAAATTAAGAAACTTTTAAGAAACTTTTAGAACTAAAATGTGGCTAAAAATTAAGAAACTTTACATTTGTCATCTGGGAAAGGTGGGAAAAACCGTTTTCACAGTTGTGTAACTTGATTGAGCAGGTCAGGGGGCCACAGGGCGGCAGGATCTTTTCTTCTGCGTCAATCTCACAACGAACCGGAAGATTTCAATCGAAAAGAGAAGAGGAAGCGAATTATCATCCGGGTTATTTGTTCTGACGTTATTTCATTTCAATTTCATTGAATCATCAAACATATCTTGAAGACGACGGTAGAATTAATAAATGATTTAATAAACAGAAATGCAATTGAAATTGGTGATTTCATTTTTGTCTCTAAGCCTTTCACTTCTATTCGGTAAGTGGATGTCAAATTTGTAATAAATAATAATTTAATAAATTTGAGCTCAGCAAAATGTAGGAAGTTACGTATTGTTGTGATGTTTGCCAATGCTCAGAAATTGAGTTTCAGACTTAGTTTCTCTGAGTTGATTCAAAAATAGGCCCCAGGATTGTTTTACAACTAAACAACTTATTTATATACTCAGTATTTATCCTCAAACTCAATAATTGTTTTTTCATCATTGACACCCAGCTTTGAGTATAAACGCAAGTTGCCCAAGAAGAACAGATTATGACAACAGATGCAAGAAGCCGTGCCAAAGGGATAGCGATTGCAGAAGACAAAAGATCTGTGTTTGTGACGGAGTGTGCGGTCTAAGCTGTGTCAAAAAAGGTAAGAAAAATAAGGATGACACGACGATAATCCTGAAAGCCTCTCAACAAGCCATGGTCATTATTTTTTACCTCTGTGGAACACCACGAGACAGTATATTTTATAAACCTAGTATTTCTTAAACGTCTCGGGGCGTTTATTAGAAGTTTATTACACGAAAAGGCGTTTATTAAAACGAGGAAGAAACATTGCGATAACTCTGTGTTGTTATTAGTGATACTCCCCTTTCGATATAAATATTTCGTTGATTTTTATTGCAGGTGTGAAATGCCGCAATGACTATTACAAAAAGCCTGCTCGCGGGAGGATTCAGATAAACGGAAGAAACCTTGGCAACACGATCAAGTATAAATGCAACCGAGGCTACACGCTGTATGGTCCAAGTGTGATCACGTGCAGTGCAATTCAAAAATGGAAGCCATGGGATAAAGGAATCCCAACATGCAGTATGCTTAGTTTCAATATTGCCTGTTTTTATGCCTATCTGTGGCTGTGCCAATCGAAAAAATTTGTTATAGCAGCATTGTAATCAGGTTCTTGTAAAAAGACCACGCCCTTTTAACATCTTAATGAATGAATACAAACGTCCTTAACGAATACAATTATGTATTGCTCAGAGTAATTTGAAAATCTAGCCTAGAGACTATTTGGAATGACAAGTCGTTCCCAGTCCTCCCGTTGTGGTCCCATAGGTGCCTGTCTCCACATGAGGAGAGTCTAGCATTGTTGAGTACTACAGTGGAACTTTCATATAACGAACACCATTGAGACCAATGTTTTTGTCAGTTTTAGAGAGGTGTCCATTGTATAGGGGTTAAGTTCACAACGAGATTGCCAAGTTGGAAACGTTTTGGTACAAAAATAATTGTCCTTTGCTCAAAGGTGTCCATTGTATAGAGGTGTCCGAGATTTGACTATATGCTGATTCTCGGATACCAATGTTTTTACATCTAACTAACGTCAGGTTAAGGGCAATTATTCTCAGTCTGCTGATTAAAATAAGTTCAATTTACCTTGATCTTGTGTTGTATTTTCCTGCTCTCTGATTAATCTTTTATTGCTTCCTCGACATGTTCAACTGAATGGAGAGAAATATTCAAAAATTAATTGCTTGCGTATATCGTAGTAGAACTCACTAAATAAATAGTTGTTATTATTCAGTATATAGAATATTCAGTTACTAAGTTATTTGAGTGAATAAATGGTCATTTTTATTTTATTTATTCTCACAGAGCAATATTATGTGCATATTTGTTTATTTATTTTTATTTATTTATTTATTCTCACAGAGCGTGTTTGTCCTGACCCTGGTCATCCTAAAGATGGTAGACGCATGGGTAATAAATTCGAGATCGGTGACAGAGTTCGATTCCGATGTAATCCAGGCTATGAACTTGAAGGTGCAACTGTATCCGTCTGCGGTTCCAGCCTAACATGGTCGAGTGCTGTACCAGTGTGCAAGAGTAAGTAATACCCTAACTATGGGGGCACAGAGCTAGAAAGATCACCCTTTAAAGAAGAATAGGCCACTTTTTGAAGAGAATGGACATTCAATTTAGTGCTCTGAATTATTGGAGTTTTTCCTCTCTCTTGCGATGAGACATCAGTGATATCATCTGCAAATATTTTTGCGCCTTGCAAATATCGAAATTATCGTTTTAATAACATCGTCCTTCTCTCAGCCCAGACATGCAGCGCCCCTATTTTGCCGAAGAACTCTGAAATCTGGCGTGGAAGAAGCAGCCAATATCTGTACGGTGACCGGATTTCATTGCGCTGTCAGTCAGGATACTCACGCTTTGGAAGCTCGATAAAGATCTGTGGCCTAGGAGGATGGAGTCAATCAAAATTCAAATGTTACCGTAAGTAAAGTAGAAGCTCTATTAAGCCCTACTTTCTTGCATCCCCCTCTCTATTAAGCCCTCCTTTCTACTAATCCCCCTCTCCATTAAACCCTTCTTTCTACTAACCCCCCTATTAAGCCCTTGTTTTACTAATCCCCTTCTGTATTAAGCCGTAGAATTAAGTTTCGATTTCGTTCTCTCTTCGAATCATTCAACACAAACCGGTTTGACGTAAATGCAATATCTTTTTATTCAGCCAAGAGTTGTGGTGATCCCGGAACACCAACAAACGGCATACGGATTGGCTCTTTGTTTACGTACAGAAAATACGTTCGATACAAGTGCAAACAAGGCTTCGAGCTGCATGGCATGTCATCTCGGCAATGTCTGGAGAATCAGAGATGGAGAGGCCGATTGCCGGAATGCAGAGGTACCTTACCCATAGTCGGCTTTACAATTCTGGACTATTTGCACTGATAGATGGACTTAGATCTAAGTTAAACGTCGCTCTTGTCATGCGCCGAATCAAATAGGTGAATTAAGTGCATGATAAGAGCGACGTATAACTTGATTAAGTACGACAGATTTGATTTGGAGCGGCAGATTACATTTGGAGCGACACGTCCAACTTGAACGTTCACTTGAACCTTTGAACAATAACAATTGCAACGGAAGCAGAAGTGTTCTATTGTTACAAGCTATTAAGAGCGAAAATTAAGTTCGACATTTAACTTTCTGCCGCTCCCGAGTCGCTCCACTCCCGTACTTAATTGTATTTGATTCAGCGCATGAGAAGAGCGACGTTTAACTCAGGTCTTAAATTTGAAAATTGGAATTATTTTCCCAAATCATCATTTCCCCTTTGTAGTATTAGTTTTTTATGTTTTTATGCCACATAGGGTCCTTATAAAGCTGTTCCTTGTAAAGATAGCATGTACTCAACAATACTCGAACTCCCTGACGTCATGGATTGATCAAGCAAGATTATTTTTCAGAGATAAACTGTGGAGCAGCCCCAGTTCTCCGCAACGGTCGATATGTTGGGTTATCAACACGTTACGGTGCTTTCAAAACTGCCAAATGTGACATTGGCTATGAGCTCTCAGGCAGCACAGGTGTCACTTGTGGCAATGAGGGCTGGACTTTCACTGGCTCAACGCCCACTTGTCAAGGTAAGCAGTTTTTGAAAGTTGATAAATCAACTATACATACCAAATCAAGTCTGTTTTTTTAGTATGTAGCAAAAACTCGCATATGTCGCTACGGGCTCTTGCCATATCACAGAAAATTAGCAACAGAATGTCTAGAACTAACGATGTAGCTTGCATGAGAGCATTAATTTTGGAATCTTTGGTTTTAGAGAAGCCGAAAGATTGTTTCAGTCTACGTGGAATAGCGAACGGTCAACTGGTAAAGAATTATGTAGATCACGGGGAAGCAGTGAAATATACATGCAATCGAGGCTACCATATTGATAAAACTCCCTGGCAGAAATGCGACGATGGCCAAGTAGTTGGAGTTAAACCAATATGTATCAAAGGTACAAATATCTTAACTCATTCCAAGCTTTTTCTTCTTGAAGCTCGATAATTGTTCGTTTTGTTTACAATAGGGTGTTATTGATTCGAAGCAGTGCATTGGTTGTCATTTGTTACTCATAGATAAACCAAAAGATTGTACATACATTGCTCGGCTACAAAATGGCGGATCATCAGACAACAAAGTTAGACACGGTGAAGAAGTTCCATATTATTGTAACGCTGGGTATACACTAAATGGAAGAAAGCCCAAATGTGACAACGGTGTTATCAAAGAAAGGGTGCCTTACTGTAAAAAAGGTACAAATATTCATAACGTTTTATCCAAAATCATTGTAATGCTAAAGCCAGCGTGAATGCTTTTCCAGTTTAGATTAAATATTAAGGGGTTTTGCTTGTTGTAATCTATTTATCTCCACATTTAACCCTGATGTGTTTGCTATTACTTTTGAAATTCCTTTGATGTGGGCTTGTTTTATGTGAACTTTATGTAAAAATTGATTATGAATGGCTCTTCAATACTCTTCCAAAGCTCACACTCCTTGGCTTTTGATTTTTAAGCACGTTTCGATTAAACATTGCATTGTAAATGGTGTATTATTATCTCAACGTCTTTTTCAAGATAAGAAAGACCACGATTGCACCAGATTGGTTGAAATACCAAATGGAAAATTAAAAAGGGCGAAAGTTCTCCATGGAAGGAAAGTAAAATATAGATGCAATTCTGGGTATGCTTTGGCTTCAAAACAGTTTCAAGAATGCAACAATGGTGTTCCTGTCGGACAAACTCCGTCTTGTGAAAAAAGTAAGTACAAGTACAAAATTCAAATAATGTCGTGAAAGTCTTTGCAAAGGATGATAATTAAAGAAATTGCTGCAAGCAACAATCCTGGCCAAAAATGCTGGAACGCTGCTAATATTTTCATTCCGTTCTGCAAAATTTTCTCCCCTCCCCCCGATACAATGTTGATCTTTGTTCACTGTGTCTATTTTTCAGCGGGTAATCGCTATTCACGAGTATGCTACATGCCTTACAACCAACAACCAACATTGTTTTTTGGGGGGAGGGGAGGGAGAGGTATTTGACAAGCATTTGTTGTTTGTGCTCTAAGAGGCCGCGTATTGTGTTTCAGTTAGCAATATTTTCAACCGTTCCAAGTCTTTTTGGCAAGGATTGTCTCTTACTACTGAATTGAAAATTTTTGTTTTTACTTGCAGCTACATAAGTTATATCACCAAATAACAAGCGTGGATTACATTTGTTGATAATAGATGTATTATGAATGATCATATTTAAAAAATGACGTCATTTTGACCACACCCTGCTTTTGACGGTCATTTCCCTGTGCATGGCAAAGCCCAACACTGCATGTTTTGCTTGCATGAAATTCTGCAGTAATATGATGGATAATGGAGTTTATAAGTTTAGTATTATCATTTTCATGAAATATATTCCAACTGTCTAACAAATGGGCTTAAGCAGGAAGTTGCATGTGCGGGAGAATAGACACAAAGTAATGACGACAGTATGCGGCAAGAGATAGTTGATGCCGTTCCAGCACTCAATGCACTGTAAATATCCACACGTTGCTAACTGAGTTGACTTTACTGGCAGGGATAATAATTTCTTTAGTTTCGATGCCTCTGTAACACGAGTGGACGTATAGATAAGATGGCTTGCAATAATAATGATGAAATTATGAGTAACGAGGAAGATTTCGAGCCAGAACAGTTAGCTGTCAAAATGAAAAGACAGGCGTACTTAGTAACTTGGAGCAGAGCAAATACAACTGAGTACGATAAGAAAAGATTTGCAGAGGCAGTGACATCTGCATTTGCAGAAGTGACGTCATCTTTAATTAAGCATTGGTGTTGCTGTGTAGAAGAGCATCAAGATGGCACGCCACATTATCATATGGCTGTTTTATTAGACAGGCCAACACGTTGGAGCCGTGTAAGACAGCATATTCAGCAAACCCATGGTATTACTGTAAACTTCTCTGGGCATGGCGGGTACTATAGTGCGTACAACTACGTGAAGAAGGAAGACAGGCATGTGCTTTACAGTGATTCTCACCCAGATGTAGTTGTGAAGCCAAAGACCTATGCAGCAACAAATGTGAAGGTGAAAAAAAATGGAAAAAAAAGGAAAACGCATGGGGAAGCTAGAGGTTGCTGAACTGATTGTGAAAAACAGCATTCGCGATAGAATTCACCTTCTGCAGCATGCTAATGCACTGAGAAAAGAAGGACAACCCGCCTTGTACAAATTTTGCATTGAAAGGTCTACAAAGACCATTGTAGAATTTATTGCAACTGTGTGGGATGCTGAAACAGCAGAACAGACCTTGCAGAGACAGAACATGCTGAGAATGGAGATTCTAACCAATGCCCTCGATAAGCCCTGCATTTGTGATAGGCAATGGCTAAAGTGTGCTACCGAAGTGTTGGAGCGGAATGGCATTGATGTCGCAGATTTTTCTAAGGCAGTAAAGGATCTTCTGCAGAAAGGTAGGGGCAAAGGGCGGAATATCTTGCTTACTGGTCCAGCAAATTGCGGGAAGACATTTTTGCTAAACCCTCTCGTAGAGGTGTTTGACGCATTTTGTAACCCAGCTGCAGGAACATTTGCATGGGTCGGGGTGGAACAAAAAGAAGTCATATTCTTGAACGACTTCCGCTGGGAAAGAAATATAATATCTTGGGCAGATATGCTCCTGCTACTGGAAGGACAGTTAGTTCATTTTCCTGCTCCAAAGACGCACTACTCGCAAGATATCTGCTTAATCAAAGATACCCCAGTTTTCTGCACAAGCAAAGCACCCCTGATATATTTAAAAAATGGGACAATTGATGAGCGGGAAACCGAAATGATGGATGTGAGGTGGAAACATTTTGCATTACGTCATCAACTTCAGGTGGATGAATGCAAAGAGGTTCCTTGCTGTGCAAATTGCTTTGCGATGCTCATTGCATAATATGTCAACAATGTGTTGTGGTCGAAGCTTTGTTCACGCTATCCACGGTGGCCACCGTGAAACATTTTTAGTAATTTTGTGTTTGATATAATTTTCAATATATATACTCACATATTTAGATATAGCATAACATTTTCAATCGTTATAAATCACATGTGTTGTCTATTTTTTGTCTGCTCGCATTAAAACTTCACTTATGAGGGTTTTTTGTACGGTTGCCAGTAAATAATAAAGAATAGAAACGAAGATATCAAATTTCATTTAGAAATGACTGGCCACCGTATACGTTTTGCATGAATAATGGGAGATAATTGAAAAATACTTTTTAAAGACATGCCATAAAAACAACAGATGCATAAAGATGAGAATCTTACCTCAAAATTAGTAATATATTGCTTAATTGTACTGCTAAATATCCGCTTTGTAAATGGCCGCCGTCGTGGTAACCGTGGATATCGTTGTTTCTCTTATTTGTCATGTCATAGGAAATTTCTAGAAATGAGAAATTAGGCCTTCATGAGCACCACATTGCTTTTTGCTAATGGTTTATACACAATTGTCAGTATGTAAACATAAACTCCGATGAGATTTCAAATCCAAGCAGTTCATGAAATACCGTGCAATAATGCGCAGAGAGCATAGCAGAATACACTTGACGAAGAGAAATACAATTAGGTTAAAAATGTCACATCGCAAAATATCAACTTGAAACGACAAAATGAGAGATAAAATAATAAATAGACAAAAGCTCTAGTATATTTTCAGTATTTTGTTCTGTCACCCTTAGTAGCAACAATTAACTTCATACGCTGAGGCATGTTATCTATTGTTCTCTGTATAACGTCTTTGTCAAAGTTCCATAGTGTATCCAACACTCTTCTTGAAAACTCCTCATATGATTCTCTTGTTAATTTCTTAGCCAATGCTTGGTTCTGTAATGCACGCTTAACATTATGAAAAACGTTTTCAATTGGATTGAGGTCTGGTGACCTTGCTGGTATCCTCAATAACGTTGCACCGATATCGTGTAATGCATCCATGGCAAGCTTACTAGTCTGACATGGCTCATTGTCCATGACGAAGAACTTTGCCATTCTGCTTTTTCTGCACTGAACACGTGCTCCAATAAATGCACGCGGAAGCTTGCTTCTAACAAAGTCTGCAAAGAACTGTCCAGTCATTTTTTCATATGGTTCCACCATAATCACGCCTGAATTGTATGATACAGCGACAAGAACATGAAATCTTCTGCCACCGGCGAGATTCTTTGAGCCACTTGTTGTGTATCTCAGACCTTCACTTCGCTTTCTGTAAATGCGTCCTTTTGGTTTTGAGGCTTCTTGAAATGGGTTATATTTGTGTATAAATGATACGCCATCTAAGTAGAACGCCACTTCTTTTGTCCAGAAACTATCCTCGTGTTGCTTTAATGCTTGCCTAGCGAACCTTTTGCGGCTGACTTTATCTTTGACAGACAACAAGCCCTTCTTTCTTGGCTGCAACTTACGATACCCGGCATCATTAAGTATACGGACATATGTTCTGTAGCTGCCATCCGTAACACCAGCTTCATTCATTATTTCCTTTACTGTTGGATTTCGACCATCAGCACGCAATGCATGAAATGTTCGTAAAAAGTACGAGACTTGTCGCTCTGACAAAATTCTTGGCCGTCCACGCTTCTTTTTCTCATTTCCTTGCTTCTTTGTTCTTTGAGTAGAATCTATTCCTTCGGTATAGCATCGATAAACAGATGAATGTGAAATTTTCAGAATCCTTGATACTTCTCGAAAGCTTTTACCTTGTTGGGCAACCATTAAATAGGCTAGAGCTCGTGTTTTGGAACATATCTTCTTCTTAAAGGCCATTACGAAATTAGAAGTGCGTCTCTCACTGGATCTTAATATCTACTAAACCTGTGCTGTGACCCGACATTTAACAGTTATTGTAGCTGTAAACAACTAGATTCGGCACTACATCACTGATATTGTTCTTGCTATTGTTTGTCGTTCTCTAGTGACCTCGGACTGGACAATAGATAATTTTCACGCTATTTCTATAGCTTTTGAAGCATCTCAGGGGTTTTAAACTAAAAATAGCAAAAGACGATTCAATGGATTGCTTATTACAGATGAAATTTTGAGTTTGCCACAGCTGACACTTTCTATTCTCTAGAAAAATGAGCTACTAGCGACAGCCTCGATTTCATGTTATTTTACACATTCAACTTTTCACTCATAAACATAAAGTATAGCACAGCAGGCAATTGAAAGGCGTCCGTAAACATAAATAATCACAATTTATGAGAGCCCAGAGATGCTAAGAACATTAAAACATAATCATTATGAGAAAGTAGGGTAAAAATGACCAAAACCCATAAAAATAGACCGTTTTGGCTCCAAATGACGTCATTTTCATTAAAGATACAGGTGAAATTGCAAAAATAATTTTATATTCGTGATTCACAGGTCTAACTTCGTGAGGTTTTCATTACAAAAAAAAGTTGACAGGCTTCACGCGTTTTCACCGATTTGTATGTTGATCTGTTCAGGCTATTTTAGCGGTAATCGCATTCACGAGTATCTACATGCCTTACAACAACAAAAATTGTTTTTTGGAAGAGAGTATTTGACAAGCATTTTTGTTTGTGCTCTAGGGCGCGTATTGTGTTCAGTAGCAATATTTTCAACCTTCCAAGTCTTTTGGCAAGGATTGTCTCTTACTACTGAATTGAAAATTTTTGTTTTTACTTGCAGCTACATAAGTTATATCACCAAATAACAAGCGTGGATTACATTTGTTGATAATAGATGTATTATGAATGATCATATTTAAAAAATGACGTCACTTTTGACCACACCCTGCTTTTTGACGGTCATTTCCCTGGTGCATGGCAAAGCCCAACACTGCATGTTTTGCTTGCATGAAATTCTGCTAGTAATATGATGGATAATGGAGTTTATAAGTTTAGTATTATCATTTTCATGAAATATATTCCAACTGTCTAACAAATGGGCTTAAGCAGGAAGTTGCATGTGCGGGAGAATAGACACAAAGTAATGACGACAGTATGCGGCAAGAGATAGTTGATGCCGTTCCAGCACTCAATGCACTGTAAATATCCACACGTTGCTAACTGAGTTGACTTTACTGGCAGGGATAATAATTCTTTAGTTTCGATGCCTCTGTAACACGAGTGGACGTATAGATAAGATGGCTTGCAATAATAATGATGAAATTATGAGTAACGAGGAAGATTTCGAGCCAGAACAGTTAGCTGTCAAAATGAAAAGACAGGCGTACTTAGTAACTTGGAGCAGAGCAAATACAACTGAGTACGATAAGAAAAGATTTGCAGAGGCAGTGACATCTGCATTTGCAGAAGTGACGTCATCTTTAATTAAGCATTGGTGTTGCTGTGTAGAAGAGCATCAAGATGGCACGCCACATTATCATATGGCTGTTTTATTAGACAGGCCAACACGTTGGAGCCGTGTAAGACAGCATATTCAGCAAACCCATGCTATTACTGTAAACTTCTCTGGGCATGGCGGGTACTATAGTGCGTACAACTACGTGAAGAAGGAAGACAGGCATGTGCTTTACAGTGATTCTCACCCAGATGTAGTTGTGAAGCCAAAGACCTATGCAGCAACAAATGTGAAGGTGACCAAAAAAATGGAAAAAAAGGAAAACGCATGGGGAAGCTAGAGGTTGCTGAACTGATTGTGAAAAAACAGCATTCACGATAGAATTCACCTTCTGCAGCATGCTAATGCACTGAGAAAAGAAGGACAACCCGCCTTGTACAAATTTTGCATTGAAAGGTCTACAAAGACCATTGTAGAATTTATTGCAACTGTGTGGGATGCTGAAACAGCAGAACAGACCTTGCAGAGACAGAACATGCTGAGAATGGAGATTCTAACCAATGCCCTCGATAAGCCCTGCATTTGTGATAGGCAATGGCTAAAGTGTGCTACCGAAGTGTTGGAGCGGAATGGCATTGATGTCGCAGATTTTTCTAAGGCAGTAAAGGATCTTCTGCAGAAAGGTAGGGGCAAAGGGCGGAATATCTTGCTTACTGGTCCAGCAAATTGCGGGAAGACATTTTTGCTAAACCCTCTCGTAGAGGTGTTTAACGCATTTTGTAACCCAGCTGCAGGAACATTTGCATGGGTCGGGGTGGAGCAAAAAGAAGTCATATTCTTGAACGACTTCCGCTGGGAAAGAAATATAATATCTTGGGCAGATATGCTACTGCTACTGGAAGGACAGTTAGTTCATTTTCCTGCTCCAAAGACGCACTACTCGCAAGATATCTGCTTAATCAAAGATACCCCAGTTTTCTGCACAAGCAAAGCACCCCTGATATATTTAAAAAATGGGACAATTGATGAGCGGGAAACCGAAATGATGGATGTGAGGTGGAAACATTTTGCATTACGTCATCAACTTCAGGTGGATGAATGCAAAGAGGTTCCTTGCTGTGCAAATTGCTTTGCGATGCTCATTGCATAATACGTCAACAATGTGTTGTGGTCGAAGCTTTGTTCACGCTATCCACGGTGGCCACCGTGAAACATTTTTAGTAATTTTGTGTTTGATATAATTTTCAATATATATACTCACATATTTAGATATAGCATAACATTTTCAATCGTTATAAATCACATGTGTTGTCTATTTTTTGTCTGCTCGCATTAAAACTTCACTTATGAGGGTTTTTTGTACGGTTGCCAGTAAATAAAAAAGAATAGAAACGAAGATATCAAATTTCATTTAGAAATGACTGGCCACCGTATACGTTTTGCATGAATAATGGGAGATAATTGAAAAATACTTTTTAAAGACATGCCATAAAAACAACAGATGCATAAAGATGAGAATCTTACCTCAAAATAAGTAATATATTGCTTAATTGTACTGCTAAATATCCGCTTTGTAAATGGCCGCCGTCGTGGCAACCGTGGATATCGTTGTTTCTCTTATTTGTCATGTCATAGGAAATTTCTAGAAATGAGAAATTAGGCCTTCATGAGCACCACATTGCTTTTTGCTAATGGTTTATACACAATTGTCAGTATGTAAACATAAACTCCGATGAGATTTCAAATCCAAGCAGTTCATGAAATACCGTGCAATAATGCGCAGAGAGCATAGCAGAATACACTTGACGAAGAGAAATACAATTAGGTTAAAAATGTCACATCGCAAAATATAAACTTGAAACGACAAAATGAGAGATAAAATAATAAATAGACAAAAGCTCTAGTATATTTTCAGTATTTTGTTCTGTCACCCTTAGTAGCAACAATTAACTTCATACGCTGAGGCATGTTATCTATTGTTCTCTGTATAACGTCTTTGTCAAAGTTCCATAGTGTATCCAACACTCTTCTTGAAAACTCCTCATATGATTCTCTTGTTAATTTCTTAGCCAATGCTTGGTTCTGTAATGCACGCTTAACATTATGAAAAACGTTTTCAATTGGATTGAGGTCTGGTGATCTTGCTGGTATCCTCAATAACGTTGCACCGATCTCGTGTAATGCATCCATGGCAAGCTTACTAGTCTGACATGGCTCATTGTCCATGACGAAGAACTTTGCCATTCTGCTTTTTCTGCACTGAACACGTGCTCCAATAAATGCACGCGGAAGCTTGCTTCTAACAAAGTCTGCAAAGAACTGTCCAGTCATTTTTTCATATGGTTCCACCATAATCACGCCTGAATTGTATGATACAGCGACAAGAACATGAAATCTTCTGCCACCGGCGAGATTCTTTGAGCCACTTGTTGTGTATCTCAGACCTTCACTTCGCTTTCTGTAAATGCGTCCTTTTGGTTTTGAGGCTTCTTGAAATGGGTTATATTTGTGTATAAATGATACGCCATCTAAGTAGAACGCCACTTCTTTTGTCCAGAAACTATCCTCGTGTTGCTTTAATGCTTGCCTAGCGAACCTTTTGCGGCTGACTTTATCTTTGACAGACAACAAGCCCTTCTTTCTTGGCTGCAACTTACGATACCCGGCATCATTAAGTATACGGACATATGTTCTGTAGCTGCCATCCGTAACACCAGCTTCATTCATTATTTCCTTTACTGTTGGACTTCGACCATCAGCACGCAATGCATGAAATGTTCGTAAAAAGTACGAGACTTGTCGCTCTGACAAAATTCTTGGCCGTCCACGCTTCTTTTTCTCATTTCCTTGCTTCTTTGTTTTTTGAGTAGAATCTATTCCTTCAGTATAGCATCGGTAAACAGATGAATGTGAAATTTTCAGAATCCTTGATACTTCTCGAAAGCTTTTACCTTGTTGAGCAACCATTAAATAGGCTAGAGCTCGTGTTTTGGAACATATCTTCTTCTTAAAGGCCATTACGAAATTAGAAGTGCGTCTCTCACTGGATCTTAATATCTACTAAACCTGTGCTGTGACCCGACATTTAACAGTTATTGTACCTGTAAACAACTAGATTCGGCACTACGTCACTGATATTGTTCTTGCTATTGTTTGTCGTTCTCTAGTGACCTCGGACTGGACAATAGATAATTTTCACGCTATTTCTATAGCTGTTGAAGCATCTCAGGGGTTTTAAACTAAAAATAGCAAAAGACGATTCAATGGATTGCTTATTACAGATGAAATTTTGAATTTGCCACAGCTGACACTTTCTATTCTCTAGAAAAATGAGCTACTAGCGACAGCCTCGATTTCATGTTATTTTACACATTCAACTTTTCACTCATAAACATAAAGTATAGCACAGCAGGCAATTGAAAGGCGTCCGTAAACATAAATAATCACAATTTATGAGAGCCCAGAGATGCTAAGAACATTAAAACATAATCATTATGAGAAAGTAGGGTAAAAATGACCAAAACCCATAAAAATAGACCATTTTGGCTCCAAATGACGTCATTTTCATTAAAGATACAGGTGAAATTGCAAAAATAATTTTATATTCGTGATTCACAGGTCTAACTTCGTGAGGTTTTTAAAAAAATTACAGGCTTCAGCACGATTTGTATTCAAAGCGTGTCAGACAATCCTGGCCAAAAATGCTGGAACGCTGCTAATATTTTCATTCCGTTCTGCAAAATTTTCTCCCCTCCCCCCGATACAATGTTGATCTTTGTTCACTGTGTCTATTTTTCAGCGGGTAATCGCTATTCACGAGTATGCTACATGCCTTACAACCAACAACCAAC
Source organism: Sanderia malayensis (assembly GCA_013076295.1). NCBI lineage: Eukaryota > Metazoa > Cnidaria > Scyphozoa > Semaeostomeae > Pelagiidae > Sanderia > Sanderia malayensis. Next base: position 4,160,283 of record RQOL01000828.1, read on the forward strand.
ATTGTTTTTTGGGGGGAGGGGAGGGAGAGGTATTTGACAAGCATTTGTTGTTTGTGCTCTAAGAGGCCGCGTATTGTGTTTCAGTTAGCAATATTTTCAACCGTTCCAAGTCTTTTTGGCAAGGATGGTCTCTTCCTGAAGAGACCTAGCTCATACAAGGATATCTTTTGTTTTCTTTTTGGCAGAAGCACACTCCTTCTGAACAAACTTATGCAGCAGAACAATTTTTTGTTGTTGCTTTTGATATCTGCCTCGCTAAAGTGTTCGATCGACTGTATTGCATCGGCTAATTTGCGGTCTTCTGTTTTTAGTTCCAGGCTATGTTGGATGTTATGAGATCCCCATTCGGCCTTACTGGGTAACTGCAAACAGCATAACAGAGTGTAGAAACAAATGCAAATCTGGAGAAAGAGACTACATGGGTATCAGAATGTATTTCCAGAGCAGTACATGTTATTGCGCAGATAAGTTCAATCAGAAGTTTTCTGATACATTATGTGACGACCCCTGCACCTTCGATAATACCATGACATGCGGAGGAAACTGGAAATTTTCGGTGTTCAAGACAGGTATGATGAACAAGAGACTCTTAGACCTAAGTTAAACGTCGCTCTTCTCATGCACCGAATCAAATAAAATTAAGTACGGCAGTGGAGCGACTCTGGAGCGGCAGCAAGTTAAACGTCGAACTTAATTGTCGCTCCTAATAGCATGTAGCAATAGAACACTTCCACTTCCGTTCCTGTTCTTATTCAAAGGTTCAAGGTGAGCTTGGCGGGGTTTCGGCATTTTATTTAACTTATTATTTCTAGATTGAAAATGCTGTAGCAGAAGGTTTGGAATTGGAGGTGCAAATCTGTTGCATTATTATATTTTATAGATAAAAACTTGTTTGATTGATGCCATGTTATTGTTCGTCCAAAAACATGGATCTCTTTTCAGATAAAAGCATGCTACATTCATAACATTAGCCAGCAGATAGGCCAGCAACCCAACCATCCACGTCTTCATTTGTTTTCGAAATTGTAAAACTATTACAAGTGGACACCCCACAATCAATGCATTTGTATTTTGTTTCAAGTGTGCACGTTGTACATAGATTCATCTTGTTTTCAAACAGACAAGAACAGCCCATTACAACTTCAGTGTCAAAAAATTCGTGAAAAACAAATCATATTTTGTCAATTGCCATAGAGATATTTTGTCCGGGACGGGGGAAGAGACTATAAATTGCTCACTGCGCAAGCTCCGCCTCGTTTGAGATGACAAATATATCATGTTAATTGCTTTATAATTTATGCATTGAGTTCGGCACATGAAAAGTTCGACTATGGTTTAACTCCACGTCGCTCCAGGGTCGCATAATTGCATTTGGAGCGACTGGATGTGTCGCTCCAAATGCAATCTGCCGCTCCAAATCAAATCTGTCTTACTTAATCAAGTTATACGTCGCTCTTGTCATGCACTTAATTCACCTATTTGATTCGGCGCATGAGAAGAGCGACGTTTAACTTAGGCCTTACTATAACGCCCTCTATTTAACAAATGTCATTGTACTCTGGGTAGACATTTGCTTTCCCAAACTGAGCAGTATTTTTTGCGCTCGGTTGAGCCAACTCCCGATTTAAGAAGGAATATAATGGCTGTATTAAATACTCATTGCTTCATAATCAACTTCACATAGTTTCAAAATATATATGCCATTTATAACCACGCAAGTCCAAAATCTTTATGCATTATAAACCATTCATAAATACACATTTTTTAATAAGAATACTTTAACTTATGCTTAGCCGTGATCTTTTTCATTGTTATTCTTGAATTTCCTTTGTTTTTTTGGCAATTCTGAGCATCAGTATTCTCATAGACTATGTTCTTATAAAAAATGTGTAGTTATCCTCAATCATCTGCTTCGATTTATTTTATTAGGGTATTCTTTTTTTAATAAACAATGAAATTAAAGCAGCTATTTTTTATTTTAGCTGTAACTTGTCCCACGTTAAATGCTCCAATTAATGGTCGGCTTTCGACTCCTGCTGTGGAGCTTGGCACACGAGTGAGCTTTCATTGTGACAAAAATTATCAACTTCAAGGCGAGGCTGTCCTCGAATGCACAAGCGAGGGCAGTTGGTCTCACGATACTCCAACATGCGTGCAAAAAGGTGAACTGACTAGATTTGAAACTTCAATTGCATACACTTTAGTTGAGCAATTTACGTAGCCCAAATTCAATTTTTTGTTCTATTTGCTACAAATGCGAAATGTAAGTCACTTCCTGCAGTGAATATTGATAAAATGTACCCCAATCCACATTTAATATCTAGTCCGTTGGATTGATAAATTTTAAAAGCTACTCTGAGCTTCACAATCCTTTCATGAAGCCATTTATATCCTTGAATGGTCCTTTAATGAGGGTTTCCTTATTTGAAATAGACTTGATGACTAGCAAGTACCTTTTATTATAGACGTAGAGTGCCCTGTATTGGGAGTGCCACCAAACACTCACGTGTCTTCAAGCGATGTTAAAGTTGGCACAAAAGTCACGTTCAGCTGTAGCAGAGACTATCACATACATGGCTTGGATACAATTGTGTGTACAAATGAAGGGAAATGGAGTCGCAGCAACCCAGTTTGTGTAAAACGTAATTTCACGTTATTGTTCCCTACACGAGTTCAAAGCCACGTTATTGTTCCCTACACGAGTTCAGAGCCACGTTATTGTTCCCTACACGAGTTCAAAGCCACGTTATTGTTCCCTACACGAGTTCAAAGCCACGTTATTGTTCCCTACATGATTTCAAAGCTGCCGAGAGGTACAAGGGGCCCTGGGGTATAGCTGGAGCACGAGGCCACCCGCGAGTGAAGTGTGTAGGTGTCTTACATTATGAAGCCCCCAGGCCTTAAAATCCTGGAGTCCCTCTAGGATACTCCGCTTTCGGTGGCCTGGCATGACTTTTGATATGTTTAACAGAAATAAATTTCAACTGGATTCCTTTCTTTCTAGTATATGGCTTGTTGTGTGTTTTCATAGTTAATTTTGTTGTTTAGGAGATGCAATAGCAGACCGTTACATTGGCTGCTACAAAGACAGGCCTTATGACAGAGCTCTTACGTGGTTCAGGGATAGAATGGAGGAGGGAAGTAGTTTCACCGAGAAATGCATTAAAAGCTGTGGAAAACTGAAAGCAACAAAATATGCCGGCTTGCAGTTCTATAATCAATGTTTCTGTGGTGAGAGTTACACGAAACACGGAAAAGGGAATGAACGCTCATGTGATACACCTTGCTATGATTTTAGAACCAGAATGTGTGGTGGGTCAGACAGGAACTCAGTATACCAAACAGGTTTGATATTACAATTGAATTTTGATATAGGGATCCCCCAGTGGGGCAACTCGTTTAAGACGTGATCATGTACATGTTTGGGATCAATTTCGTCCAATCTGATATTCAGATTAAACGAACATATTTGGGGTTTGATGCTTTGGGGGCTAAAGAAATATTTGGGGCCTTTGATAAATTAGGTTAACACATTTGGGGTTTGAGAAAATGGTTCCACATGATTCCACATGATCACTGTTTTCATTAATGTCAACGAGTTCCCCCTCCCCCTGGGAATGACCCGCTCACAAATGACAAGCTTCTGGGTTTAGCAAGGTTAACAGCTGCTTTATTGTGCCTTTTCATACTCACATACATGAAACAATGTATTAAGAATCTAATAAAATTATGCTCAAAGCGATTCGAACAACGATTGCCCCATGTTTTTAACAATAGGCTGGATGGTTTTTCGTATGCGAAGTAGAATTTGATTTATCCTGATTTGAATTTCAAATGATTTCAGCACGGGAATTTACCAGTTAAATTGGAATCTCAAATTATTTTTATATATTTAAGAACTGACGTAAAGGAGGTATTAATTTGAATGCATGGTAATGCTATTTTAAGGGTGTCACAAACCAGTGGATCCGAGGAACGGTCGAAGTCACAACAGATGGTATGTTCCAAATGAAAGAGCCACATATCAATGTTATGATGGATTTGAAAAGGAAGGACGTGGTCAACTTTGTGATGGATATGAATGGATTGGAGAAGTTCCCGAATGTCGCAAAAGTGATTGTGATTATAATGTTTATGATTATCGGTTATCACAATTGATAATGATCATTGATTGATGACGAATGATCATTGATTGATGATTAATGATCATTGATTGATGATTAATGATCACTGATTAATGATGAGTAATCATTGATTGATGATTAATGATCATTGATTGATGATTAATGATCATTGATTGATGATGAATGATCATTGGTTGATGATTAATGATCGTTGATTAATTATTAATGATCATTGATTGATGGTGAGTGATCATTGATTGATGATGAATGATCATTGATTGATGATGAATGATCATTGGTTGATGATGAATGATCGTTGATTAATGATTAATGATCATTGATTGATGGTGAGTGATCATTGATTGATGATTATTGATTGATAATGAATGATCATTGATTGATGATTAATGATCATTGATTGATGATGAATGATCATTGGTTGATGATTAATGATCATTGATTGACAATTAATGATCATTGATTGATGATTAATGATCATTGATTGATGATGAATGATCATTGATTGATGATGAATGATCATTGATTGATGATTTCTTTTTCTTGTAGAGATCTCTTCTTTAAAGTGTCCATTAAAATTTGCTGATGCATACCTGGACATTTTGACAGATAGAAATCACGAAGGGGCACGTGGTATATTTCGGTGCATTGTGCCAACGTTGATAAGGGGTGATGACGTATCGACCTGTTTAAACGGCCAATGGAATGGCACAAGATCTTGTCTGAGTAAGTGAAAAACTAGATGTACGTACGAAGGGTACAAAAGCGTGCGTTGCACGATCTGTCAGATAGACGTTTGATTTTACCAATCAAATTGCGTCCACAATGAAGACCACACGGGTAAAAATACCACATGGTTAAAAATACCACATGGTTAAAATACCACATGGTTAAAAAGACCGCATGGTTAAAAAGACCACATGGTTGAAGTATGACATGGTTAAAAAATGGAGCTATGCTATCATTCGAGTGTTTATATTGTTCAATGATTGTCATTTGTCAAAAGGGTGGAACTTTGAATACCCCTCTTAGATAGCTAGCATCATTCTCTGTTTTCTAAATGGCTTTATAATTGACAAGCAGATCAAGGTTTTATTTGCATTGAATTTTAGGGGCTTGTGACAAATACAAAGGCCAAGGCTTTTATCATACATCGTTCAGTCGTATACATGGATCTTACGCCAAGCTGAACTGCACTTCAGGTGCCAGAGATGCCATCTACCGATGTAATAATGGAAATTGGGAAATGGAGAAAGATCTTCCTTGCTCACCAACAATAGCCCCAAGTAAATGAATTGATATAATTTGAAAAGAGGATATTTCACTGATGTTGCAACTCTTCTGACGAAAAGTAATTTTAAGCTCAACTCCTTGTTGTTATTTTTATTCATAGTTTGTCCGGATCCAAAAAGAATTGCAAATGGGAAGTTCCAGGTGTCTGGCAATACCGCTTCATATACGTGCAACAGTGGTTACAAAATGCAAGGTAACTCAAAAATAACATGCACCCAAGGCAGGTGGAGCCAATTGTGGGCTCGGTGTATCATTTGTGAGTATTCCTTTACCGTCTTTTCTTAGCATGCTATCATTGCAGATAGAATTTGAAGAGCACTCAAACACCTAAACACAGACGTATGTCAAAGTTTGGAGGGGGTTCAGTTTTTGACGGGGCACATTTTTAAGAGACAAGGGACACGTTGATTTGTTTTCTGAGATATTGGGTAAGGGGCCAGGTGCGCCTGGAACTCACAAGTCTGCCCCCTACTTCCGAATTGCATATGCAACATTTTTATTATTTCAGCGTCGCGATCAACGCCATTATCATGCAGAAGTGATGTGAAATTGCCATTGCGAGCGCTGAAAGACAATGTGCCTAATCTTCAGCCACAGACATTCGCATGCATCGGTGGTTACGAATTGCAAGGCTCGGCAATAAGTTTGTGCAATAAAGGCAGCCTGAGACAGCCTGCTCCTAAATGCCGTTAGTATCCAGACACACACACAAATATATTCATATATATATACAGTCGACTCTCGCTATCTCGAACTCGCCGGGGAGATCAAAAGTTGTTTGACATAGCGGGAGTTCGAGATATCCGAACTTAATTCACCCAAATAGAGAACGAGGGGAAATGGGAATATTAAATGAATACAATGAATACAATGTTATGCTATGAAACATCTTAAAAATCAACTCTTGAGATAACCGAGTTTAAGATAGCGAGATTGAGATTCGACTGTAATACATTAATTTCTTTAGTTACTGCTTTTTTATTAATATTTTTAGCTATGTAGCTCGTATGGAGAAGAGGGCTTTTTTTGTCAACCATGAACATATCGAGACAAAGCGTTGAGAAAGCTGGAGATTGTTAATGTTACTCTTGGAACAGTTGAAATACGAATATAATTAAATTGAAACAGTGCATGTTGCAACTCTCATGTAGATAATTTTGCATTTTGCATCGTTTGTTCCTTTTAGATAGGACCAACTGTGCGTCATGCAATGGAAGCTCAGAAACATTTGACAGCAAATGCAGTAAACATGATATAGGTAAGGCCATCTATCTCTTATGGTACACACTTTTTTATAAGAATAGGATCGTATTGGATTAGAATCGTATTTGTATTACACTCTTTTCGTTTTATAAGAATACTTAATTTTTCGCTGAGCCTCATTATTCTTAATTGTTTTCTATTTTGAGCCCCGGAATATTCTTAAATTATTCTTAGCGCGGCAAAAAATACGGATATGGCAGTACACTGCTATTATTATCATCAATGCCAAAAACGCATAACTATTACATGGCTAACAGAATAAGTCCTTATTTTCTGCAGCACAGATTTTGTCGACACTTTCATCGAAATTTGGATGAGTGTATTTAAAACCATTGCCTGTGAAAAACACACCAATTCAAAAATAAAAAACGCCTGCTAAAAATAATAGTTTCACAAGATCGTGAGCCTGATAATATTCTTAAAATTTTCTTAAATTTCACGAATTTTGAGCCTCATTATTCTTATAAAGTTTATTCTTATAAAAAGAAAAGAGTGTATTAGATTTTGCAGTATCAAATTTGTTGCTCTGTTTGTTCTTGTTGAAATTTATGATGAAGAAACACAAAAATGATTTAACATTTTTCTTTGATCTTAAGGCCAATTGTCACCTTGTGTTGGGCAAGAATAATTTAAAAATAATCTCAGGCTCCAAATCGAAAATTTCTAAGAATGTCGAGGCTCGGCAAAAAATTAGGTTTCTTATAAAAAAAGTCTGTATAATCGTTTTACACTGATACGCTCTTTTAATTGCCTTAGTTATCAAGCAGAAAGACCTTGTACTTAAATTTTGATTTCTAACCCTGGATAAAGACTTCCACTACCTTGTGCTTTTAACCTTTTCATGTTATTTCAACACCTACTTTTTGTTCAGTTTTTATAGGGAAAGTTACAGCCATTGATAAAGGAAGCAAAACAGCATCTGTACAGACGAAATTTCTTCTAAAATTGCCCAAAGTGCCAACTGGCAGGGTGGCCCAAGACCTGAAACCCAAGCGCAGGCTGACTTTGACTATTAATGTCAATGGTGACTGTATTTGTCCAGTGTTGAAGAAAAGAAGACTTTACGTCTTCTATTTGAAGCAAAAAGATTGGCCACATAACAGAATGGCTCGTTTTGCTACTCCGATAATAATCGAGAATACAAACCACCGAAGAGCACAGCTGGGCTATTTTTGCAGAAAAGCAGAAATATCAACAACAAAATAATTGCAACTTTTGTGCCGCAACGTAAACTTGAACAACACGCTTGTGACATTGTAAATTAGATAAAAAAAATGTTATGTCGGAGTTTATGTAGACGAAAACCAATTTGAATATTTTTATTTTGAAAATATTGATACGTTGTTTGAGCAATGGCCTGAATTTGATAGGCTTGGCCTATTGACAACACGCGTGACCTACGTTTACCCCAGCAAGTAACAAATTTTAGTTTCTACTCATTCTAAAATTGCAATAAAGTTACATTTATTAGTAGCTATTCAATTGTAAACTTCTACTGTATGGACTTTCAAGCCTCCTCCTTAACTGATAAGTGGATAATATGAACTATTTCAACAGTTGTAAGAACGTTTTGAATAGCGAAAGAATTCACTTACCATCTTATCCAGACAAGCATTTGCCAGTTCCCGCTTTTCTTTCCAATGCAGCGATAAATATTACAAACACAATATTAGTTTACATTATTAGCTCAACAAAATTTTGGGTTTAATGAGAGAGACTTTGTTCGCATTTTTTGTTCACTAATTGAGCCAAATCACAAGTGGTTTATTCTTTCCCACAATTTCATAACTGAAGTGAGAAAGCGCACGCGTCTATGTGGAAAACCAAGAAACAATTCAAATTACTCAAATTATTCTTTTGAAAACAACTTCACTGACTTTATGATATGAATATTGTTTTATTAAAATGTCAATGTGCCACGGATAAAATGTGTGAATAAAATTTCCTTTTCAGAAACCTTTTCACGCTACACCAGTGAAAGGAAATATTGTTATAAAACATTTATATAATATAGTTCTGGGGAGATTAATAAAAACAAAATGTTCCAAGTTTCTGAAATCATTTACATAAACTAACAAATATTTTTTTGATTTTCGAAGGGAATTGCACCAGCTTCTTGGTAAAAAAATTTCCTTCCAGACAATGCTTTTAAGAAAACAATGTACTTTCTGCCCTTCATGAATTTTTCACAATTGTTGTGGCAAAGATGTTTTGGCATCTCAAACTTGAAGAGGATTTTTCTCTTTCGACCAACTTTTGAATTTAAACTGCTCGATAATTTCAATTTTGTTTCAACTTTCATTCTTATTTTCTTTGCCTTTTTACTATCCAACATTTTGCCAATAAAAGCTGTTGAAAAAGACCATTTTGTTATCAACAAAAGACCAAAAGACAAAGAGAAAAATACTGTGACGACTGTAGGCCTTGTGAGGATAATCTTGAACAATAAGAGTAAAACATTGAAAATAAATGAGATCACAAACCAAAATTACTCTCTCGACAAAGCTGTTTTAAACTGCTTGAAGAAGTATCGACACACGATTTGCAATTCTTTTTCGCTAAAAAGAAAGCATTGAAGGTGATGAATAAAAATCGTGCAAAAGGTAAAACAAATTATATACTTATATTGACACCGTGAAATTTTGATCTATTCCTATTCATTAATAAGTAAATCGAAATACACAAATATAAACTTGCCTGCATCTGTTACTGGTCCACTGATACAAATCTTTTTGCTCTTTTTGGGAAACTTCGAGCAAACCAAACTTGCTGGCCAATTAAATCCGAATTTATTCATCAATGGTTCGCAGCCCTTCTTTGCCTTCAAGCACAGTTCACGACATGGTGGCAGAATGGTTGAAGAAATCGAGCAAAGAGGAGCGTAAAGAGAGCAAAGAAATGTCCGTAAATAAGGCGAACAGTTAACTTTTATCAAGGGGTAGAACTGATGGACTTCAAGTCCGGCATCTTCTTCGTTTCTGTGGCCTAACAAATTTGGATACTTCGTCATGTTGTAAAAGTTGAGATTCTTGAAGGACGACTGTTTGCACATTGGAATTGTTATCACCTGGCATTGATCTCTGTTCGCTGCCAAACCAAATTCAACGCTCAAGAATATCAATAAAATGAAACAAACCTTCATTTTGAAGAAATACACTGAAAAATGACTTCGAAAGACAATATGCATATGCACCAAATGGATGGACTACAGGAGAGTGACATTATATTTGACATTAATACCAAGCATCACAGCATCATTTGGTTTCAACAAGAGCTCACCCGCTGTGGCCAGATAACCACATGCGAACATGAGACGAATGTGTTTGTGTCAAAACATGTTTTGTGGTGGAGTTGTTTCAGTTTACAAATAGAAGAATGAATACTGCTTCTAGATGTGCATTAATTGCAGGGGGAAAAAAGATGGCAAAAATCTCGTACTATTCCAACGAAAATCAACTTCCACCGGAAAAACGTTCACGAACAAAACATCACGAACGCAATAAAACCAAAGATGAAACAATATACAAGCATGAAGTTACGTCAGCAAAACAATTTTAACAGGGCATGATGACAGACAATATAATTAAAAACGTCTGAAACACCCACAAACGTTAACAGATTTTTAAAGACAACCCAGTCACGTTCGTTTGCACATGCATCAAGGCTTTTTGACGTAGGCAAAGGAAAGTGCAAATAAATTTGTTTTCCACCCTGAACTTCTATAGTCACTACATCTCGCCATCAGAAAATGATAGGTTTCTTAAAAGTATATAAATTAATTACTTTCTCGAGAAAGTCGCTTCAGGTTGCTTGAATACAAGATTTGCAATTCTTTAGGGGCAGTGGGAGGGGATTTGTGGTTCAGATCAGAGGGCTTTCTTCATCTCTTGCTATCTCTCTGGTTCTGTGCCCCTGCCCAGTACATGTAAAAGACATGTAAAAGATGGCCAGTACAGCTCATCAGAGGTTGAGAGAGACAAGAATCCCGGTTCACAGACAAGCATCTTCACACACAAGCATCTGCCTTTACATGACCATTATCAACACAACACATAAAACAACTCACTTGGTTTTCAACGATGCTAGAATTCTATTACGGATTGTAATTTACGAGTGTCTTCTTCGTCACGTGATCTTATTTCTGCTATCTTTGCAATGTCATTTGCAAGCGTGGTAATGCTGGTAAAGTCCACTTTATCCATATTAAATATGTCGACAAGAAAACCAAGTGTTGCACCCTGAAAAAAATAAAAAATTTTCAAGCCCTTCGTCATCAGGATTCCCCCCCTGTCGGGTCGCTCGCTACTATAGGATTCCTGTTGGAGCAGAGATATTCAGCAGGGTAATGCGGGGGGGGGGGGGCGATCCAGCACAAGGGGTGCATGCCTGGTGGCTATGATCACACCCAATTTCTTACTAAAATTCGGGCCACACCCATATTTGCTAGAAACCATGGAAGCACTGACTGATAAGAATAGCTAAAGAATAATTCCAGGCTCAACATCAACAATTTTGATTATTATATTGAGCCACGCGATAAAAACGTTGATATTCTTATGAAAAAAGCGCTACCTTGAATGTTTGGCAGGTTTCCTTCAGTCTGCCATCAGGACCCAGGAAGCCCCAGACAAGAAGTGGAGTGATGTATTGTGACAATGCGTAGAGCCTTGACATGAAGCCATTTTGATTCTAAAAAGAAACCAATCCAAAGGTAGTGTAATTTCCAAGACTTTATCACTACAGTGAACTTCCGAATTCTGAGAAAAGGAACGTCACATCGGCAGACAGCATTTCGAGAGAATTCGTAAGGAGATTTTGGCGAAAAGGGGGGGACAACCCAAGCACCGAGACATTTAGTTCGTTATGCTGAATTCGAAATAGCTACGTTCGAATTCGAACCAGCCGCCTGATAGCTATGCCCATCGTAGCTATCAGGGATTCGTTATATGGCGAGGAGAGGGGAGCGGGGGGAGGAGGTATTGATACAAGGAAGATACAAATGCAATAATAATTTATCCTGACCTGCAAGAGTTTTGTTTTCGCTTTCAGTAGTGACCAAACGGCCGCAACCAAAGCCTGTGTAATCAAACAAAGAAAACATCGAAATGATGATAAGAAAGATAAAGTTGGCTTCAAGTTCAATCCATCGTAATTTCTTGATCATTCTGCACACTGAACTTACTAGTAATATATCTGAGATCTGAGAATCATTTTATGCTAGGATTTCTTCTCAAAACAACAGAAGAAGAAGAAAAAGGACCACCTATCGTTTTGACCAATAACACGAGGTCGGATGCAAATGTAAGTTGTTGCATGCGACCATGATTGAGATTAAGCGATATGAAAATTGGGGATGAGAGAAAAAATAAAGTAAAAACAATCTTTACGGTTTCTTTGATCGAGTTTGTGATCCAGCCATTTTCCATGACAGCTGTTAAAGCGTAAGGTGGATTTTCCAAATCATCAAATGCATCCATAATAATGAAGTCAAGAACGATGTCGTAAAATGTCATTGCGCAAACCTAAATGAAACAATAAGTAATCTTGCAGTCTACTAATTTAATCGTAAAACATTAATACAGTCATCTCTGTCTTATTCGAACACCCTGGGGAAGCGTGAAAATATTCGAATTACAAAACGTTCGAATTATAGAGGCTTGTTTTATAAGAGTTGGTTCATTAGTGATCCTTGAAGGGACAGAGAATTTCGTTCGAATTAGATAGAGTTTGAATTACACGTGTTCGCCAATTCACAGATTTGGTGTGCCTCATCGTGAGACTGCCGATCATGATTAACCAGCATTCTCTGCTTATGGTCATAAGAATTAGTCTCCTTGGTTCTCATACCATTTTCTTAAATCCATTCTGCTAGGCTATTCAACAATAGTATGCTCTATCTTCTTCTGTTTCTCTTCCCCTCTATCTGTCCAGTCGGTGCCAGATCCTCAGCAATTAGTACAAAATTAGGGAGGCTGGCGCGGTGTATGCCCTCTATGTCTGACCTCCCTAGTGTGTTGGCCTTCGACATGAGTGGGAGAGCGATCTTCAACAAAAGTGGAGGAGGGGGGGGGGGGGGTTCTGTTGTTTAGTTTCTTAATTGGATTCTTATTTGCGCGATCTAAGATCACCTTGTTGTTTCGGAGTTGAAAAGTTTTGGATGAATATGAACCCAGACCGTCACAAAAAGACCCGTGCAAACCAAAAGAAAAAATTAAAATCTTTTCGAAACAAAAGTTTCTGAAACTTTTCGCAATCCGGGTTCTAGTTTTTGATAAAGTAATTATTTAAAAAGGGGTAATCCAACTGATCTGCATACGAATCCATTAATGGATCAGCCAATCCATTCATCCGACTTTACAAAGATTAATTGAATAGACAAGAAATCTTCACAAAACGCTGAATCCATACCTGTCTACCTTTTAACTCCTCTTCGATTTCAATCCAGTTTTCTTTCTGATGGCAGTACGAAATTAGCGAGTCAAATTCTTCCTCAAATGATTTATGGTCCTTTCAAAAAAGATGGGAGAGAAAGAACAGAATATTAAAGTGGTTTGTAATCAAATCATTTTCAAAAATGCAGCGGAGGAATCTCAATGTTTATACGGAAAATGAAACCAAAAAATGCGCCATTGTGCGAAAATGGTTCGTTGAATTGAGGATCGACTTTGCTAGGGAGGGGAGTGGCTGGCTGATTCAAGGGTTCAGGTTTTCAGGACATATGTGCAAGCAAACAAGCAAGCAATGATTGTTAACGCTGAGGGTTCTGGCAGCTCTACAGCTGATCTGATGCACTTTAGTTCGCCATTTCGAGTGTCCGTGGATAAAGGTTCTTAAAAAATTTGAAATAGAAAAGAAATCACAGCATCTCACTTTTTGGGCATCGATTAAAATATTCACAAGTCTTTTTCGACCGAGATGAAGGAACCACAATTTCCATTGCTCTTGTTCAAATAAATTCTGCAAAGAAACGAAATACAAAAGAAGTAGTTAATCAAATAATATACAAGAAAAGAAAGGGTTTTGTAGAAAAATAAAATAACGTACAAGAAAATGAGAAAACCTGCCAGAAGATGGAGGAAATTAACAGAAGATAAAAAGATTTATGCGAAGAAAAAGGGTGTACAAGAGAATTAAAAAGAACAATCTTTGATCGGTACAGAACTTCAAAATAGCGTTGAGAATCAGAAACATAGCGAAACATAATAACTACCAAAGCATTTCGTCTGACACTCATCGGAGTAGTTATTATGTTTCGTTATGTTTCCAATTTTCAACGCTATTCAGAATTAAAAAGGCTCGCAACGAGGAAAAGGATGCACAAAAAATGAAAAGATGAACAACAAGAAACAATAAACAGAAATTTAACAAAAATCACAAGAAAATGATGAGATGGATGGGAAGATAATAGAAGAACTCATTATACTGTTAAATCTAATTTAAAAATGATATGAATCAGAATGCCAGCTCACCTGAAATGCCAACCTGATGCAATAAAGCTTAACACAAAAATCAACATCACTCTTGCAGTTCAACATCTTCGTTCTGCAAGGAACCAACCAGAATTTAAGCCAGTGGATAGGTCAGTACTGAAAATCACATTTATATCAATTGGCGAAAAAAAAAGGAAAATGAGTTAACCTGATTGAACGAGCTGGAATATTTCCTGTGGAATATTCTGAAATTCCTGCAGCATATAAATCCAAGTGTCTGTAATGAAAAAGTATGGTGCATTTAATAAACTATTAAAAATATCAAGCAACTGGAGTGCATGTCAAACTGACAGGACCATTGTGTAATATTTATTTGTATCCTGGATGCCCTGTAAATACCCTACAGGGCATCCAGAACAACCTAGTATACAGGACATCCAAAGTGCAACCACTCAAAGTAATTGTAATAGAATATCAAATACTCTGTCTGGGACTAATCAACTGTTAGTTGATTAAATAATCTTTATAAACTTGTACCCATATTTCATCACAAGGTCCTCAATTTCTTCATCAGCTTCTATGGGCATTTCAACCACCTCTGGCTAAAAGAAAAAAACAAGAAATATTTAAGACTGAAAAACATGTCTAGCATTCACAACTAATCCAGGCAATTTACATTAATAGTTGAGTCTGAATATAAAAACGCTTAAAGGAAAGGGAACGTGAGCATACTTCACAATATCAGGCATTTGGAATAAGAGAGGTTCACAATGTCATTGCAAGATGGCATTTTTCTAAATTTGGTAAGGGGCGTGCTGCCTAAAATTCAAAACCATGCCCAACCTTATACCAAATTTTCGAAAAATTGTGTGCCGTAGTAACTGAATTTCTATTCAACTACAACTTTTCACTGCTTTTAAAACCAAAATTGTAAAAATTGGCACTGTTCATTAATACAACAAATTGATTAACTGATTGTGAAAATTGATTAAACTCCCACAGCAAATATCAAGTATCCAGTTCACCTTAATCTCATCTTGAAATTCGGTTGCAGAAATAAACGAGTCGTCGCTGGAAATACTTTCATCATCATCATCATAATCAATGCTTTGTAACGATTCAACATTATCAGCTGTAATAGCTTGCTCAATTTCTTCTCTATGTCTGCTTCCAATTATCTGCTTTCTTAAATCAAATTTCTCACCATAACTAGCAATTTTTACACTTTGTTTCAACATCTTGTGACGTTTTAATTGGTTTATTCCCCTATCAAGGGACCTTATTATCATTGGGTCCATTGTGGACAACTTTTCCAACAAAACTTCTATTTCATGCATTGAGTGAACCAAATCATCAAGAGCTGGAAATGAAATCAATAATTTCTAAATATATTTTATGAAAATTATTAACAGAGAAATAGCTCAAATTGGAATGAGAACCTTAGAGTGGATAAAGTCATTTCTCTGATGCCTCAAATTATTTAAATACCTTGACATAAACGCAAACATTCTTTTTTAGACAAATTCACATTGTCTTCTGAAAATAAATATATTATAATTCAATAATAATATCTATTAAATACATTAAATATCAAAGAAATATACAATATTGTAGGGGCAACTTTGACTTTATAAAGGCAAAAGGTGGGCGGGGCAGGGCAAGGAAGGCTTGGTTCTTCGTTACCTTCGGAAAATAATTATTTTGCGTAAATCATCTGGCAAAAATAAAAACAAACTATACCTCGAATATTTGAAATCATGTCAGTTTGACCACTCTTGCATTTTTTCTCGTTACTTCTTTCTTTGCCATGTTTTACTCTTAGCCTAAACCTCGATGAAGACTTAGGCCTGTCTTCCGAATCCTTGGATTTTAACCATGTGTGTGCGGCATAAACTAAACAGCTGATGCTTAAAATAGTCGAAATTACCAACAATTTTCCCTTCAATAGACTCCTCCAGCTCTGCTCCATGAATTTTTTAATTGCTATAATACTACATTCATCAAATAAAACAATAAAAACACATTATGATATCCTAAATTGTTATACAATACAAAAGCATAGCAAGTGTGGCTGAAAAATGCAGAGTGTGCCATCAAAACGAGATTTTGAATGAATCCCACTAATTAGTTTATACGATGATGAAATTATGATAATTAAACAATATAATCTTCAAGCTATTATGCAGTTCTTCTTCTACACAGACATTTTTCTGAAGTTCTTCTTCTATACAAACATTTTTCACAGAGTTTATTAAAGATTTTATTAAAACCACTCTCTATTAAGCCCAAAAGAACCTGCGCTGGAACCTCAACGATTAAATAAGCCCCTACCAGAGATTAACAAATCTTTTACGGTTATCTAGTTATCTAGGCAAGAATTTCAAATTGTATTTTGAGTATTTTAACACTTAATTTGATTAACTTTATTCCTAAATAGCAAGCTGCCATCAGCTTAACATGCTTTAACAAATAAATATGTATGTATATGATGGAAACTCTAGGAAATAGTGGCAAAGAGCTGTCTTGGAGCCAAATATCCAACAAATTCCTTTTCTTTCAATAACATTCAATTGTTACAACTACATCAGATTATCTGATAAAATATACAAGCTTCACTGCATTTCAAATTTTAGCAGGACAGTTGTCCACGGGCTAAAAAACGTTTGATCTCCCTGTTGTTCCATGCTCATCTTGCTCATCTGCAACAAGCCACAGGGCAAACAATGCAAACATAGTTACTGTTCAAGAGTCCTGGGTGACAGTTTTCCTTCGTCATTGCAGGAATAAATTACAACACGGCGAATAGATTGAAATTTACTCTCACGAGATAATGACAGCAGGACTAAAAAACCTCTTATAGTAAATACCAATATGTGTCATATTGTTGAGAAAAATGTCTCGGAATAGCTGTCGAAGACTGCTAACTTGGCCTGAAGACAAATTAGAACATGTATGTTATTTTTAAGGGTAAAGCATCTGGATAAAAATAACGTGCTAGCTAGCAGATCAAAGAATGCGGGAGAAGATAGATGGATTTACGACGAAATTTAAGACGAAATGAGGTATACAAGGATATATTATCAATCGAACAAAATCAAAATTAAAAAAAAATATTTACAAGAATAAATAATACCAAAATAATACCTGGGTGAAATGCGATTGATGGCCTGCCGATGTTGTCTTTAGTCGAGAATCTTAGTGGGGACAGGTTTAATCCCTGCAAATTAAAATATGAAACCATATAGCAAAACATGGTGGGGCAAAACCTTGGTCGAAAGCAATAAATTTGTGAACGAGTTACAAAGCGATCATTTGACAACTCGTACTTTGCAGAATCGCCAAACTCCGCTGAGTAATCTGTAAATTTCGTGCGGCTTAAGATGAGGTAAAATATCTGACATATTGCACCAGGGTTCTGGTATCCATCCAGCCTACAATAAAATAAAATTAAATAACATACATACTGTCCCTTTTAATGGGGAATACAATGGATGCCCCCGTCCCAGTTAAGGTCCTTCAAAAAGGACCTTAACTGGGACGAATGACATCACCCATTTTTTAATGAGAAACTATGCAAAATTTTCGTACCAGGGTTTCTTAGTTTCTCAGGGTTTCGTACCTAATTATGGTACGAAAGGTTTCTTAGCAAGTTTTTTAACATTGTTGAGACTTGTTACAAATCTGTGGGAATGAAGTGCACAAGTTGTGTTTAACATTTCTTCTCGTTAAAACAACATAGAAAGCTTCTTAACTTTTCTCAGTCACAAAATCTCCTACCAAAGTTTCTTAAGTTTTGAAAAGGGTGTACCTGCTTCATCACATCCAATGTTTTGCATGTTGTTTTCAGTTGGTTAACTGATGCTGTCACGGTCTTCTTCCTATCCACTTCCCAATACATCAAGCATGAAGATAGCAAACTTTGAACTATCACAGGGCAGTAGCACAGACTTGGTCGCTCTAGAAACAATGCAAGCAACATGACAAAAGCCTTAAGATTCATATAAGTAAAAGGAACAGACGTTGCTAATTCTACTTGTTAAACAGAATCCAGTAAGATAAATTGCAAATACTGAAGCCGATAGGCTAGACTGCTGAATCTATTGCCATGAATTAAAAAAAATCGCAATAAGCTGTAGGATTACGAATTATCTTTGAAGTACCACTGACCTAGCGTATGTACCTACTTGATTACAACTGCTTACCGCAACTACCCGATTACCCTGGGTTGTCTGCTCCACTCCTGCATACCCATATTATTCCGTTAAATTACTAACTTACTAACAAATCTGTATGAGACACAATGAATTGGCCCTGTACAATATAGATAGATTGATTGATTGATTGATGGATTAATAGATAGATAGATAGATAGATAGATAGGTGGATAGAAGATAGATAGATGGATTAATAGATAGATAGATAGATAGATAGATAGATAGATTAATAGATAGGATAGATACATTGATCTTACCAGCACTTATGAGCGATAGAACATGCCACAAGAATGGATTCTGTTCAAATTGTTTCCTGATTTTGATATCTCTAAAATCAATCAATCAATATAAATAAAGATATAGTTTAGCATATCAACCAAACAATGTCTAAAATCTTCAAGAAAAATGTCACTTGAGCTCAGCACTTAAAAGCGGGCGCTTAATTCAAAATATGGTCTGTCGAAGGGCGCGTTTATTCGAGGGAGGCCGCTTAGTTGAAGATATACAGCAGTAAATGATAAATGAATACCTTTCCACAGTGTACTTTAAAAATTCTTCGTCAGGCCAAGGAAGTGTTGGAATGACATCAGGACAAATTAATTCAGCCATAAAAGTTGCCAGAAAATTATACGAGGACTTCGAGTCAGCCATCCGGGACAATTGAAAATCAGTAAAACTGTTTTTTACATGTGACATATCCACGTCCAAGTTCTCATTCGGTGTGCTGACTTTCAGTGAAAGTATATGGTCAATTGTGTTGAGAAGGCATTGCTGAATACGCCCAGATGTAGTCTGTAAACGCAGAGCAAGCATAAAAGGCCAATAAAAGCACCTTGCAGTCAACAAAAATAATAGGTAATGTAATGATGCTCGAAAAGAACTAAAGGCAATTTGAATATAAAACGCCTTTGAGAACCAAAACATACTTAGTTAAAGACAATTTGAATATAAAACGCCTTCGAGAGCCAGAACATACTTAACTTAGCTAACGATAATTTGGATGTGAAACGCCTTTGAGAACCAAAACATACTCCCTTCCATCAGGAGTACTATATGTTAACGCGTTAGAATATGATGCAGTTGAAAGGGACAAGATGCTTGGTTCGCAAAACCGGAAAAGTTCGAAAACAGCTACTTACCTCTCTTCGCGTATTATTTTGCATAGTGATCTTCCTTTTATTTCTGTTTAAAGAACCAGCATAGATAACTGAAGATCTGTTGACTGGAATTCGCGAGGCCACATCAGGTTGGTTATTCATTTCGAGGAGTTGGACTTTTGGCTCTTTAATGTAAACTTCGTCATCATCGTGTTCTGAAGAAATTAATAAAACATTACAATTGTCAAAGAGCAAAATCTCCAGAAAATATTTAATGTCGTTAGTATCCACACACACACACACACACACACACACACACACACATAATCTCGAACTCGCAGGGGAAATGAAAAGTTGTTCGACATGGCGGGAGTTCGAGACATCCGAACTAAATTCACCAAACTAGAAAACGAGGGGAAATGGGAATCTGTTCGAGATAACGGAGCGAGTTGTTCGAGATAACGGAGTTAGATATAGAGAGGTTCGACTGTAATATTATTGTACGTTGACAGAATCTAACAGCAGTGAAAGCTGAGTCAAGGTATTCACGAGTTTGTGTATTTTAAAAGGAAATAATATCAACGAGAAACTCTCTTACCAAGTTTCAAAGAACTGCTTGTTATGAGTTGAATGTTCTCCTGAAAAATATTGAATAACCAAAAGAGTTTAGAAAAATAGGGCTATGTAATACCCGTGGATCAAATCGGGTTCGTGAAAAATTTTCTTGTTCGTACAAAGCGTAAAATCATCGTGTTCGTATAAAGCTAATCTCGTCCAAGATCCCGAGCATCACGACTGATCGTTTCAGAGTATTTCAGAGTAATTTACTGTAAAGCGATAACTCACGCACCTTTTTAAGCAATGATTCCAGCAGCAAACGCACGGCGGACTGTTGCAGACTTGGATAATCTCCAATGAGACGTAGAAGTAATTTATCACAAATAAATGCCGTTTCCCAGTACGAATCTAAAATAAAGAGATTACAAACTTCAGATAAATATTCTCTCGCAATCCTTGACTGTTACATCCTTGTTATTGTAACATCTTAAACCAGGTGTAAACCAGATGTGATTAACTGTATAGTATCTTAGATAGTTGACTTTAATAAGCAATCTTTTATAGCTATGAATCGGGCAACCTTAAATAAAATTATGATGATAATAATTATTATCATAACAAACCTTCATCTTTGGCCTCTTTCTCGAATATTCTTCGTAAGCAATTGAAGTATGCTCGCATGAGGTTCATAATCGCTTTGAAATTCTCAGAAAGAGGCAGATTGTTTGGAGGTTGGAGTAAGTCTAGCAGATGTATGACTTTTGATGCTATGTCCTCATTACCAAAGCAAACCAGTCTGCTAAGCACATGCCATTTCTGTCTCAGATGTTGTCGAAAACGTTTCCTGCAGGAGCAAGATGCAAAAATATAAATATCATAAAACATGCACACGAAACTTGACGTGCTGAGTACACCACAGCGAAAAACGGACATTTTTGAGAAATCGGAAAAATGTACGATTCAATCAAATTCAATTATAACAACCTGTTTTGTTCACTTTGGATTTTTGTATCTTGAATCAAAGTTATGATGTTATTCAAAGCATTGAATATCTAAAATGAAAGTTCAAATTAATAATCAACGCAGGACTCTTCAAAACATGTGGTAAAAGCACTCAAGTGTACCTCAATTACTGCCTGATATGCATTGGGCTAAATACATGAAATGCATACATGACATGCATTGGGCTAAACACATGCCATGCATTGGACTAAATATATGACATGCATTGGGCTAAATACATGACATACATTGGGCTAAATACATGATATAAATTGTTTGATGATACAATTTAGAATGACTTTAAGGAGCCCCTTCCTCCACTCCGATAGAGAATGTCACAAAGTATTCTGATTTCTTCAAAGTTCATTATATCGTGAGTTCAATATCCTAATAGACTGGTACTTACCTTGACATTGCCTAGTGGCGTTTGATAACTGCACAATCGCTCGATGAATTCATCCACGTATCTCTCTGTTATATCAGGAATGTAAATCGACAGCTCGCACTGAACGGCAACGACTTGCATAAGCTAAAAATAAAATAAGAAAAATAGTTTATTATCATTAGTATTACTCAAATCCCTTTACCTACGACCGTGTTCCGCTATCCAATACAACTACAGGACCGAATCGAGATTGCGGGCAGCCTCGATTCGGTCTCGAAGCAGCCTCGATTCGAATTAGTTCAGCCTCTAAAAAATTCAGATTAAAACTCACAGCATATCAAATCAAGTAGCCCACACTTAATTGCAATGAATTCATACGTCAAAAGAAGTTTTCTACAAGACGCATTGTGGTAGAGCTTACGTTTGTGGCATTTTGTGAATTCAACAATAAGAAAGCCAAGGTATTCACAGCTGTCTTTTCTTTGCCATATAATGACGTAATGCAGATAATTCTCACGAGGACGTTTGCTCTATAAATAAAGCAATAAACTCTGTCAACAAGCTGTGCAATTAAACAACATGAATACAATGAAGTATCAATGAGCAAAAGTCAAAACTGAAATTCCCAGCAAAATGAATTATATCTAGTCCCTACACGAGTGCTTCATGGTATATCTAGTCCCATATGACTATTTAACGGTTACCTGGTACCTCGATTTGACGAGTTCCTTGTGGCTAAAAGTATTTCTGGCTCATTCAAGGTTCGCCATGTCAGGGTCAATGCTATAAAGCGCCGAAGGCCCTAGATGCCTGACTCACGTCGAATCAGTGAAGCCAGATAAAATTTGGCGGCCATTTTAAAGAGGGGCAAAAAGCTGATGTTGGTTAGCAAGTCAATACAAAAACACTGCATTTCAATCCTCGTTTTGGGGAAAATAATGGTGAAATAAGTCGATATATACATTTTTTACAGAGCATACAATAAGATGATACTATTGAAATAGCTAGAATGGGAAAAAACGTACAATATATCAGTATTTTGTCCATTTATTGCGGAACGATGGACCAGGCCTAAAATAACTGCATTACAAAAAACTTTGTAAAAATTTGAACTTTTGGATGTACTGGATGATATGTATGCTCAAATGAAAGGTAAATAACATGGTTTTGACATCCCAGAAGCTTACTAAAATATTAGGTGATGCAACAGGGGATTTACTGAAAGATTCTAGAACTTTACCCAAATCTGAAAGTTCAACTTATGTAATACCACACAGCTTTGCTTGCTGAAGGTTCCAAAAGGAAAATCAATTATCTTCAGCCTAAGTGACTTTAAATATGTAACAGAATATCAGACCTCTACAATTCTTTGAATTTATTCACTTGTAAAAGGGATAGGTATATAATAATAGTGATGTGCCACTGCGTTTCCTTTCGAATTGGAGAAGTGTTGTATTAGCTAATATTTCAGTAAGCTATTGGAATATCAAAACAACGTCACTTACCTTTACTTAGAGCTTACATATTATATCCAGTAAATCCAAAATTTTTAATTCAACAACTGTTTTGGTCCTTCGATAAATTTAGGCCTGTTCCATCATTCGGCAAAAAATAAACAAAATACCGATATTTGAAACATTTTCTGTCATTATCGAAACTTTACTTTACTTTACTCATATTGTATGCTCTGCAACAGTGTATATATTCCATCCTTATTTACCAATATTTTCCATTCTCACCACCTTTCACCCCAGCATAACGTAACCCTAACCCTAACCCTAAGGCCAATGCCTCAGCCATATAGACACTCATACGTCATATTCGCTCCTGCGCAGTACCAACTATCATGCTACTGCGCATTCTCACCACCTTTCTTCTCCGCATTACGTAACCCTAACCCTAACCCTAAGGCCAATGCATCAGCCATATGGACACTCGTAGGTCATACACGCTCCTGCGCAGTACCAACAATCAGGCTACTGCGCATTCTCACTACCTATCTCCTCCGCATTACGTAACCCTAACCCTAACCCTAAGGCCAATGCATCAGCCATATGGACACTCGTAGGTCATATACACTCCTGCGCAGTACCAACAATCAGGCTACTGCGCATTCTCACCACCTTTCTCCTCCGCATTACGTAACTCTAACCCTAACCCTAACCCTAAGGCCAATGCCTCAGCCATATGGACACTCGTACGTCATATACGCTCCTGCGCAGTACCAACAATCAGGCTACTGCGCATTCTCACCACCTTTCTCCTCCGCATTACGTAACCCTAACCCTAACCCTAACCCTAAGGCCAATGCCTCAGCCATATGGACACTCGTAGGTCATATACACTCCTGCGCAGTACCAACAATCAGGCTACTGCGCATTCTCACCACCTTTCTCCTCCGCATTACGTAACCCTAACCCTAACCCTAATCCTAAGGCCAATGCCTCAGCCATATGGACACTCGTACGTCATATACGCTCCTGCGCAGTACCAACAATCATGCTACTGCGCATTCTCACCACCTTTCTTCTCCGCATTACGTAACCCTAACCCTAACCCTAAGGCCAATGCCTCAGCCATATGGACACTCGTACGTCATACACGCTCCTGCGCAGTACCAACAATCAGGCTACTGCGCATTCTCACTACCTTTCTCCTCCGCATTACGTAACCCTAACCCTAACCCTAAGGCCAATGCATCAGCCATATGGACACTCGTAGGTCATATACACTCCTGCGCAGTACCAACAATCAGGCTACTGCGCATTCTCACCACCTTTCTCCACCGCATTACGTAACTCTAACCCTAACCCTAACCCTAAGGCCAATGCCTCAGCCATATGGACACTCGTAGGTCATATACACTCCTGCGCAGTACCAACAATCAGGCTACTGCGCATTCTCACCACCTTTCTCCTCCGCATTACGTAACCCTAACCCTAACCCTAACCCGAAGGCCAATGCCTCAGCCTTATGGACATTCGTAGGTCATATACACTCCTGCGCAGTACCAACAATCAGGCTACTGCGCATTCTCACCACCTTTCTCCTCCGCATTACGTAACTCTAACCCTAACCCTAACCCTAAGGCCAATGCCTAAGCCATATGGACACTCGTACGTCATATACACTCCTGCGCAGTACCAACAATCAGGCTACTGCGTATTCTCACCACCTTTCTCCTTCGCATTACGTAACTCTAACCCTAACCCTAACCCTAAGGCCAATGCCTAAGCCATATGGACACTCGTACGTCATATACGCTCCTGCGCAGTACCAACAATCACGCTACTGCGCATTCTCACCATCTTTCTTTCCCGCATTACGTAACCCTAACCCTAACCCTAAGGCCAATGCATCAGCCATATGGACACTCGTAGGTCATATAGACTCCTGCACAGTACCAACAATCAGGCTACTGCGCATTCTCACCACCTTTCTCCTCCGCATTACGTAACCCTAACCCTAACCCGAAGGCCAATGCCTCAGCCATATGGACATTCGTAGGTCATATACACTCCTGCGCAGTACCAACAATCAGGCTACTGCGCATTCTCACCACCTTTCTCCTCCGCATTACGTAACCCTAACCCTAACCCTAACCCGAAGGCCAATGCCTCAGCCATATGGACATTCGTAGGTCATATACACTCCTGCGCAGTACCAACAATCAGGCTACTGCGCATTCTCACCACCTTTCTCCTCCGCATTACGTAACTCTAACCCTAACCCTAACCCTAAGGCCAATGCCTAAGCCATATGGACACTCGTACGTCATATACACTCCTGCGCAGTACCAACAATCAGGCTACTGCGCATTCTCACCACCTTTCTCCTCCGCATTACGTAACCCTAACCCTAACCCTAACCCTAAGGCCAATGCCTCAGCCATATGGACACTCGTAGGTCATATACACTCCGGCGCAGTACCAACCATCAGGCTACTGTGCATTCTCACCACCTTTCTCCTCCGCATTACGTAACCCTAACCCTAACCCTAAGGCCCATGCCTCAGCCATATGGACACTCGTAGGTCATATACACTCCTGCGCAGTACCAACAATTAGGCTACTGCGCATTCTCACCACCTTTCTCCTCCGCATTACGTAACTCTAACCCTAACCCTAACCCTAACCCTAAGGCCAATGCCTCAGCCATATGGACACTCGTAGGTCATATACACTCCTGCGCAGTACCAACAATCAGGCTACTGCGCATTCTCACCACCTTTCTCCTCCGCATTACGTAACCCTAACCCTAACCCTAACCCGAAGGCCAATGCCTCAGCCATATGGACATTCGTAGGTCATATACACTCCTGCGCAGTACCAACAATCAGGCTACTGCGCATTCTCACCACCTTTCTCCTCCGCATTACGTAACTCTAACCCTAACCCTAACCCTAAGGCCAATGCCTAAGCCATATGGACACTCGTACGTCATATACACTCCTGCGCAGTACCAACAATCAGGCTACTGCGCATTCTCACCACCTTTCTCCTTCGCATTACGTAACTCTAACCCTAACCCTAACCCTAAGGCCAATGCCTAAGCCATATGGACACTCGTACGTCATATACGCTCCTGCGCAGTACCAACAATCACGCTACTGCGCATTCTCACCATCTTTCTTTCCCGCATTACGTAACCCTAACCCTAACCCTAAGGCCAATGCATCAGCCATATGGACACTCGTAGGTCATATAGACTCCTGCACAGTACCAACAATCAGGCTACTGCGCATTCTCACCACCTTTCTCCTCCGCATTACGTAACCCTAACCCTAACCCGAAGGCCAATGCCTCAGCCATATGGACATTCGTAGGTCATATACACTCCTGCGCAGTACCAACAATCAGGCTACTGCGCATTCTCACCACCTTTCTCCTCCGCATTACGTAACCCTAACCCTAACCCTAAGGCCAATGCATCAGCCATATGGACACTCGTAGGTCATATACGCTCCTGCGCAGTACCAACAATCACGCTACTGCGCATTCTCACCATCTTTCTTCCCCGCATTACGTAACTCTAACCCTAACCCTAACCCTAAGGCCAATGCCTCAGCCATATGGACACTCGTACGTCATATACGCTCCTGCGCAGTACCAACAATCAGGCTACTGCGCATTCTCACCATCTTTCTTCCCCGCATTACGTAACCCTAACCCTAACCCTAAGGCCCATGCCTCAGCCATATGGACACTCGTAGGTCATATACACTCCTGCGCAGTACCAACAATTAGGCTACTGCGCATTCTCACCACCTTTCTCCTCCGCATTACGTAACTCTAACCCTAACCCTAACCCTAACCCGAAGGCCAATGCCTCAGCCATATGGACATTCGTAGGTCATATACACTCCTGCGCAGTACCAACAATCAGGCTACTGCGCATTCTCACCACCTTTCTCCTCCGCATTACGTAACTCTAACCCTAACCCTAACCCTAAGGCCAATGCCTAAGCCATATGGACACTCGTACGTCATATACACTCCTGCGCAGTACCAACAATCAGGCTACTGCGCATTCTCACCACCTTTCTCCTTCGCATTACGTAACTCTAACCCTAACCCTAACCCTAAGGCCAATGCCTAAGCCATATGGACACTCGTACGTCATATACGCTCCTGCGCAGTACCAACAATCACGCTACTGCGCATTCTCACCATCTTTCTTTCCCGCATTACGTAACCCTAACCCTAACCCTAAGGCCAATGCATCAGCCATATGGACACTCGTAGGTCATATAGACTCCTGCACAGTACCAACAATCAGGCTACTGCGCATTCTCACCACCTTTCTCCTCCGCATTACGTAACCCTAACCCTAACCCGAAGGCCAATGCCTCAGCCATATGGACATTCGTAGGTCATATACACTCCTGCGCAGTACCAACAATCAGGCTACTGCGCATTCTCACCACCTTTCTCCTCCGCATTACGTAACCCTAACCCTAACCCTAAGGCCAATGCATCAGCCATATGGACACTCGTAGGTCATATACGCTCCTGCGCAGTACCAACAATCACGCTACTGCGCATTCTCACCATCTTTCTTCCCCGCATTACGTAACTCTAACCCTAACCCTAACCCTAAGGCCAATGCCTCAGCCATATGGACACTCGTACGTCATATACGCTCCTGCGCAGTACCAACAATCAGGCTACTGCGCATTCTCACCATCTTTCTTCCCCGCATTACGTAACCCTAACCCTAACCCTAAGGCCAATGCCTCAGCCATATGGACACTCGCACGTCATATACGCTCCTGCGCAGTACAAACAATCACGGTACTGCGCATTCTCACCATCTTTCTTCCCCGCATTACGTAACCCTAACCCTAACCCTAACCCTAAGGCCAATGCATCAGCCATATGGACACTCGTAGGTCATATACACTCCTGCGCAGTACCAACAATCAGGCTACTGCGCATTCTCACCACCTTTCTTCTCCGCATTACGTAACCCTAACCCTAACCCTAAGGCGAATGCCTCAGCCATATGGACACTCGTACGTCATATACGCTCCTGCGCAGTACCAACTAATAGTACCAACCAACCATAGTGCATATTAATGGATAGCCACAGCAGATTCTTACCGTGTGCTTGATGACTTCAAAAGTTCTTTGCACATGTCAATTGAATTCTTGTGCAGATCTTTAAGAAAATGACTGTCGATTTGCTTATCGTCTTTCAGATGGGATACCAAGTGAAGATCATCGTTGCTTTTGGCGGAGGACAATGTGCGGACACATTCCTGAAGACTGAGAAGGAGCATTTCCTTGAAAAACAAAAGCAAAAGTGACTTGATGTCTTCCACTGCGTCACACTAATTAGAGGCGTTAAATTACTTTCACACAATATAACTACCGTATTTCCTCTATTTAGCGCCCACCCTCTTTTAACCGCCCCCTCCAATAAGCGCCCACCCTAAAATCAAAAAGTGTGAAATAAGCGCTCCCCCTAACAAGCGCCCACCCGATTTTGCACAATATTTAATAAGCGCCCAGGCGCTTACTAGAGGAAATACGGCACATATAAAGCAGAGAAAGAAGAATGACATAAAGCCCACTAAGATGATGTTCCTTGGTTGACTAAAAATATATTTAAAAAATCGACTGCTTACAAGAATAGTTCCAGAGATCCTTTTTCTTTCATTAAGTAGTTTCGGGTCCCCTGGAATCGATAAAGTTTCAATTCAAAGTTTGATTCAAAGTCTTCAATCAATTTAATCAAATAATTCCAATAGACAAACAAAGTTAAATGGCAGGGTGGCAAAAAATATCGAGGAAGAGATTATGAAATAGTATAGAGAATTATAAAGAGGAGCAGAGGTGGATGAAGTTGTGAAGGGCAGATTAAAAAGATAACATAGATTACTAGATTGAACAAAAAATGGTGTAGTAAGATTGATTAATGACCTTCAGAGGAGAGGGACTTTTCACAAGCATTGTTAACAAGGAACATGATGATCTTAAAAGTGCCACTTCCAATGTTCTTGAGAATGTCCAAGGTTCTTGACAAAAGTCTAAATGCAGAAGATAAATCATGGTGAAGTTAAACGTGCAACACATAATGATTTACAAAATAAAATAAAGTAAAATAAATAAGTAATTAAGTACGAATAGTTATACTGGATAGCCACTTCAGCTAAGATATCTGTTACCAATGTGGGTCCAGTTGGTATAAATCCTAACCCCCAGAAATTCTGGGTACTCATTTACCGACCTCGGAAGGATGGATAGCTGAGTTGGCTGACGGCTTGTAGTTCGTGGTTCCGACCACACGTGGGTTTGAACCAGTGAAGGCAGTACCTTAACCACTAGGCTACACAACCATAAGGTGTAACCTAGTGGTAGTGTAGGGTAACCAAGGAGAGCACGGAAGACGGCTAAGAAATACTTTCTCACGTTGAACATTATTTTTGAACTGAGGACAATTGGTACGATGAAGCAGTTTAATTTTGAATTGTGGTAGACGTTGTATCGAAATTCTGCGGCCTAGACTGACCTCCTTATTAAACTGCCAAGCAATGTAATGAAAGAGAAAGAGGTAAATAAACATTTCTCGAAATAACTAAATCCAGGACTCACCCTCTTTGTAGTATTGCATCTCGTTTGCTGGATTGCTCGTTTAAAACTGCCATGGTCTTTAAATCGACTAAAATAAGGATTAGGGTTAGGCAATAGTATAACTAACCAGAGTTATGGTGAAGTCCCAAAAAAACAGTAAAATGAAAGGCATAAATAAAAAAATAATAAATAATGAAAGTTCTAATACAAATTATAATAAAAGCTATAATAAAAGCTGTAATGAAATTATAATAAAAATTATGATAAAAACTTGTAAAAGGAGCTCGTTAAACCATGAGTAAATTTCAATGTAAAATAACGTTAAAATTTACAAATAATATTCAAATATGTTTATTTAAATAGGAAGCTTCTGTGTCTGAGTAGAGATTGTATGTCTGGGACGCTGGGTATGAGAGGGCACTTGACTAAGGCACTTGAGCGTACATAAGGAACAAAACTGATAAATTTAGTTCACAAAATCAAAAGTGACTATGGCATGTAAGAAAGGCAGTTCAAGGGGGCAGATGCACAGTTTCTCGGAAAAAATGAAAACAAGATAATAGAAATACAATGGGGATTGATAAATGCTTTGTTGATAAGCATGGCACAGAACGTGATTAACATTTGCAAATATGAATACACTTACGCAAATCGACGACTTTCCCCGTGACTTGGTCCACCAATTGTGGGGCTTGGAGGGCCAGGTGTAGCAGAAATGGGAGGGTACATTTATCAATATGCTCCTGCTCGGACCCTGCCTCCACGGTCAGCGCAGCCACGCTGTCCTGAAAAATTTATCGAGGCAGATCAGTCGTGTGAATCGGAAAAACAAAAGCTGTGTAAAGTTTCATAGCATCTTGATAGTGAATATCAGTCTTATTGTTTAATGTGGTTGGAAAGAGAGAATGAGGTGGAGTTGCGTGGTGGCGTAGAAATCCTGATCAAATCTTTCTCAGAACAGAGAAAAGGAGATACGTCATAGCTTACAAGAAGAGAGACACGTCAGGGCTTGTTAGAGGGAGATACATCATAGCTTGTTAGAAAGAGATACATCATAGTTTGTTAGAGAGCGATACATCATAGCTTGTTAGAGAGAGATACATCATAGCTTGTTAGAAAGAGATACATCATAGTTTGTTAGAGAGCGATACATCATCGTTTGTTAGAGAGCGATACATCATAGCTTGTTAGAAAGAGATACATCATAGTTTGTTAGAGAGCGATACATCATAGTTTGTTAGAGAGCGATACATCATAGCTTTTTAGAGAAATATAAGTCATAGCTTGTTAGAGAGAGATAAGTCATAGCTTGTTCGAAAAAAAGAAAGATTGAGAGATGAGTTCAATTTACATCTTGCCAGAGTGCAAGAATGAGGATCACCTTAAAGAGATCCAAAACAGCATTTTGCAGTACTCGTCCATGCTGATTCAGCAGATAATTGTATACTCGTGTCACGCAGTTGATAATCATTTCTGCATTCTTTGCCTGCATGCTGAATGCTTGGAGTGCGTGTGAAAGAATACCATAAGGCACAACATCCAGAAAACAACAACTGCAAAAGAATCAACTGAATTCATAAGCTTTGTTATTACTGTATGTCCTCGATCAATCGACCTCCCTTCGACCCCCAAAAATACTGGAAATATTAATCCAGGAAATACAGTGTAAACATCTAAAGCACGACGTCTTGCAAAATGTAAAGCGGGTTAGATATCACACGCACCACAGTCACTAATCCAAGCTTTCAGTTCAGCTTTAACATGCAGTGCTATACAAAAGCATATTCCATGGCTTGAAAAGGTGCATATACCGTAAGTCCTCGATAAAGTCCCGAGCCTTATTTCGCAAAAAATAACTGAAGGTGGGGGCTTATTCGAGGGTAGGGGTTTAATCGAGGACTTACGGTACGGTAGCTCCTGTAATTTGTACCAAGCAATCCAATGTGATTGGATTAGGTCGTACCAAGCAATCCAACCATGGCTCAATAGCTCAACTTGTCTAAATCTAAAGCCTTATCAATCGCGAATACTAACCAAATGTGGGCGATTATCCAGTCGAAAAATGGGGAATTCTGGGCTGCAGTTTCAAGCAGATATTCAACACACAAATCCGGCTTGTCTTCGATGCTGCGAAAAAAATTTGAATACCAAAAACTAATCAGGCTGAATCAAAGAGAAAAAATATGCTGTTACATAACGTTGTATACTGTGAAGGAGGAGAAGGGGTAGTGCAAAGAGGTGCTTGGTTGTATTTAGGCACCTTGTTGCACAACATGTTAATAACATTGATACGCCAATTTTCATTTTACTGTTGATTTTAATCGAAAGCCGCAATAATCTTCGAGAGAAGTGTTTAGTAAGTAGAATGTTTGAACAGGATATGTTCTTCAAGATAATATAAATAAAGCAAGGTATCATAGATTGATACTCGTACTCACATTTTAGCAAAACAAGTCACCGATATTTCGATCAATATTCTGCTTGCTTGGACAGAAGAAAATAGTTTAACCATAGTGCAAAGTGCTGATAGTGGTGAGCATAGAAACGAAAAATGTTAGTGTTGAAGGTGAATAGACCTTCTGGAAATCTATCGAAATGCATCACTTCTCAATGAAATTGATAAATCTTCCAGGGGTCAAAACCATTTGGAGGATGAAACCATTCCTGGGGCCATTTGGAGGGCGAGAAAACCATTTGGAGGGTGAGAACCACCTCAGGGGGTAAAATCATTCCTGGGAGTAATGCCATTTAAAGGCATAAAACCATCCCAGGGAGTAAAACATTTCCTGGGTGGATAAAGCTATGCTACAGGGACAAAACCATCCTGGGAGGGACACAATGCAGCCAAAGCAGATCAATGAATAAGAAGAGGCATACCTTCGCAGTTCATCCATAGTTGCATGCGCTCATCAATGGGCAATGTCTTAAATGCTAAAAGAACAAGAACAAGACTTAACTCTCAAGCTT
Organism: Sanderia malayensis; assembly: GCA_013076295.1. Classification (NCBI taxonomy): domain Eukaryota; kingdom Metazoa; phylum Cnidaria; class Scyphozoa; order Semaeostomeae; family Pelagiidae; genus Sanderia; species Sanderia malayensis. Next base: position 4,192,709 of record RQOL01000828.1, read on the forward strand.
TAAGCTTAACACAACAAAGCTTGAAAATTCTGTGATGAGGATAGACTGGTGTGTGCAGCAGGCAAAAGAACAAATTCTGTGTGAATCAATACCTCTTAAAACACCATATTGACTGCACAGCTCTCCAACAAGATTTATTGACCACTGTTTGAAATGCAAAAATTGAACGGAATAAATTGCAAAGTGATAAAACATGTGCAATAAGATTTTGTAAATTGATATTGAAATAGCATTTAAAATTACGAACAATTCAAGGCATTTTACAGCCCCTCTCTAATATACCCCCCCCTAAATTATATAATGAATGAAACATATTGTAAAATAAAAGCTGATGTGATTGTGATAACAACAAATAAAGAAAAAACCTTAATAAGTTATAATGCGTTTGGTTTTTAATGTGCTATATCATATCCTTGCTAATGAACTTCAGAGACCCCCCTCTCTGTCCCTCTCTTTTCAGCTCCCTTTAATTGTCTCCACCCCAATCTGTGAACTTTCTGCATCTAACATGGTGAGTGAAGGCTAAAGAGCATACCCGTGATATTTGCGGAGCCCAAGCATCACAATTGCTTTTGACAAACCCAGCCAAGATCTCTTGAATGTTCCTCACAAGAATGTCAAGTTCAGGCATGTGAACTTCTGCCTGTCCTGGAAAATCTGCCTGCCCTGGACAAAAAAGTCGGCAAGATATTATAACTTAAGTAACCATAGATTGCCAAATGTGATTAGCATGGCATTAGCACAGATATTATCAAAGATCTAAGCCTCCATAAGTTATTAATCCGAAAACTGATATGCACTAAACTTGATCTATCATGTACCATGAAACTTGTTACAAGTGTACACTTTTACGGCTCAGTCTTGCTTTCAGCTTTAAATCTGGTCCACGCTTACTTCATAAACTTGTCCTATTAACAGACCTGCCAACCTGGTTAAGTCAAAAACCTGGAGGTTTTGGGGCCAAAAAATTTTTCAAACTCAAGCTGTTGTTGTTGTAGGCCGTAACCTCAATTCCAGGCTAGTTCAGCAAGAGGCAGTTGGGAACGAGGTCGGTTCCGAATGCTGTGAGGCAGTTTCGAAGAATCAAAACAACGAACGTTGAAAGAAAGAAAGAAAAAGAAAAGAAAAATAGTATTTATTTATTCATCAGTGACTGTCAAAATAAGGTTAACTTAATGGAGAAGCTTAAAATGCAGCTAAAAGCTAAAAATTTCAAGCTACAGTTGAAAGCAGCGTCGTTTAATTGTGAACTTACTTAAGTTACCTCTTACCGGGAGATTTTCGTGGTGTACCGTGAGGGCGGGGGAATCAGTGGCATACCGGGAGTGCCCCGGTCAAACCGGGGGAGTTGGCAGGTCTGTATTAAAGACTGACACCATCAGGACCTGACAAAGGTGTTTACCATGAACACTGTCTGAGATGAACACTGTCTACCTTAAACAGAAATACCTATCTGCCAACTGATACAAACGTCAACAAATTGAAGGTTATGCAAGGTGTCAGCCCTTAATGGAACAAGCTTCTACAGGTTTCATTATATTAGATTTGATCCCTAGCACATATAGAAGTGTTAGCATTGTTATCAAACCCATTATATTCACTGGTGAATAGCTGATCTGGGTAAAGTTCCATTTAAGATATCGAAAAGAACATAAAACATCATATTACCAGCAAGTATTTGATTTTCAACTTCAATGACGTATTTTTTTGCAATTTCATGAAACACCTCTCCAATTTGCTCAAACACTGCTGATCTTGCACAAGGCAGGCATTGCAGTAAAATGATGGCAGATTTTGTTCGCTCTTCCAAGCTTGCTTCACTCTCCTCGCTTTCATCATTGCCAAGAAATGTGTGAAGATTTTCAATAATACTTGCCTGGGGAGTATAAAACGGATCAAGAAATGCTTACGAATAAAAATAAATTAAATACTCAGTTCATGTCGTGAAAGGGGATTGGTATGTGGGCGTGGCTAGCAAGAAAGGTTCAACAAAATGACATGAATCGAAACTTCGTCTCTTCTAAATTAATTTCAAATTACGAGGTTTTTACAGAAAATAAATAGTTTTGGAGGTTTCCAGTTGAATGAAATTGTATATTCGCTGAACTAAAATCTAGAATCTATTTAAAATAAATATTAGGTACAGAAATAGTGGTTCCACAGCCAAGGACCAAAATTCGATTCTTTTCACTGATTTTTGAAACTTTAAGATTGAAGAAATTAACAATAATTAAAATAGCTTACCCTGTGTTCATATGTGGCTTTATTGAGCCTGGTCATTGCTGAAATGCGGTCCATCTTGACCAGAAGATTATTCGACAGCTTTCAATTAGGCCACATGACACGAGACGAATCAAGTTAGACGAATATTCGTCTGGACTGGGCGAGGGAAAGTCAGTTTCCCATTTTTAAAACTCAAAAAACTTTGGTTTCAATTTCAATTTCAATTTCAATTTCATGTATTTTTCAACAATAACAATATTTAATTACAATGATACGAGAAAACGATATGATGAATATTTAAGTTAACTTTTAATCGAACAGAGAAGAATATAGGTATTACATCAGTTTACAAAGTTATTGCTGAAGGACATATGGAAAGAGCTCTGAAAAGAGCTATCGAAGCCATATGACCTCAGTGACGTGTTAAAAATAGATAAAAGTGAAATATACACGAATATGTTTCAAATGTATAAGAAAGATATTTTAAGAAGAAAATTAGTCGATAATGACAAAAAATGATTAAATAAAAGAAAAGAATAATCAATGAAAAATGAATTAAAATTAAAGAAAATCAATATTAATATTAATAATAGGTAATAACAACAATAACAATTTAAGGCATATTAATTAAGGCATATTAATTAAGGCATATTATTTGGATCAACGGGATGAATTGTATTTTTGGATTTTACTTATATTTTTCAAGAATAGATTGTTTTAGAAAACGTGAAAATGCTTTTTTGGAATTAGTACATTTGATAGTATTTGGTATACTGTTCCAGATTTTTACACCAGAATTTGTAATAAAGAACGATTTGTAATTGGTTCTGAGCGAAGGTTGGGAAAAATTTCCGCTAGTGGCCTGCCTTGTTTTGATGGCGTGGCTTGTACTGGTAAGATGAAAGAAATCACAAATGCAACTATCAACATTTCCCTTTGAAACATCAAACATAAATTTCGCGCATTCAAGTTTGTAAATATCATCGAAAGTGAGAAGACTCAATTCCTTAAAGAGCGGTTTGCTGTGTTCTGTTCTTTTCTTAAAAAGAATTATTCTTACTGCTTGTTTAAGTTTTGTTCGCAAAGGATCTAGAGTTTTAGAGTAGGTTCCTCCCCAGTTTATCAGACCATAATTTATATGTGGAGAAATAAAAGAATTATGAATATTAAGCAAAATGTTTTTAGGTACATAATATCTTGGTATAGGAGATTTCGTGTGACTAAAAAAAGCTAAAAAAATTTCTAGCGTGTTTAGTTTTGTTTTTTGTTCCTGGTTGAATTTTAAAAGATATTTCAGTTGCTTGCGATGGAATTTGCATTTCTTTTTCTTCTCTATTCTACCCAATTCATTTTTAGCAGCACAAAAGATAAAGAGAAGAGAAGGTGTGGGTTTAAAAAAACTTTTAATCCTTCGATTTTAATCCTTTGAGCTGAGAAAAAAAAACTTCGTACAAACAACAAAAAGAAAAAGTCACAGGGAATCGAGGTAAAACCTAAAGTTTCATTCCTGTTCCTTTCCAAACGGAAGCAAATATAGCAAAATTACTTCCTAGATTAAAGCCTTCTTATATGATCATGCAGACAAGAAATTTACAAGTGTTACGAAAACCAACATGAAACTACGAATAGTTCTTGGAGTGATATTTCTGGGGACTTTGGTGGTCCTTGGTTCAAGTGGTAAGTTGCTATTTATGCGCATTTATACTCGCACAAATGACAAAAAAACCAACAACACAAAACGAACACGAAAGTTGCTGTTAGTCAGGTCTGGTCTCCATCTTGTCGTGTTTGTCCTGGCTAAAAGTAACACCCGAGGACGTGTATATTACCAGAGCTTGTTGGCTGAGCACCCAGCATTAACAAACACAGACAAATATCTGAATAATTTGTATCTGTTTGTTCTGTTGTCAGGAAAAGGAAAAGGGAAGAGAGGTTGCAAAAAACCTGAGATGTCGAAGAATGTTCGAATTGCTAAAATTCGTTACAGAGGTGGCAAAAGTCGTGGTAAAATTGTGTATCCTGGTACAAAATTGTTCTTCAAGTGCGAAAAGGGATTTGTGATGTATGGAAAGGATAAAATTAAGTGCAAAAGAAATAGAAAATGGACCCATAACCCACCAGAGTGCATAGGTAAACAAAACAAAATTCTTTGAATTTGATCTTGAATTCGCTCTTCAAAGAAAAGGCTCACAGTTCGCGATCATAGCATATGAAGGATACAAAACATTGCCTCCAACCAAAATAATCTTTCTTGATTGTTTAGATGCGAAAATCCGCTGTCCAGAACCGGAGCCAATAACCAACGGAACAGTGAGAGCGTCAAGACGGGTATTATCTAATGCTCACTACAAATGCATCCAAGACTACGAAGTAATTGGACAAGCTAAAAGAAAATGTTTACCAACTGGCAAATGGGCGGGAAGTACACCCAAATGCATGAGTAAGTATGGAGGATGAAGGGGGCTGGGCAGGCTTTAGCCCTCCCCCTTCCTCCCCAACAATTTGCAAATATTTGTGTCTTTTAACCTCCATTCATAAGTTTTCTGAATAGATATCAAATATCATCATATGTTTATCAATTAAACAATGCAATTGATATAAAGCCATAGTACTAAAAGTTCTAGAAATTTTCTATTGTTTTCTATTGTTTTGGGAAACAATGGAACAAAAGAACCATTGTAGCTTACTGGGAATCCTAGTTCTTGGTTCCTTATAAAAAGCGTGTATTGTGCATTGTTTGAACAGCCTCCTTAGCCATGTGCAGCTCATATAGCTGTAAGCTTGTAAGCACTGTTGTAAAGACCACAGAATATAATGTACATTGTATTTCTAACAGAAAAACGTTGCAAGAAACCACGAATGCTAGCATTTTTCAAGAACGGAAAGTATATTGTAGAGGACAGCAATTTCGAAGTTTGGAGCACAATAACATTTGACTGCAATGAGGGTTACTATATGTCCAAAGAAGATTCAATGACCTGTACTGGAGACGCAACATGGGAACCAAGAAGAGTGCCAAAATGTTATCGTAAGTCAGTTAAAAGCGCCGAACTGGGCACTCATCAAATCACAGGGAGCCCAGTAATAATTGGAAAACTCAAATCACAGGGAGCCCAGTAATAACTGGAAAACTTGGGTAATAAATGTTCCGGTATAGGAGCTGCGTAGGAAACTGCGAAGGATTAGCAGTGCGTATAGTTTCCGGGCAATCTATTGAATGTATGGGAGACCCCCATTCAAGGGAATACGATAATAGTGTTTTGGGGGTGTTAAATTGTGCATGGGTATTAGATTCCCTACTTGGTGGGTGATATGAGGTGTACATTCAAATCTGCATAGTTCGAGCTCGTGTAATTCGAACTCTATCTAATTCGAACAAATTCTTCGCCCCTTCAAGGATCACTATAGACTCGCTACATTGCGCACAGAAGCCCATAAGTCCCCCAACCAAGCGAGTCAGAGCGAGTGAGGCACAGGGACGCAATGTTGTGAATCTAGGATCACTAATGAATCAATTCTTATAAAACAAACTTCTATAACTCGAACGTTTTGTAATTCGAACATTTTCACGCTTTCCCAGGGTGTTCGAATTAGATAGAGTTCGCTGTGACAACTTGTGACATCTTGATATACGTTCTATTCTTATGTTTTTCTTTTTGAATCGGTTTGCAGGCATAAATTGCGGAAACCCGGGCCGACTAAACAACGGAATGAGATTCGGCTCGGACTTCACTATTGGCAAAAATATCACTTACGATTGTAACTATGGTTATTCTCTTATCGGCCCAAAAACACGCACCTGTCAATCAGATTTCACGTGGAGTGGAGACCAGCCTGTGTGCGACAACAAGAGTGAGTAGATAGACACAAAGACATGTTGACCTTGCCCCCCCCCCTTGCTTCTTCGTTGCAGAAGCAAGGAGGCAAGGAACTTGATCTGTATGACATGATATTATGAGGGTTCCAATCTTTATTGAGGTTAAGCAATCGTAATATCTACGTAATTCTTGTTCAAAGTATAAGGGTTCAGACCGTGAAATTACGAAATGAGCCTCCAACAAGATGGCGTCCCAACTGCGTCACGGCGCGGGGCCTGGCTCGCACTCTAGTGTATATTATATCCTATCTCTATGCAGCTCACGTTGTTTTTCGTTCACAGAGCACGACTGTCCCGACCCCGGGGTTCCATCTCATGGGCGGCGACTCGGAAACAGATTCAACATGGGCGACACAGTCCAGTATTACTGCCTTTCTGGATACTCATTACGAGGCTCTGAAACACGCAAATGCATACGTAACAGCACGTGGACAGGTCTGCCCGCCGTATGCGATGGTAAGTGTATGATACGAACATACATACGTTATATACATACATATATACATACATACATACATAATACACATACATACATACATACAACAACATACATACATACATACATACAACAACATACATACATACATACATACATACATACATACATACATAATATACATGCATACATACATACATACATACAACAACATACATACATACAACAAAATTTCATTTGCGATGCAACTATTGCGCACGTGCAGTTGGATTACTGAATTGTGATTTCGAAATGCGCATGCGTAAAAACTGCATTCGGGGGGTAATAACTCGATTAATCTTTTGAAAAATCTTTATGCACGATTCACAGACGACTCAAAATTCATCATTCCTCCCTTGAACGAAACCATCGAACTGTTTCAAAACAACTTCGTCGACAGAATGGCTCCGGTCACGTGTTCTAGTAACAAGGCTGGCAAGTGTCAATATCCAAAGTACCGAGGAAGGTCTATTAACTTGAATCACCCAAATGGACTGGACCTTGTGTTTCTTTTTGATGCATCCACAAGTATTGGCCTGGAAGAGTTTAAGAATGCATTGAATTTTGCTTGCTACCTCATCCAAGAGCTTGGCGTCGATTACGGGTGAGCGACTTAGTTTTACCACACAAAGCTCAATACAAATTGAACTTGCGCATGCGTTGAAATGAAAATTACTGTGCGCATGCCCCGGTCGGCATGATTTCCTGAAAGTGGTGGCGTAGTAACACTTGTTCCATTGCATTCATCATGTAATTTGCACAGTAGTGCGACTCTATATTGGTATTTGTACTTGCATTACAGGGTGGGAGGAACAAGAGTGGCTGCTATTACATTCAGTACAAGGGCCAGTCTTGCGTTCAATCTTGGAGATGAGCGCGTCAATACCGTGGACAAGGCATGCAAGGCCTTGAAACAAATCCACTACTCTGGCGGAGGCACGGGAACGAGGTATGGTTTGAAGCTCGTTCTGGATGAGGTCAAGCCTCTCTTCTATGAAAGAAGTGAAAAGGCGCTTATCCTAATAGCCGATGGCCAATCGAACTTTGGAGGTAAGCGAAATTTCCACTATAGTATGGTACGTCACGTGTTGTTATGTACTTTCCTATTGAAATTTAATATTGGAAGCTCTATTGGGGTAATATTCCTTGTCCATTTGTACTCTCTATTATTTCAGGCAATCCAGAAAGTACCGCGAGGGTATTGAAGGACAGGTACAATGTGGAGATCTTTGTGTTTGGCGTTGGCAAGAAAGTGAACAAAAACGAGCTACGGTTGATTGCGTCGACAGGGAAGGGAAAGCATGTTTTTGAACTAGGCAAATACAGTGAGTTTAGGACCATGACTGAACAACTCATTCATAGAGGTAAGCTTCGAGTTCAATTGATTCTCTGCGGAAGAAAACAGATGATTAGCTCGATTTAACCAACAGCTTCCAGGCATCGAATTTCCCAACATAACCAACCACCATCTGTATCCTTATTTCTGGATAACCGTAACCTCTCAATGACCCTCGACATCAGTGCAAGTCTTTTTCAATATCAGATTGTATTTTAAAGGTTTGAAGACTTCGGTGCTTACAACTGCACGATGATCGAGTTAGCCCAATATGATTATAATCACTTAACTATTTTTCTCTAAAAGATTACGGCAAATGTGGCGAGGGTGGCGTCAGATCAATGGGACGAATTTTGGGAGGAACAATCTCAAAGTCGGATAATGGCACCCAATGGCCCTGGCAAGTGGCCGTCTACAAATATGATGCCGGAAACAAGTATTGTGAGTATACATAAATTAGATTATGATTGATGATGATAATGATTGATGATGATTGATGATGATAATGATTGATGGTGATCATGATTGATGGTGATTATGATTGATGGTGATTATGATTGATGATAATTATGATTGATTTTGATTATGATTCCCTTTCATTTCAGTCAAACAATCTTGTGGTGGATCTTTGATACGCGACAACATTGTACTAACTGCCGCTCATTGCATTCTTAACGCGGCAGAAAACGCGCTCAACACCAGAACTAACACGTAAATGTTCGCTTTTATCTACACCGCATGATTCATCCTTCAAGTCGATGGTTCTCGACTTCAAGCTGCTATATATAGTGAAACTACTAAATTCAGATTCTCCATTTTAGTTACAGGGTGATTGCCGGTGAACTCAAGTTGTATCCCGAGGGGACGAATGACGGTGAGATATGGATTGACGAGAAAGCGATAAGAATCAAAAAGATATACGTCCACCAAAAATATAATCCTGCAGCAAAGACCTACAACGATGATATAGCTCTATTGGAACTAGCAACAGCCGTCAAATGGTCGCCCAAAATAAGACCAATCTGTCTACCGACAAAAGATCACCGTCTGCAAGCAAAGATGTACGGTTACGTCAGCGGTTGGGGCAACATGGCCAATATAGCGAAGGGACAACGGTTCAACAAGTCACTTGACCTGAGATACGTGTCTCTACCAATCCAATCGAATAAGACGTGTGGCTTGAATGAAAGAAAACTCAAGATGTTCTGTGCTGGCGATGGATTAGGAGAGAAGGACTCGTGTAGAGGAGACAGTGGGGGGCCTTTTGCTGTTAACCAACCAGATGACGAAAAAGAAACGAAATTCAGTTTCAAGGTTATGGGAATAGTTAGTCACGGGCTAGATTGCGGAACAGTGAATGAATATGGTTACTACACAAGGGTAACAAATTATCTAGACTGGATTGACAAGACTATAAAAGAGACGAAGAAGGAATGATGTGGGTTACTGAACATAACACCCCAGACGGGAAGGTTGTGTTGCGAACTAGAACGTAGGCTGGGGACTTTATGAGGGGGGGGGGAGAACAAAGTATTGGGATTTGCAAGAATACTCAATTTGTTTTAATTGACAGTTAAATTACAACATACGATGCTTTAAAAACGTTAAAACGTTTGCGTTAAAAACATACGATCCTCGGCAAAACGACTTGGAACGGTTGAAAACATTACTTTATCACACATTATACGGCCTCTTTGGTCACAAATAAAAATTTGTTTATCAGGTCACTGTTCTACCCCTCCCCCCCAGAAAACAATGTTGATTTTTTGCTTGTAAGTTAACTAGACTCATTACATTGCATCCCTGTGCCTCACTCGTTTTGCTCGCTCGTTTGAGGCATGTTGAGCGAGTTACGAGCGAGGCACTGGGACGTAATGTAATGAGTCTATAAGGTAACTACACTGGGAGACAAAAGTCCCTGGGGCACCTGAAAATTTCAGTGGATAATGCTGTGCTTCTGCACACTTTGTTCTCTGTGAGAAAAATGCGACCCCCCACTCCCCCCAATCAATGTTGTCTTGTGCACCGGTCTGTTCTCATCGCCGGGCCAAAAGAATTTCGGCGATATAGAAAACAACAGCCTCCAGAGACAACATTGTTTTAGGGGGAGGGGGTGAAGTATGCGTGCAAAACTTGCAAATATCAGAGGTGGTCCCAGAACTTTTGTCCTTCTGTTGTAGCTTACTTGTGGATAGCGATTATCCTGGATTGTCCGCTGAAAAATAGGCATGGTGTGCAAAGATCAGCATTTTATTGGAGGGAGGGGACAAATTTTGCTAAATGGAATGAAAATTGTAGCAGCGTTCCAGCATTTTTGGCCAGGATTGTAGTTTCTATCATTTAAAGTTTTTTTAGATTAACAAAAGTGGACAAAAGAATCGATTTGCTGAATGAATCGAAACTATTGATGCGAACTATTGTTTCATTCAATTCAGCTTTACATAATTACAGTAATCAGAATAGCAAATGTTTGATTTCTTAGTATAGTAGATACAACCATTGACATACCTTCGAAAATGACCACACTATTCCTTTTATCATGCTACGATTTCAGCTCGTCAAGTCTAAAAACAATGAATAGCTACGTTTAAAAATACAATAACATAAATGGTGCTCATATATAAAGTTTATATATAAATGTATGCACCGGGAAATTCATTACAAAGAGTTGGGGGACGCGAAAATGTGTGTTGCGGGATTGATACTTGTTTGAGTTAATGAAGATTTGAATCTTGGATGGTCCCTGTTGTAAGAAGCCCACGTTGGACAATCCAAGATCAAAGCAGACAGAAAAATAGTTTTCACAAAACCCATATATGTCTCGTAAAGCTCATAGAAATCTGATAGAACCCATAAAGTTCTTATAGAAAGATCTCTAGAATTTCATTAGGGTGGTAGCACTTTCATAGTGCTCATAAAGAAGTTTCGCAAAGCTCATAGATGTGTCGCAGAGCTGATAGAAATCTGATAGAGCCCACAAATGTTTTGGCTAATAGAAATTTCATAGCTTCACAATCTACAATAAAACATACCTACCTGTCGTAAATGATACCAGCAATACCCAGTTCTGTTTGTTGCTTGATGAATTGTGGGTCTGCGTTCGCATCACCCCATGTGAATACTTCGATGTCGCATTGTTTTGCTTTCTTCAGTAACTCTGACATTTTGTCAACGAGTGGGTCTGCCATGACAGATATTCCCTTGGAAATAGGCAACATTTAATCAATATCAAGCAACTCTATTTGTTGTTCATAGTTCAGGGGATGTCCTGAAGTTTACAGAGTCCACAGAAGCTTCTGCGCATTCCATGAGCGTTTTGAAATTTATACTGAGGAGCAAGTTTTAAACTCTCATGGCGAGTGCTAAATCTAAGGTACACCAGATATTTAAAGACAGACAAAACCAGAAACGAGATAAACATAAAGATAACATACCAGGAGGTCTTCTGAAACTGCAAAGTTGATTGCCATTTGTATGGTTCGACTTCTGTGATCCATGCAAAGTGGATAAATATCATTTTCACCGCACGTTATAAAAACCACCTTGTATAGCGGCTGTTTGAGTCGAAGCCTGGTAGGAAAACAGAATAAATTAAACGAGTTTAACAGAAGGCAAGTAACTGTAATTAACAGTAAAATCCAAGGCACATACAGCACATTGATAACCCAAGAAAACAAATAATTCCACAGTGTTTACCAGTCAGTGTTAAGATAAATTATCAAGATTAAATTCTTTTGAAGCTGGCAAAGAAAATAGCCAGCGTCTTGTGAAAGAGTTTTCACAAAATGTCGTCAGCAAATTATTTTCCCGCCAAATGTCCATTACAAACACTGGCGTCCAGGCCTTATGGACGTTATGGGTTTGATAATGGAGTTTGCTACTCCAACATACGTACATTGTGCAAACAGCAGGATCAAAAGAGCCGAGAATAATTCGTCTGCTGCCAGCAGTTGAATACACCACATCCAAGGTTCTATCGACGAGTTTGTTTTTGTCGACACGGGGGTCAGACTCCCAAGCACCGCTCTGAAATGGCAAACAGAATCAATACACAGACGTGCCTACGTTTGTCAGCTAATTTAGGTCACTACCCCCGTGTTGTACAACAGGTTGTATTACAATGTATATTGCTAGTCGCAAAATGACGGGGCACAAAAGGATGCGAGGGAGCAGGATTTGAGAGGGTTTGATCTTGATGTAAATCAACGCTTCAAAAGGACCAATGATAGCTACTTTATTAAGTTTTTTTTCATAATAATGACATGCTATATATATACAGAGCGTCGTCATGAATAATTACAAACTACCAAGCAAAACAAACTAAAACAACTAATAAACATAACATCGATGTAAACTAAGAAAACAACATAACATCGATAAAAACTAAAACTAAGTCCAGAGATCATTAAACGAAGGGTCCAAAACAATAGTAAGATACATACTTTTTCTTGTGCTGGGAACTTTAGCTCGATAAAAATTCCAAGTTCTGGAGGTGAATCATCCAATACCTGAAAAACAATTGGCAAAAGCGACAAAATCAGGATTCGATTGCTAAAAAAGGGTCCAGCTGTGACTTTGGATACGTTTCGCCAAAAATGGGTACAGTGGAGGGGAGGGCAGTCTAAACAAGTTTGTCTGTGTCATGAATGCGACGCAGGCTCTACCAATGGATGTCTCTGAACGAGGCTCAGACAACCGTATTGATTAATGTTTGAACTTTATCAAGCGATCGTACAAATCTCATAAAGCTCGTTGAGCGTATGTTAACCGTAAAACAAACAAAGGCTGTGTAACTTACTTTTTCTAATGTTGGAAATAATCCGTGGGAAGAATCAGAAACGCCTACAACTACAAAAATTACATAATCTCATCTTCAAAAGCAATGAAGAAACACGCTACTCTTTCAATTTTGTTGCCAGCCTAATTAGTACCCAGCAATAGTCTTACTAGGAATCTTATTGGTTATTTCGAGGGGTTTGATTGGCTAATCTGGAAATTCATTTAGGCCGCAAATTCATTTAGATGGTCTCTTTTCCTTTGTGATATGTTGAAGGGATTCTCTGTGTATATATTACTTGATATAAATACTGAATAAACATGAATATATTATCCAAATATTAAAATGTATGATCATCTATTCAAATGTATGGTCGCTTGAGTCGAAACTCTGTGCTGTAACTAATTTTCGAGATGATAAATTTGTGGAGAATAATTGGAAATATACAAATCGCAAAGAAATCGAACCATTAAGAACAAATAACAAAGTTTACAGAGTATGCAAAATCAAACAATTACCTTTACCGTCGACTTTTGATTCCCCAGTAAACGTGAACTAGAAATTAAATCATAAAAATAATCGTGAAACTGTGTCATTACGATATAGCGAGTGCTAACACAACTTGCTTCGGAATCAGGTCCACGTCAACATGAAGAGCGCATCAGTGAAATGGGTGACCTTATCAGAAACATTCAGCTTCCAGTGACGTAAAGGATGCTATCTGTTTGTTTGAGACTTTATTTAAAATCGAAACATTTGTTAGCTACAAAAGTAACTACTCTAATTCGATTATTGACATATATACATGATTATAAAAAGTAATTTCTGTTAATTTCTGTTAATCTCGGGGGCATGCATTGCATCTATAGGTGACCCCTGTTTTGACCCCCTTTAAGGATCAAGCTAAGAGCCCCTAAACACTTAGGCCCCCAGGGGACCAAATGTTCAAACTTTGGCCCCAAACACTGATTTCACTAAGAGCCTCACACTGTTGCGCTACGTCAATGTCTACATCTAGAATTTTGATCAACAACTTCAATAACGAAGGCTCAGTCGATATAAAGGAAAGAAAGAAAATAAATAAATAAACTGGTTTTAAAAACCAAGCATGGCAGCTTTTGGTTTAAGGTCCCCGGCCACAGGTTTCGGAAAAAAAGAGAATTTTAAGAAAACAACTACCCCCAGAAAGCTAAAATTTTAGCAAAGCAGGTCGTGTATGTGTGATGATATTACAATTGAAAACATGCAGAAGTTGCAAAATTGCAAAAACATAAATGGGTGAATTTGTGAAAAGAAAGTTTCTTACTTCAAGGCTTGCAAGTTCTTCAAGTGTTAAATCATTTACAGCTATTGTGATCTTCTTAAAATCGTCGCAATCTCTCTAGACAAGAAAAATTATAAACCTTCACGCATAGAAAAATTAACAAACTTCTTGTTGCAGTGAAAAATTCATGCAACTGACAGGCGATTGTTTTGTCCCTTGCAAAAAGGGGTCTGTTCTGTACAGTGTGCTATTGCAAAGTCATGGCCAGTTTTAAATAATTGTGTCCCAAAATAACATTTCGGGACAAGTATCATAGTCCTTTGTTCTTGTTTGAAGTGGTTTACAAGCCTGCGACGACCCGTGCCCTTCCATGCCACGGCATTAGGACAAAAATATCGGTCCATTGCTGAGGGGATTTCACTGTTTTGGAGCGCCAGTGTATCATCAAATAACAATACCGTAAATCCTCGAATAAACCCCCACCTTCGAATAAACCTTCCCCTCGAATAAGCCCCCATCCTGATAATCATTTGCAAGGATATTGAGCCCAAGTTCCAGACATTGAAGTTGTTTAGTGAATGTATTGCAAATAGCAGCAAGTTTAAACCAATAACTTCAACGATTGGCTGCATCGTATAGCTTTTATTTTGCTTAATATTGAACAATAATCAGACTAAAATTTCGCTTTTGCAAATAAACCCCCGGGGGCTTATTCGAGGATTTACGGTAGAAGGAAATGGTTGGCGAGATGCCTACCCGTTTAACACATGCAGCAGTGTAAAAGTCATGGAACACAACTGGAACGAAATCTTTCGTCAACTGTACATCCAACTCAACGTAATCTGCCCCCTGGAGAAAATAAAAATGCTGTTATTATGAATCTATAAATTGCATCAACAATAACAAAAAATATCATGTTGTACTAATATACCCTTGTATACGCGCTGCCCCTAGCAACACCAAAGACTCTTGGGTATTGCACTACCAAGAGTTCTAGGCAGTAGAATGAAATCTGACTATCGCGCATCAAGGCGGAAACACTGAAATTCGCTATAGGCTACGGCTTTCTGAAGTTTGGCTGGCACCACAAATGATGACAAGGCTATGCGACTGGTGCGCAATTTAAACCCGTGAGATAGCAACGATTAACTGACTAGGCATATGCAGCTACAAATATGAAATGGCATAAGTTTGATGGTTACAGGTTGACCGAAGAAACAACGAGTTGTTTATGAAACAAGTGCATCTTGATCATACCAATTCGTTAATTTGAAAAAATACAGAGTTTAAATACAAATTCAGAATGACGTAAATTAAAAAAAACCCAATAAAAACAAAAATATAGCAGAAAAGATTAATAAGAATTGAAAGGTTGAATATATGCATTCATATCTATAATAGAGTTGAAATATATGTAAAATATAATGATGAACCGAACTAAACCGGAAAACAGATTAGAATGTAAAAAATATACAATAAAAAGTTTAGTCATATATGAAAAAGAATTGAATATAGAGTGTGATATAAATAATAAAACGAAGAAAAAAATATATCGAGATGAATAAACGAAGGATAAGTTCTGATGTCGTAACATAATTTCTGGTCCTTTGAAGTAGTTAAAAAACCAGTAGTGTAAAGGTGTGGCGGGTAGACTTGCGCAGCACTAAACGCTCGAATACTGCGCAGGAGCATACATAGCATAATGATATTCAGGATGCTCTGGGCCTTTTGGTATGTACGTTGTTTCACTACATTAGCCTCTGTGCATTCGCTCCGTTCTACTTGTAATTAGTCCGGTGGGTAGGCAGATGAGAAATGTTTTATCAGAGGTTGAAGCTCTTAATGACCAAAAGGGTGTGGTGACAAAATGCCATGCCAGCATTAAATGCCATGACAGCATGCAATCGTATGACAGTATGTAATGCCATAGCAGCATGAAAAGCGCAGCATACTTAATGATGACAGGCCAATTCATACCTTTTCAAAAGCTCTTGTGAACGAGGCTATCGTATTTTCTGTCGGCGTTTTAGATGATCTGGGAATTGAAGAGAAAAAAGTAAAACAAGTGGCAAAGTGAAAAACAAAAAATGTGCAAAGCTCTATGAGGCTTGTATGAGCTCTATGAGGCTTGTACGAGCTCTATGAGATTTGCACAAGGCTTGTACGAGCTCTACGCGACTTTCACAAACTTTATGAAACTTGTATGAGCTCCATGAGACTTGTATGAGCTCTACGCAACTTTCACAAGCTCTATGAGGCTTGTACGAGCTCTATGCGGATTGTACAAGATAAATGACGTTTCCAGAGTTATAAACTATATAAAATAAATAACCTTGATTTTCCGTGAGTCGTTCCACAGCCTCTATGTCCCATTTCCAAAGATCGTTTTTTATCACTGAACTCGGGGTGCCAATGTATTCCATGAGTCTCATTAACTTTTTGTCTCAGATCTTCGTTCTTCCATGGACAAATAACTAAGCATTCAACTGTAGCAAAAAACAATACTTCAAAAGCAAATCAGAACACGAAGACAATGCTAATCGACTTCGGAAAGTATTAAACGTGGTTGAGCTGTGACCATGTGATGTTTCTTATTAAATCATAAAGTAACGATGTGTTCCATGAGAATATTATATGTGGGAAAACTATCCTTACATTGAAATACCCCTTTGTAAGTTGTTTGGCAGTGATTCTGAGCAAAAATTGGCAAGCAAAGTTTCTGGTGGAAATTATCAAGCAGTTTGCAGGGAAACAGAACATCTCCAAGACCACTAATTTCTATTTGCAGCACCTAAAATTAGACAATGACAAAAATATATACTCTTAAGAAGCTATCGAGAAATAAAAACAACCAAATGAAGGAGGGAAGAAAATTGAAATTCAACAAAAAGCAAAAAATGGAGACAACATTTGAATGTCATTCATCAATCCATTTGCTTGGGCTTTGGCAAATTATCCAATCAAAATCCAAGCCTTTGTCGAATCATCCAATCAAAATTAAGAATCTCTTAAATGCTAGCACTTCTGTAAAGTGATTGGCGAGTCAATGTATACACATTATTGGCAGTTAAAACTCACAATTTCATCAGCGTCCTGAACTTGGCATGAATAAACAAGATATTCGCCTTCCTTGTAAACTCTCTCAGAGTTGCTACTTTGTTCTTGCTTGCGATATTCGCCATTTTGGCTGAGCTCCTAAGATAAATCATTGACAAAGATATTCAACTATACAACTATACAACTATACAACAGGGAGAAATGGAATACAGTTGAATCTCGCTATCTCAAGCTTGGTTATCTCGAACAACTCGTTATCTCAAACAGATTCCATCTTCTATCATTCCCTGCAATATAGATAGTGAGAGTCAACTGTAATTGAATTGGGACTTACCCTCAACTGGAATGGTATCTTTACACTGGGCTCCTGTGAGAAAAGATACGGTTTGATTACACCTGAGAAAAGGCTTGATTACACCTGAGCTACAACATACATTTTGATATCCCAAGCTATAGTTTGCAGTTATAAATGCAGTTATAAAAATATGAGCTTAAGCTTGCTGCAATTTGCAAGACATTCACTGCAGAACTCCAATGCCTTCATACTCGGCCTCAAATTGAGAGCATTTCAAATGGCCATCAGAATGAGGGCTTGTTTAGGAGCTCAATATGCAGCCATTTAAAAAAATGCAAACAACCTTCCTACCTTGATTGTATATGCAGTAATTGCAAATGCAAGTGTGTCTGAGAGAGCAGCTTCGGAGATCTGTTTCAATGGAAAGCATTCTGAATCATGGATGTGGACTTGCAGTTCCGTCTTGGAGAACAGGTAGTCGTTGTTGAAGTTTGCAGAGGGGAGGATGTGCCCTGCAGAAACAATTTGATATTACCACTGTTAAGGTCCTGTTACACTGTATAGATAATAAGTTACTTACACATTTTTTACTTTATAAGAAGCCTGGTTAAAGCTTCAACAACTAAAGTTTCTTAATTTTAGGTCATTTTTAGCCACATTTTACCAGGAAATAGTTCTTGAAAGTTTCTCAATTGGATATCTAGAAAACGGATATCCTATACTGAATCAGCTACATATATATACACTAACACAGAACATTACCATATGAGAACTTCAAAGACACGCCCCCTCCCCCAAGAAAACAAAATCGAAACGCATTCTGCAATGCAACGACGTATGGAATGCCTTAGCAAACAATTATATAAATAAACTAATAGTATATATTAGTTTATATTAGTATTATATAATAGACAGTAATATAAATCAATAAAAACCTGTGCTTGCCATCCTTGACCTAGACAATTTCAATATCTGCATGCTCTGTCAGTCAGCCATGCAAAAAAAGCCATGTTATGGACCATAATTTGTTGACATCGAATCGAGGCAAAAATAAAATGGTTGAAGCTTGACCATGCAGAAGTTTGTATTTTAAGTTGTTTTGACCTGAATTTATTATCAATTGATTAAATTGACGTGTTCATAGTTTGCTGGTAAGATGAATCTCATTGAAATCTGCATGTGTTTAATTTAGTTGCCTAATATTGCCTTCTAGTATCTTGCCTGTTTGTTTCTTGTATGATTCTGCTATACACTCCAAATTTTCTTACTTTCTCTTCAACAGATGGCTGATAAAGATAAGCAAGACTGTTCTGGAAAACAATTATATCCAGCAGTGGCTATGGTACGATGCAATTATTGCCTTTGCTAAACCTTTTTTATTCCATGTTATTTGCTTATATTTATCTTTCTGCAGTGCTTTTCAATTCTTCCATTCCATTTAACTTTCTTTAAAGGTTTCCCCCCATTAGATACTCATGACTATTTAGCTTTGTTATTTTAAATACTGCTACGAGAGCGGAGAGTTATTGCTGTTGTGGTTAATGAAAGCAGTCATCAATTTTGTGGATATTTTGCAATCATTTAGCTTGGTGGCCCAAAGGGGACAAACAGCCTTTTCTGTAATCCTCAGCAGACAGGATGCCATTTTGGGTGACGGATGCTGTTCTTGTTTGCCTTAGACTTTGGCTTGATAAAGAAGGCAAGCAATTATGAGTCTGCGGAGTTTGAAGCGTGGGTCTCTTGTCATTCGAAATCTGCAGAAAGTCGTTAAGTTGGACACTAAGCTGCTGAAGGCAGACGTCTATTTTCTCCGCAAGTGTCTTGGCATGGACGCCTATGACGTCAGTGTGGTCTGCATTGGGAAACTCAGGATGCAAAACCTAAATCAACAGACAAGAGATCGAAACGAACCAACCGAGATCCTTTCGTTTCCTTATCATCTCAATGCAAATAATGGCAAACTACCATCACCCATTGTCAACCCATGCGATTTCAATCTAGGTGACATATACTTGTGCGTGCCGTTGGTGAAAGAGCGCTGCTGTCAGAGGGGGATTTCATTGCGAGTTAACTTGCTGAGATACGTTGCTCACGGACTGTGTCATCTAATTGGTTACAGCCACCATACTGAGACAAACTGGAAGCTCATGTATCGTAAAGAGAAGGAGATTCTGGCACTTTTGTCTTACTATCGTGGAATTGAGGTTGAAGCAGCTTATGAGATGAATCACATGGTCCCTGAGCTTGGTTCCCTTTGGATGAGCCCTAGGCACTTCTGAGCAAGAAGTACCAAGCATGGAGATCAACTCTCCTAGTGTGATAATTCAAGGCTGTGTGTGAGCCATGGCTACATGATACACTGTGGCAGTACCATGATTATGGATGCTTGTGAATTGATCCTTACAAAACAATATCAAAACAATTACAGCTCTGGTAAACATGTTTTGTGTTTCAATGTCACATTGGGCCGGAATTATGACATTGGATTTTTCAACATTATTCTGGACAAAGCACTACTGTGATCTTGGAAATATTAAACTTTCCTAATGATTTTGTTGTATTTTTGCATGGTTAAATATCTCCATTTTTTAATACACGCACACACTCAATAACACTGACAGTTTTTTATCAAAATCTTTTCAAAATCAAGATTGTCATATTCCAAGTAAATGTAGACCCATCTTGTAACCTGAATAATAGATGTAACTTTTAGCACTGTGAACATGTACATGTATATACATTCAACCAATTTGTTTGCTTTTGTGAAATTCCATGATAATCCCTGGTCTCATTCCGTGATTCCGCGTTCCATGTTTTACTAATTATCCTTGCCCTTTTGCACGTACATGTACGTGTACAACCTTAGCAACACGCATTGCTACTGTTACCATAAAAGCGTGTTTAATTTGTTCGCAGTATGGCCCATGCAATGTCCGCAATCTAATACCTGGTCAAACAAAGTTGTGGTGTGCCTGTGGGCTGAGCAAAAAGCAACCATGGTGCGATGGTAAGCCTTCTGAATTTTCAGTCTCCTCTCCTATACAATACAAGGCTTAAAATCCTTCGTGATACGATACAAGGAGATAGAGAACAGTGCAATACAGACATAGCGTGGCTTCGGTGCAACAAACGACTCGTTTTGGAGCCGCTTTGTCCAACCCCTAATTTAACGTATTATGCTTAAACGTTTTGTTCCAAAATTGCTATGTGTGTAATCCACTGTAACTAACTATCAAAGCATGCTGTGTTTCTGGTAAGCATGGGATTTGATTTAAATCAAATCATTAGACTTGAAACTCAATCCTATCTCTGACTCAAATTCTAATTCAATTCTCCATTTCAAATCTCTTACATCTCCAATCGACATATGTATATATTGCAACTATTTCTGTTTTCGTCTCTCAAAGGGTCGCACAAAGGAACAGGAATTGAGCCATTGCGATGGAAAGTCCCTACGAAGCTGCAGTCAACATATGAGTTATGCGGATGCAAGCACACAAAATGTGCGCCGCTCTGCGATGCATCACATACCAGCATCCCATTGCAAGTGCGGAGGAGGCAGGAGGAATGCAAAGAGGAGCATCCAAACAGCTGTAAACTATGTACCGGTTGCGGATGGACCCCTGAATGGTAGTGATATGTACTATCGCGCTACTTCTGTATTGGTGATCTATATACTATGTGCTTACCCTCACTACTGGACTATTGCCTACTGGTGTACATGCCATTGAACTATTGCTTTCTATATCGCTCTGAAATGTGTGGCTTCAATAAATAAAAGCGTGTGTTTTGAAACAGTTAGAAGTATAGATATAGTTTAGAGTCCTTATTTCGTTTTGTGAAATTGAAATCATCCTAACAATATAATATTATACAATACCCTAATTTAACATTATTTATCAGACTGGTCTGTTAATTCTACATCGCTATCTACGTGTTTGTTACCATTTGGTTTCTCATCTTCTTTCGGCTTTTTGTTGATTTTTAATTCAGGCCCCCCGCCGTACCTCATTTCAAAAAAATTCCAAGTTTCTTCTGACACCAAACCATGATTTGAATCTGAAACAAACATTTCAAAACTATAATCCAAAGTGTTTGCGTTCAGCGCATCAAATGAATATATAACAAAAACACTTTTCAACGGTGTTTGCAAAACTCCTCTTATTATTATTATTATAACAATAAATATAATTTTTAAATAACTTAAACCGTGCAAAGGAAGTAATGACATCTAAGTCAAAAATTATACTTCAAAACTATGCAGGGCTCTTTTCATCGTAAATAGAACTACAGTCTAATTTTGGAATTTAGAACCTTGAGGAGAGGAAGTTTTTGTTTTAAAATGTAGGCGACGACCAAAAAAACAGATATATATTCAAGTGTTCAGTTACACAAAATGAAAAATCCGATGAGAAAACAATATTTGCAGAATTATTTGAGCCAAACAGTGAAAATGTAAAAACTAGTTCACACTTTGATTTTAGGGTGGGCGCTTATTGGAGGGGGACGGTTAAAAGAGGGTGGGCGCTAATTAAAGGAAATACGGTGCATCTGTTTTTTTGGTCGTCGCCTTCTACAATTTTAAATTTATTACTGCATTTCGTTTTCACTCTGGTTTATCTGTTCAATAATTGTCACAGCAAGAATAGAAGTGATTGATTTCCGAGATACTTCTATAGAATAAAGATACTTCTTTCATTGTATGAAAGAAGTACCTCTCGTAACGTCGGACTCATAAACACTCCTGTTCCTGACATGATAAACTTTTATTCTTACTCTGACGATCACTCAATGTTATGACCATTGCACCGAGGAAAATTGCTCTATGGGGTAGTTCAAAACAATGTCAGGATTTCACAAGCAGCACTTTAAACTGGAAAATCATTAAGGGGTTCGTTTTGCTAGGATTTTACTGAAGAAACAAGCGTACAGACAGCGTGCAATAGAGAACATAGGTCTATCACCTTCTTTTACGTTAATTTGATCAGCATTCTTTTCTATGATATCCGAATTATCAATCGGTCCTGGAGGATCTAAGATTGAAACGACACCGATACAGCAAGAAATGGAATCGTAATACAATATATCAAGCATGGTAGTGAGTAGAAAATCAAAGCAAATAGAAGACTGACCTGTGATGAAGAGATGGAGGAATGAGAAACATAGAAATATTGTCCATGCTATCATAAATCGTGTATATTTACCCAATTGCTCTCCTTTGGTGAACGAATCCCACTGCTTATACCAAGCAATACTCAGGCAATAGGCCATCTCTGGGTTGGGATCTTTTTGAAAATCTTCATTTAACTGCAGAAAATAACAGTCGAGAATAATTAGGTTGGTATAAAACACAGAATAGCAGAACAGTACGTATCAAAATACAATTGAACGTAAAGCTATTCTGGTCTATATAGGCTGATTGGTCCATAAATTTATGTTGTTGCTGAAAATACTGAAGAATTCCATGTATAATATATGTGAAATAGAGTTTACCTCCCTAAATCTCTTTGACTCAAAATCGCGTCTTTTTGCAAGTTCCTTGAGAAAAGAATGATAAATTGTAATGAACAAAATAACATTTTATAATGTTTGTATCTAGAATAAAAACAACTATTCTTGAGCTTGGTACTTAATTTTCTTGTCAGCTTGTTGTGAAAACGCTTATGATAATAAACACAACAAGAACAATATAAATTCTCCATACCTTGCAAGCAATGCATTCGCTTAATGACGTTACTTCCGGCCCTCCTCCAAACCTAAAAAGAACAATGAAACATCATTCGATGATGATGACGTATGCTACTTCAATTCTGAGTCTGAGATGGATAAATGAAAACATAGTTAAGGCAGCGAGAACGATTCTCTTTCCAATCAGTGTGCAGTATTGAGGACTCGGCGCTGGAAAAAGATCGGTACTACCTTGAATGGAGAAATTTCCAAAGATCTCGTGGAATTAAGTTGAAAAACTTTTTGATTCGTGGCAACATATCAGGAGAGACATCTGAGAGACAAAAAGGTAAAAAATTAAATAAGAAACCTTAAAAATAAATAGAAACTGCAAAAAGAGTAGATTTGATACTTAATAATATGAACAAGGTGTAGATAAGCTGTACTCACCGCCGTGAGGACACAAGAAATCATAGTTCGATATTTCGCCTAAAATAAACAATGAATTAGCCAATTAACAAACACGCTGCAACATATTCATACGACCAGATAATTAATCAACTTTGTCCACAGTTTCACCCGTCTAGTACAACGAAGTATAATGAGCTTCCACGTTGATTTTCGAGACAATACGGGGGTAATGTAACGTGAATTGATCGCTCACCCGGTTCACAACACGTTTCGAATCTTGTCAGCCATTCCTTCGACACAAACACGCCATCTTTTACGCCCTTCAACAAAAAAAAATGAAATTCAGCGGTGTTACCCCCGTCAGCATATAGCAATTGATACAGGTCTACTAGTTAGTGCAGGGGGTGTTGGCCGAACAACATCTGATCGGAAGAAATAGAATTCTCATACGTACCGATAAGTTCACCTTTTCTCGCGCGTGCGCACGATAATGCATCTGATCGGCTAGTGATCGTTTTCTACGAAAAGAAAAACGTCATGCAAGGTCATCGAAGGTTATAGAATAATGTCAAAGGTCGTAGGATGTCAAAGGTCGTAGAAGAATATCAAAGGACATAGAAGGACCTCAAAGGCTCAAGGATATCAAAAGTGGCAAAGAGATACCAACGGTCATAGAATAGAATTAAGCGTTATAGATAGATTTCGAAGGTAACATACGGAGTTCAAGTGTCATCAAAGGTCAGAGAGGGTCATCAAAGATCATATAAGGATATCAAAAGTTACAGAGGGTCATCAAAAGTTACAGAGGGTCATCAAAAATCATGAAAGGATATCAAAGGTCACAGAAAGTCATCAAAGGTCATGGAAGAATATCAAAGGTCATCCTTGATTAAATGTGAAATGGGGCCTCGATATAATAATAAAACACAAAATATTCCAATAAATCAGCAATTCATTTCAATAACAGCGAAAACAGCAATTCGTGGCCAAGGTTCGTTCATAAATTAGAGGTATGAAAAGACTCACGTATAAAATAAACAGTAGGCTTCCGTATTCTCAACGTCATACTCTGAAGTTTCTGTTACGAATGAATCGTTGAATTCATACCATTTGTTGTTGACGCAGTTTTTCGCATAGGCCACGTAATGTCCACCTTGCAAAACAAAGGAATTGATGAAATTCGTATCATTACTAAAGCATGGAATATCGAGCAATGGAATCTTGGAATTATGGAATATGGAATGGAATGCCTTACTTCCAACAGTTCCGTAGTGTGTGATCACAGCACAAAGGTCATAAATTGTACACTGTGATGTGCAGTCTACAAAATCAAATCGAAACACGAAATTAAAATGCATATAAATAAGCAATATAAAAATTCGTATGCTGTAACAATATCATAAGTCGAAGAAGGGTGTGAGAGGTAATGAAAGATAAAGAGACCAGAAGGTTAGTCGTCAGTTGACTGTAGATTTTTGCATTAGGTAATGTTAAAGACTCTAGATTCTAGCTTTATATTCCAAGTATTTATAGTAGAGACACTGGGTAGGGTTTATTTTCTACAGGAAACTATGAGGAACAAGAATATCGAAAAATATTTGAACATTTAGTGAAATCATGACCTTGAGTGCTGAAACTAGAAGGTTAGTCGTCAGTTGACTGTAGTTTTTTGCTTTATTTAATGCTAAAGTCGTTAGATTCTTTACATTCCAAGTGTTTATGGTAGAGACATTGGATAATGAAAGATAAAGAGAAGCTTAAGAAGGTGTGTGAGTGGATAGAAGTACGTGAAGGCATAAGAGTAGGATATGGGATAAATAGCTTGACAAAGGATATGATGCAAAAGGCTCCATGGAAAACGATGCAAAAGACAAGTAACAGGTATCAATTCCCCGGCGTGGAAGAAGTACATGCTGACGATGAGAATATACAGTCAAGTCAACTCTGTCTAATTGGAGCACCCTGGGGAAGCGTGAAAATATTGGAATTACATAAAAGTTCGAATTATAGAATTGGTTCAATTAGTGATCCTTGAAGGGACAGAGAATTTCGTTCGAATTAGATAGAGTTCGAATTACACGAGTTCGGACTATGCAGATTTGACTGTAGAAGATAAGTAAGGTCATTAGAAGGGCTAGAAGGATGGCAGCAAAGGTATACTCTATTAAAGGTACGTATAAGAAAAGAGCTTGAATATTTTTGGTATACCTTGTCCTATAAAATTCCTTAAATCCAGTCCATTAACTGGGAACTTGACGAAGTTGTTGATTTTTGTGGAATATGACATTTCATGTCGAAATCTCTTTAAATGAATGCAGAGGGTCTGTAAACAAAAAAGCGTTTTGTATCATTTGGGCATCTACATATGTTGTTTTTAACTTGATTTATTTCACACATGTATCATACTTTAATAATCACCTCTGGCAGAGATAGGACTCGAAGGTACTTCACACCGTTCCGTAACCTTAAAGCAAAAAGAAAACTCAAATTTCCAAACGTTATCAAAAATGGTTTCATGATACAAGCATAAATTATGGAAATACAAAATGCAGAAACAATTACACGCATTTTTTACAACAAACTAAATTCCAAAGTGATGCTCGTCTTAGTTGTCTTGCAATTTCAGCACTCAAAGTTTCTCAAAAGTTTCTTAAACTGCAAAAATTTAAAAACTAACTTCGCATTTAAAAATAGGGAAAAAACTGACCAAAATTAATTTCAATGCGACCTTGCTGTGCCAATTTCGATTACAATTGTTGCAAAGATAGATTTCACCAGTTCTCCTGAAATGGCCTTGCACTATATTTTCTTAATTTTTTCCATCTTGGGGGTCGGTTTTTTATGGACAGTTTCTTATAAAACAAAATGCGTGTATTTACAGTCTTCTTACTTGTTACATTTCTCGCAATTATACATATTGTCTCCTGCAAAGAAACCGAATTGCACGTTGAAAATGCGTCCCCACAGCACTACAGGAACAACTGACTGCGTAGGTATTGAATGGGGCATTCTTCAAAACAACAATGATGATGATAATGATGATGCAATACCTTTTAATTCGTCTTTTGCAAAGAAGGCAGCTAAACAGTCTTGCAATGATACTTGCGGTCCAATAACCCAACTGGAAAATAACATCGTTACATGAAATCGCAACATAGAAGGCTTATGGTGTTCTCAGAATAATTCGATTCAATAGGAGATTGCGTACCTTTTTAGCCATTCGTAGATACTGGAGAACCAGCCTCGTTCGTACGTTTCAGAAGGTAGTGACATAACGTGAGGTGTGGCACCGCTGTGAGTATGCAATTGCTGCAGATCATCTTTACCTGAGAGGAGAAAATCGTAAGCCCAGTTCACAAAGGGGAATTTCTAGCGTTTGGCTGTTAACGAAGCAGGAAATACGGACGCTCAGACATACCTGGAATTGGCAAAGAGAGATCTTGGAAGTTTTCTAATGTTGTTGAAATCTGAAATCAGAATGAAAAGAGTCAATGATGCAATGAAGGTAAAATTTAAAACAGTCAATAAAAAGTGTACTATAAAAAATATTGTACAATGTGTAGTAAGATCATTTGTTTATGGCCAAAGACATCTGGGATCTGAATATTAGCGGCTTCTCTGTGTAAGAAGCACCTTATTTTAGCATATTTTAGCATATTTTAACACATTAAAGCATATTTTAGCATACTTTAGCATATTTTAGCATACTTTAGGGTGTTTTATTTTGGCATGGGGTTCGTTTCATATTGATTCCACTGTAAATTTCACATCAACATACATACTCGATGACAAGCTGAACATTGTACTGAGCTTGTGAGCCTGCCATTGAAGACATCACTGATAATACTGTGATGTGTCGTTGCTGTATTCTCTACAAAATCACAAACAGAACAAGTGATGAAAATTAATTAACCCCAATGATAGCTGGACTATTTCACCACAAGGTCATAGAACAATTAGAAAGAAAGATATCAACGGCTGTAGAAGAATATTAAAGACTTTAGAAGGATATCAAAGGTTGAAGAAGAATATTAAAGACGTTAGAAAGATATCAAGGGTTGAAGAAGAATATTAAAGACGTTAGAAAGATATCAAAGGTTGTGAAAAAATATTAAAGACTTTAGAAAGACATCAACGGCTGTAGAAGAATATTAAAGACTTTAGAAGGATATCAAAAGTTGAAGAAGAATATTAAAGACTTTAGAAAGATATCAACGGCTGTAGAAAAATATTAAAGACTTTAGAAGGATATCAAAGGTTCAAGAAGAATATTAAAGACTTTAGAAAGATATCAACGGCTGTAGAAGAATATTAAAGACTTTAGAAGGATATCAAAGGTTGAAGAAGAATATTAAAGACTTTAGAAAGATATCAACGGCTGTAGAAGAATATTAAAGACTTTAGAAGGATATCAAAGGTTGAAGAAGAATATTAAAGACTTTAGAAAGATATCAACGGCTGTAGAAGAATATTAAAGACTTTAGAAGGATATCAAACGTTGAAGAGGAATATTAAAGACTTTAGAAAGATATCAAGGGTTGAAGAAGAATATTAAAGACGTTAGAAAGATATCAAGGGTTGCAGAAGAATATTAAAGACTTTAGAAGGATATCAAAGGTTGAAGAAGAATATTAAAGACGTTAGAGAAAGATATCAAGGGTTGAAGGAGAATATTAAACACTTTAGAAAGATATCAAGGGTTGCAGAAGAATATTAAAGACTTTAGAAGGATATCAAAGGTTGAAGAAAAATATTAAAGACGTTAGAAAGACATCAAGGGTTGAAGAAGAATATTAAAGACGTTAGAAAGATATCAAGGGTTGCAGAAGAATATTAAAGACTTTAGAAGGATATCAAAGGTTGAAGAAGAATATTAAAGACGTTAGAAAGATATCAAGGGTTGAAGAAGAATATCAAAGACGTTAGAAAGATATCAAAGGTTGAAGAAGAATATTAAAGACGTTAGAATAATATCAAGGGTTGAAGAAGAATAATAAAGACTTTAGAAAGATATCAACGGCTGTAGAAGAATATTAAAGACTTTAGAAGGATATCAAAGGTTGCAGAAGAATATTAAAGACTTTAGAAAGATATCAACGGCTGTAGAAGAATATTAAAGACTTTAGAAGGATATCAAAGGTTGAAGAAGAATATTAAAGACGTTAGAAAGATACCAAGGGTTGAAGAAGAATATTAAAGACGTTAGAAAGATATCAAAGGTTGTGAAAAAATATTAAAGACTTTAGAAAGATATCAAAGGTTGTGAAAAAATATTAAAGACTTTAGAAAGATATCAAAGGTTGTAGAAGAATATTAAAGACTTTAGAAGGATATCAAAGGTTGAAGAAGAATATTAAAGACGTTAGAAAGATATCCAGGGTTGAAGAAGAATATTAAAGACGTTAGAAAGATATCAAGGGTTGCAGAAGAATATTAAAGACTTTAGAAGGATATCAAAGGTTGAAGAAGAATATTAAAGACGCTAGAGAAAGATATCAAGGGTTGAAGAAGAATATTAAAGACGTTAGAAAGATATCAAGGGTTGCAGAAGAATATTAAAGACTTTAGAAGGATATCAAAGGTTGAAGAAGAATATTAAAGACTTTAGAAAGATATCAACGGCTGTAGAAGAATATTAAAGACTTTAGAAGGATATCAAAGGTTGCAGAAGAATATTAAAGACTTTAGAAAGATATCAACGGCTGTAGAAGAATATTAAAGACTTTAGAAGGATATCAAAGGTTGAAGAAGAATATTAAAGACGTTAGAAAGATACCAAGGGTTGAAGAAGAATATTAAAGACGTTAGAAAGATATCAAAGGTTGTGAAAAAATATTAAAGACTTTAGAAAGATATCAAAGGTTGTGAAAAAATATTAAAGACTTTAGAAAGATATCAAAGGTTGTAGAAGAATATTAAAGACTTTAGAAGGATATCAAAGGTTGAAGAAGAATATTAAAGACGTTAGAAAGATATCAAGGGTTGAAGAAGAATATTAAAGACGTTAGAAAGATATCAAGGGTTGCAGAAGAATATTAAAGACTTTAGAAGGATATCAAAGGTTGAAGAAGAATATTAAAGACGTTAGAGAAAGATATCAAGGGTTGAAGAAGAATATTAAAGACGTTAGAAAGATATCAAGGGTTGCAGAAGAATATTAAAGACTTTAGAAGGATATCAAAGGTTGAAGAAGAATATTAAAGACGTTAGAAAGATATCAAGGGTTGAAGAAGAATATTAAAGACGTTAGAAAGATATCAAAGGTTGTGAAAAAATATTAAAGACTTTAGAAAGATATCAAAGGTTGTAAAAAAATATTAAAGACTTTAGAAAGATATCAAAGGTTGTAGAAGAATATTAAAGACTTTAGAAGGATATCAAAGGTTGAAGAAGAATATTAAAGACGTTAGAAAGATATCAAGGGTTGAAGAAAAATATTAAAGACGTTAGAAAGATATCAAGGGTTGCAGAAGAATATTAAAGACTTTAGAAGGATATCAAAGGTTGAAGAAGAATATTAAAGACGTTGGAGAAAGATATCAAGGGTTGAAGAAGAATATTAAAGACGTTAGAAAGATATCAAGGGTTGCAGAAGAATATTAAAGACCTTAGAAGGATATCAAAGGTTGAAGAAGAATATTAAAGACGTTAGAAAGACATCAAGGGTTGAAGAAGAATATTAAAGACGTTAGAAAGATATCAAGGGTTGCAGAAGAATATTAAAGACTTTAGAAGGATATCAAAGGTTGAAGAAGAATATTAAAGACGTTAGAAAGATATCAAGGGTTGAAGAAGAATATTAAAGACGTTAGAAAGATATCAACGGCTGTAGAAGAATATTAAAGACTTTAGAAGGATATCAAAGGTTGAAGAAGAATATTAAAGACGTTAGAAAGATGTCAACGGCTGTAGAAGAATATTAAAGACTTTAGAAGGATATCAAAGGTTGAAGAAGAATATTAAAGACGTTAGAATAATATCAAGGGTTGAAGAAGAATATTAAAGACGTTAGAAAGATATCAAGGGTTGCAGAAGAACACCAAGGGCTGTATAAAAATATCAATATCAGAATTAAAAAAAAAAACATTTTACCTTCAGCAGAGTTACTTCCAGCAAGCAGCTTTTTATTATTACGATTATGATTACTTTTTTGACTGCATGTTGATTTCATCGATGGCGATGTCATGACTGGTCGTTTGAGCTCCTCGTGTAACCGATCCATTAGACATCTCAGGAATTCTTGCGAGTCCTGTTGGAATAAACGATGCATGGGTCACGCTAATGTCAGCCTGTGTATATCAAATTCAGGGAATGAATATCAAACGCGTGAATAGATATCAAAGGTAATAGAAAATAACAATGGTTGTAGAGGAAAAACAAATGTAATAGAAGGACATAGAGAGTATTAGACAAGTAGCAAAGGTTGTAGAAGAGTATTGGGAATGGTAGAAGGGGTTCAAGAGTTAGAAGAGGGTATCAAGGGTTGCAGAAGGGCATCGGGTGTTGTAGGAGGGGTTTGAGAGTTGGAAGGGAGTAGTAAGGGTTGCAGAAGGGCATCAGGTGTTGTAGGAGGGGTTTGAGAGTTGGAAGGGAGTAGTAAGGGTTGCAGAAGGGCATCGGGTGTTGTAAGAGGGGTTTGAGAGTTGGAAGGGAGTAGTAAGGGTTGCAGAAGGGCATCGGGTGTTTTAGGAGGGTTTGAGAGTTAGAAGGGGTAGTAAGAGTTGTAGAAGGGCATCGGGAGATGTAGGAGGGGTTCAAGAGTTGGAAGGGGGTATCAATGGTTGTAGAAGAGTATCGGGAGTTGTAGAAAAGGCTCGAGAGCTGGAAGGGGGTAGTAAGAGTTGTAGAAGGGTATCGGGAGATGTAGGAGGGGTTTGAGAGTTGGAAGGGGTAGTAAGAGTTGTAGAAGAGTATCAAAGGTCATGGAGTCAATGCGTCTGCAAAGTATAAAGAAGAGTCAAGAGTAAACACGACGACGTGAGATGAGATGTGTTACAATGGTATATGAAAAGATAGAAAGGGTTCAAGACTTATCCATTAATTATGGTACAAACATACCTGCTGACTGTAGCCTCTGAATTGTGGATAGGCAATTCGAAAACTTCTCGCGAGTGCAGTCGGTGAAACAAATCGTTCTCTGAAAAATGCAATACAAACAGGTTAAATGACAATTCCAGTTCAGAGGCATGAAGTAGCAATTACTCTAGAATGTAGTTGCGAATTCACATGCATACAGTGCATAGCACACTGTAAACCTCATAGAGAGGGGGTTTGTAAACATTATCGTTTAGCCTAACCTTTCTTCATCCCACATCGTGCTGATTAACTTGCGATATTCGACCACGACGTTGGGTTTCTCCTTAATCCCTGGCACGCTGAATTGCTCGCATTTCAGAAAGAATTGTGTCAATGCTGGGCTAAAAGAAAAATTGACAAATTCCTTGGGACTTTGCTTCTAATAAGGAAATAGGAGTAGAAATAGAAAATTCAATTTCAGCAGCAATTGTTGAAACACGAAGAAGAAATCTATCCACTTTTACTGCACTCTTTATAAAAAAAAACGTCTTCTCTTACCATTAAGAAGTGGTAAGAGACAACTCTCGACTCTCGCTATCTCGAACTTGCACAGGAAATGAAAATTTGTTCGACATAGCGGGAGTTCGAGATATCCAAACTAAATTACCCAATCAGAGAACGAGGGGAAATGGGAATCTGTTCGAAATAGCGAGTTGTTCGAGATAAATGAGTTCAAGGTAGCGAGATTCGACTGTACTACCTCTTACATCGTTCTACCAACTCTTATACCCTTATATTACCTCCTACACAGTTGCTCTATACACTATATACCATACAGCTACCTACCAAACCCAACCTAAATAAATCAATAAGCACTCACCAATTTGATAGAGACTGTATAGCGGAATTCATGTAGCATGTATTGCCAAGGTTGGGCAGGCCACAGAGCCCTGAAAAGTATCAATAGACGAAACAATATTAGAGACTACAATAACATAATTATGTGTTCTAAATAAACGTTTAATTGAAGATTTTCCAATACTTGCCCTTTGGTTTGAGATCCTCACTTAGGAATTCCATCTTATCAAGAAGAATTTGCTGTAATAAATACTTTGAATCTTTAGCTTGATTAATATACAGACAAACCAGTTATCGTGAGATTATGTGATAATTCAAAAAGTGTTATAAAAGCTCTATTAAGCCCAGCATGGGAGGCGGAGTTAGTGTTGGAGGTTTTTCGGAATGGGGCTTATTGGAAATGCAGGCTTAATAGAGAAGAGGCCTTAATAAAAGTTTTAAATAAATTTCAAAAACATGTTTATGTAAAATAACTGCAAAATAGCTTTTATGAGCCTTAATGGTTTAATTGATGATAATTCTTCACAATTTCAAAACCAAGGGGGAAGCCTGGCAGAGAAGTGGCTTAATTTAAAATCTCATTTTGAAAATGGGCTTAATAGAGCCTTTACTGCATACGAAGGATGAAGTTGATGCCATGAGCCTCTAACCTCAGAATTTCTATTGCAAGTTAAACAAAAATTTTTTGGTTGTCCAGCAGGAAGCAAATATTGTGGTTGTTATCCTGATGAAAAAAATATATAGAATAAGTCAAAGATTTTCACTATTGACAAAGAACATGGCAAGGTATGTTTAGTTTCAGTGGTGTTATATGTACTTCATGCATCACGCTTTGACACCAATTGTGATGGCCTTTTTGGTTGTGTCTAAATAGCTCAGTTCAGTTCATTTCATTCTTTACATTCTCATACATACATATAATAACTGAACAAAATTACACTAAACAGAACTGAATTTACTTTAATAACAATTAACAAAAAAGAAAAT
Organism: Sanderia malayensis; assembly: GCA_013076295.1. NCBI lineage: Eukaryota > Metazoa > Cnidaria > Scyphozoa > Semaeostomeae > Pelagiidae > Sanderia > Sanderia malayensis. The sequence goes on from RQOL01000828.1 coordinate 4,225,952, forward strand.
ACACCGAGATAAACAAATTTGTACGTATAAGAATGACTTAAAGGAGGAGCTTTCTAAGTAGGTGTACTAATGAGAAGGGAGCCCCCCCCCCCTAAATACCTAGTCTCATGCTTACCTGAGCATGATTCATAAAATGACTTGTCTCTTCTGTCTCGCAACCAATGAATCCACAGTGTTTCTGTGAAATATAAACATAAGTATATTCAAAATAAAGCCACATTCAAACCTTTGGTGACGTTAAGCTTCAATAAAAACCATCGCGTCATTAAGTATGGAATATAAGAAATTTTGTATAACCTAATCTAGCAAATCAAAATACATGTGGATCATAAGCCTCATAGGTTGCCGGACTATCCGACCACACAGCGATCCGCCCACTCTCCCATCCGCCCCACCTAAAACTATGCGCCCACCTTCTGAGTCGTTCCGCCCACCCTGTGACATTTTTATATAAGGCTACTAGAACTAAATTTTGTGTAATATAGCTTATGTTTAGAAGTTTTATCTCAAATAATTACTTTACTTACTCTGTACATTAATAATAAAAACTGATTTTGGAAATTTATTTAGAATTCTCGACCAAGTGCAAAAAATGTTCAAACAGGCCTATCTAGTTGAATTTCGACACACTTAATTTGATAAAGGTGGGGGAGTTGAATGATCAAGAGACCGAAACATGACACCGTATGTTCTGAAAGTACTAAAATATGTTATCAAATGTTTCGTCGAATGTCACATGCCGCTCAATATTATACTGATAACTACACACACTAAAAAGAAAGATTCTGCATCTTAAAAATCGCTCTTTAAGGTGGGAGATACGATGACAAAGCCATCTATGTTCTTAAGAACTATAACAGAATATATTTTGCCATCTTTTGTCAATATTTTAATTTTTTTCTTATAATAATTTGTGCGAAGAGGCTGGATCATTATTAACAATAAAACAAAGCAGGACAATAAGTTATAATGAGTCACCTCCTAGATTTTAGGAATTGCAACAAACCACGAGTGTAGCAAAAAACTCACCTGAAGGCAAACCAAAAAACTCGAAGACTCCATTTTGCATATTGAACAAGCAACATTCTGTCACCAGAAGAATAATAAAACTGTTAGAATAATATCAAATAGGAAATTTAAGGCAGCGAATATAGAGAAAAATTTTAAAAGATAAACTGTGCAGTAGGGATATCGAATTGGAATTCTGAGATGTTACATATACAAAGCTCGCAAAAGATTAGTTGATACCTGCTTATTCTCCTTGCTTTTCCGCAGGATACTTCTTGCACGAATTGAATAATCCTCTCCGCTCAATAAATGAATGCAAGACATAACTACGTGATATAAAAGTATGATTTAAAATGCCTTATAATTGAGATAATAAGGCATTTTGAATAAAAAATGTTGTCGCAAAAAAGCTTAGGCCCAAAATTGACTGAAACAGAAAGCACCATTTGCGCAAACTCGTATATCTCTTACCTTTGAGTAAAGTAAACGGAGCATTGATTGTGAAAACAGATATTTATTTCAAAACCGAGTTACAGGATTAAACAACAAAATTAATTACGCATTTTCTAGATTATCTTATTTGTAACCAAGTTAAATATAAAATGTGTTGGATAAACTCTACTAGAGACTATCAAGCTTAGTGTCCTTTTTTCATGAGTTTACGTCAGGGGGTGAAAGTTTTGTTTTATTGAGTATGGCAAGGATTACTACCAAATTGGGTAATTTAAATAAGATAATTTCAAAATACCGTGTGGTCATCTTTTTGTAAAATTGATGAAATATATTCTTATACAATGTGTAATGCAATAATGGCGATAAATTACAATTTTAAGCAAGGCTTCTGCTAAATAAGCATGTTTCCACCCGCTTTGTAAAACGTGCGTGCATCCTCTATTCCTTCTGTCTTTACGGTCTTTCTGTTAAGCTGTATCTTCCCCTTGGCTATTTGACAACAATAAGTAGTGGCTCACAAGGGCTCACAAGTTAGGTTTGTGTGAATATAATAAATAATTTTTTCTAATACGAAATAGGTTAGGTCAATTGTCATCATTGAATTAAATATCATGATATCATGTCCCTTTAACTCTTTATTAGCTACAAGTCTCGCAAACCATGTCCGCCAAATAGTCCTTAAGGTTGACGGAAAGATCCTGCGAAAGTATTCAGAGTAACACTTCGGAATAGGGTTGGACAAACCACATATTACATAACCAACTCATTCTCAAAAGTAAACGGAACAGATTTGTCTTCTTCGCCTCTACAACATAACACGAGCGTGACTCTATTCAACCTTTTGTTTGCTTAAGCTTTAATTTCGCGCATTTCTGTCATCTCCTCCGCAGCATTCACTTTACTTTTGCAACCAAGAGTCCAGCCTGGCTGTGTTGCTCTCGAGCTTATCACAGACCCTGCTCCTCTATCGCCGCTAATTCCAACATCATTGTTATCATCATCTGATTGGTTGTTCTGCTTGCCTTCCTTCTTCAACGCTTTGCTATTGGACAGTCCTGTTACTATGGCATCCGTGACGGCAGCCGCGAGAATGAGGCCGATGACGGTGTACACATTGATCAGCTCTGCCAGGGAACCGAGGCTGCGTGCGTCCATTGTGTAATCACCGTATCCTATCGTGGTGAGTGTCACGAACGCGAAGTAAAATCCATCAACGTAAGTCCAATTCTGGGTTAACGAAGACGCGAAGCCCCCAAGCGCTAGCCATAGCAGCAGTAATATACCCAGGATGATGCACGGTGTCATGTTTCTGCATTCATCGGCCTGGTCAGCCTTCTTTAACACTCGTCTTCTGAAATAGCGCTGCATCGTGTGCAATGGCCCACATAACGCACACCCAACCGAGGCCACCATTAGCATGTGTATAGGGATGCCAATGGCTGCAAATATTATCGTGAATATTTTCCCAGCATCCGTCTTTGGGACAATGTCACCATAGCCTGAAATTGGAGTTCAAACACGTTTAATTATAATCAACGCCTCGGCAAATGTTAGTGTTCTGTTCAAAGGGTCAAATCAATTGGAGTATTCCGAGGGTGGGAGCCACTACCATCCCTGATACATGGTGATAACGAGTTGGAAGAGAAAGAAAGCCTTTTGAATGATCTTTAATCAAAACGGTCAGCCAACGTTCACAATGGATTGTTTGTAATGGGCACGGCCTAGTTACGCAACACCTGAGAATTAAAATGGCTTCTGAATCAATAAAAAATTTTAATAACAAATATAGAAACATGAAACTCATTTTATTAACGAATTTCCAGGGCATAAAATTTACCGAAAGTAAACAATTTTCATTAAAATAACAATGAGCAATGAACTTCAATGAAACCACCAGAAGAGTTATTATTTGTAACATGTAATATGTCATAACACAGTATATATTTCGCCAAGTTCAAGGTTAAATTAAAAATTACTTTGCCAAACGAACGATTAGATGCGAGAAAAATTTCCGAAATCCTTCAAAATTTCAATCGACTGACCATCCAACCTACTAAGAAAGTTGCAACTATTGGTGTTTAATTTAATTGTTAACTGAACAAATCGTTTATATTGTTGATGTTTACACATATGTTCAACATTCACACGCCAAACCTAAATGTCAGTCTGGCTCTGGTAGGTGCCAAACAAGTAATCTATTGCAATTTGGTATACTATGAAACAGTTCCAAAGAACCTGATTGTTGTTTACAGAAGGTTTGTTTAGGGAAAATATGACCGTAACGTGGGACGATAAATAGTAAAACTCTTCATTCTAACATTCTGAACTTACCTATGGTTGACAAAGTGATTCCGCAGAAGTATCTCCATCTTAATAACTCATGAAATGATATCTCATTTTTCCGAAATTTTTGTGGGCTCGTGTAGTATTTAGCAGAGAACGAGGCAATGTCTTCTGTCTCTGTTTCATTCAAAGTGATGTTCAGTTTTCTTTGAATATATTCCTTAATCTTTGTGATATTATTCGCTGCAGTGATCTTTGATGCGTCAGCAAATGATTCAAAATACATTATCATCCCTCCTCCACAAAAACAAAGAGCAATATAAATGAATATAATGATGAACATTGCCTTAAATGATAGCAAAGCCATCTTTTAACCTTCCTCTTCTTTGCTCCTCTCCTCGTTTTAGACGTTTATCTCTTTAGATGCATTGCATAGAGTTACTAAATCTTCAATTGTGATATTGTGTTGTGTTATCCTTTATATTGCTCTCCTGTGCGTTTTCCATTGGTGATTCGTGTGGTCACTCGTAAGCTCAATGGTTGTGCTATAACTTTGTTAAGTCAGTCAATAAATGTTTTTCACTAATTATGCTGGCCTAAGGATGCGTCTTTCTTCTATTGTAATTATTCTATACAATGACCAGCGTTTACTTTAGTAACAGTGAATTGATCCAAATCGGTTGGGAGTTGACTATAGTTTTCTAGCGCTTGTCAATTATAAGGCCACCACCTGCTGACCTGCTGGCTATATAAATTTTATAAAATGAGCTATTTAAATGCATCAATGCTTATGTAACACAAAATTACATAGAGCAATTCAAAAAACAAATTTACAATTAAAATGCTCGATAATCTTTACGGATATAGAATCAGGGGGAATTAATTACTTCTTGCATTTACATCCTGCAAACAAGGAAAACATTTAGTTTGTTCGAAATAACACGGATGTCAAATTCAAATTCATTTGATTCAAAAGCAATTGTGTTGAATGTTAAAAAGCATACAAATGTTTGACCAAGATAAGGTTTATTCTGAGATTATTAATTTTATTAAATGTTGTCAAGGACACAAAGACAAACACATTATGATAATCAAAACAAGGGGAAATGGAAAATCGTTCGAGAAAACAAATTTTCGAGACAGCAAATGTCGATTGCATAAAAAAGTGATGCCTCAAAATTTCACTGAAAATGCGTTATTGAAAGTACATACAATAAGGCTGTTATGTACCCCCTGACTTTTCAAATGCCTTTCTCGTCCCGGCGTTAAAAGCATTTAAGCAGACTTGGTAAAGGTTGATCCGATTTGAATTAAATCTCTGGTTTAGAACACTGCGTATTTGAGATCAGAGCAATGCAGGAAAAGTCTATTCATAAAAACAATAGTCCGACTTTGAATATTTTTAACTGGATTGAGGTCATTTTACTTGTAACAGCAGGCAACCAAGAAAATATTTTAAAAATTAAATATAAACTTCGTTCTTGATGTCTTTGCTCCTTGCCCTGACTCTAAACTATGCTCTAAGACAACTCACCTAACATTGATTATATTACGATGGTTATGACTTCATATGTAAATCTACTTGATTTTGGGTTAAAGCAGGGGTACACAATGCTAAAATTGCCTAAGCAAACGGTTTCATTAAAATTATTTCACAGTCTTCTAAAATCTTTCAAAGTCTTTCGAATCATTTGACACACATTATGAAATAAACGTAAAGTAAAAATTAAGTGCACTTTTAAAAGACAAATTTGATCGCTTAATCGGGTATCGCTTTTAATCGCTTTTGGAATTTAGAGATGGGGGATTAGGGATAAATTGGGGGTTAATGTTTAGAGTTGGGTTAGTATTGGTTAAATTTAGGGTTAACACACGAAAGGCACACCCAGCACATTTGGACATTCTTACATGAAGTACTTGCCATTACGACGAATTTCCGAGATTAGCTATAAGTCATTCCCAATTCATGTGCAACCCTTCGAACTGCATCAAGTTACAATATAGCCTGCTTTTAATTTAACCAGGTTCGGATATTATAACTACTGGCTTCTATTCAAGGTTTGCTGAAACTGCAATCTCACAACAAACCCATGGGCATTGCGGAGCATCATTCCAAACTGCTACGCCGGAGCTCCTTTTGCAATAATATTCTTGTCAAGTAGCTCTACAATATCAAACCTTTCGATCTTGCAGCAAGCATTTTTGAATTCACCAAGCGATACCTTGAGTTGTCCGAGCAAGTCAATCAGACTCAGAGTGGGCAACTTTGTTTGAAAGATTCGCTTTATCTCGTCCTGAGATCGGATGCGAAAAACTGCAGCAAGATCTTTCCAATTGGCAAGATCTTTCAAGTAAACATCGAGTCTCTTGTTGATCTCATCTCGCAGCTGATCATCAAAGCAATCCGCTATTGACATGTCTGGAAAGAAATGAAAGAACATTATCGTTATAGACTTAGATCTGCCAAGGCATCAGGGAAGCTCAGCTCTAAGAGCATCAATACTCAATTTGATACCAAAGGAGTTTTTTACCATTAATGTTCGTGCTTTGTAGCTCTTCCAATGCGTCTAACTGTTCGTCTTCTAAGCTTTGTTGTTGACGAACAGAAGAAACTAAAATAATAAAATAGTATTAAAATTATATAATAATAAGCAAATATTATATATTATTATTATACTATTATATAATAAGCAAATTTGTGGTGACAGCATTGCATAATGTCTCTTGCGACAATTTTCCAATTTTCCGACAAAACGGCAGTTTAGCTCTACAGGGGGTTTTTCCCTCCCCCTGACCTCCCTCTATCTACGCCACTGAGTTTACATAGTATGAAACCAGGTGTTCGCAAGACCAGGAAATTTGTTATTATTTGGAGAAGCTGTTATATTTAAATATAAAAGATAAAAGCAACAGGGAGTAATGGTTTTAATAGTTTTAAAGAACTAATAGACAAAATAATCTGAATTTTACCATCTGATAATTCTCGTGGGAGTGGCGATGATTCTTTTGGAAGTTCAATTATTGATGTAGAGGATTCTATAAAATTAAAGAGTTTATTAATTTTAATGAAGAATCGTCAATTCCATCAAAATGCTAATTTATTTTCAGCTTCCATAACATTCCGCAGCTCCGTTATTCCATGATACACTTCTGTATCATTCCATTATTCCATGTTTCATAGGTAAGATGATGGAAAGTTCTCTTACTTGCTGATCTATAAGTACTGATAATTGGCGCTTTGTATTGAATCTGTGTGTGAAAGCCAGTCAGCACATTTTGTTGCAGCTTGGTTGAACCTGGAGAAAAATAGTTGGAAAATTTGTATTGAATGCTTTGGAATAAGAAGAGGGGAAAGAGGGAATTGGAATAAGAAAGTAATACAGTCTGTCTAAACTCTGTCTAATTCGAACAGCCTGGGGAAGCGTGAAAATGTTCGAATTATAGAGGCTTGGTTTATTAGAGTTGCTTCATTAGTGATCCTTGAAGGGACGGAGAATTTCGTTCGAATTAGATAGAGTTCGAATTACACGAGTTCGAACTATGCAGATTTGACTGTACCTCCATTACACCTAGGGTAGTTCAGACATTAACTCCTTCCTAATGGGCCCACCGAATTAAGCAGAAAGGAAACAGTAAAGATTCGAAAAACTTTTAAACGCACATAATTTATGTTTTGACAACTATTACTGTTAACTAGCTATGTAAAATATGTTCAAGTATCTTTTATTCATAAAATATCAGTTGGTGAATCACTGTGGTGAATCAGAGTCCGGTCTGTTTTATCCAAGGCCGATTCCACGTCTGAATCTCTATCTGAATCCTCTTTTGAGCTGAGTTGAATCTTACTCCCAGTGTCGATCCGTTTGCCGTTCACTCTTATAGCAGGCAAGCGGCCAGATTGTCTTGTTGATTGATGATTAGTGAGAAAATCAACTGTCAGATGATTGCTCTGCGAAGCAGCATTCATATCGTCTTGTGTCATTACAATGCCATTTAATGCTCCTCCGCAGGATGCTGCTCTGATGCAGAGGTTGATAGTGGGTGACACGCTATACGGAGCAGAACGAATGGTTGCCAGGTCATCATCAAGTAACTCTTCACAGACGGAAAAGTGACGCGCTGTAACTTCTTGAATTGAAAGGGCCGATTCAAAACAATGACGTTTAACGGGTGTAGGTTCCCGGATGGACCCTTCAGAGGCATCGGGTGCTATTGTTGGTAAGCGGCCTTGTAGCAACACAGAGATACATTGGATCAAACTTGCGACCAAAGCAAGACCAAACAGTACATAATACACAACAACGTAATAAATGACAGCTATGAACTTGTTATCTGGCTTTCTGCCACCGAACGGAACATAATCACCGAATCCAACGGTTGTGAGGGTAATATACCAGAAGTAAAGGGCTTCGTGTAATGTCCAGTTTTCCAACTCCATGCGCACAACAGCTGAGACAAGAAGAAACGTAACAACGAAACAGCCCAATAAGGAAATACTCAAAATCTTCACAGTCCAATTATAGTCAATGAACCTCGTTATGCTTTCGCTGACTCGTCGAAACGAGTTTCGACGCCGCTGCCTCGCAACCGGAACAGCCTCTTTGTCGTCGACGTTTTCAGTTTTGCGAGTGTGGTTGATAATTTTGCTGGCGATTTTTGAGACTACGTTTGTGATTTTCGCGCTGAAATCTCGAATAACCAATAGCGTCAATGGAATTCCAATGAGACTGTATACGATGGCAAACGCCTGACCGCCAATCGTTCTTGGATTCACGTGTCCATAACCTAGAAATTATAAGCCAGGCTTAATCAAGCTGTAAGCTGTACATGCAAAATTATACAGTGAGAGTCTTTGGTATTCAAGATAATAACAAATAATTTCTAACATGTGTTCAAGTGAAAATTTTGACAACAGATGTTGCATATTTCATTTATTGACAAGTTTCAATATTTAAAGCTTGACAATCTTTGATCGGTACAGAACTTCAAAATAGCTTTGAAAATTGGAAACATAGCGAAACATAATAACTACTAAAGCTTTTCGACTGACACTCATCGGAGTAGTGCTACGTCAGAAAGAAAACGAAAATGAAAACCAAACAACAGTTTCAATATTTAAAGTTTCTGCAAACAATTTTCAAACAGTTCAGGTTCAGAATAAAACAAAGTAAAATGATCAATAAATGAAATTAAATAGGGAGAAAAACTATGGATAGGAAAGCAGGCAAAACATTTATTGATACATACCTATGGTAGTAAGCATGGATGCAACGAAAAAACACGATTCGTAGTAATCCCATTTATACGGCTCAGCCACTCCGGCATCTACCAAGGCCTCTTCTAGTTTCTTAAACATGTCATCGATAGAAGAAATTGTTGCATTCAAGCGTGTAGCAAGAGATTGCTTAAGCTTGGTCATTTCCCAGCCGGGTGAAAGTGCTTGCTTGGCGTATTCTGATTCAAGATACATGAACACAAGGCCGCCACTAAACATGTAGATTGAGAAGACAACCAACCGCCTCAGTAACCTAAATCTCATCATGATGTTCATTTGTTCAAGCATGCAGTGTCGAGAAAAGAATTTTAGTAGAATCCAAGAAACGGGAAATCAAGATAGTTTCATTGCGTCGCAATTCAGAGAAATGTTTTTTATTAAAAACACGAGAGTTGTTTGTTATTTGAAAAAAGAAAAATTTGTTTTTCTCATTAACGACATGATTCATGATTAGCAATTAGCAAAAGTGATTATCCAGTTCTTTGTAGAGGAAACTTTTAATGTCCATGGGAGAAAGATGAATAGGGTAATTTTAATCTGAACTTTCATGGGACATGACGCAGGTTTCCGTAATAATCAAGCAACATATTTTCACAGTTTTCTATTGAATTCAAGCCCAGGTGTCGTCAGAGAAGCGCGGCTTTAATAAACCGCGCGGCACTGCTAACTTCACGTGCGAACGAACATTAAAAACGCGCTCAAAAATCATACTTAGGGTAATTAAATATAAAAAACAATTCTTGCTTGTGGACCCGCCAAATTGAGCCTTGGTGGCTTTCAAATGAGCCCAGAGAGACAATTGCCAATACAGGTTGTCTCAAATGTGTTGAAATTCAAGGGGAAGCTTGTTCAGAAAATCCACTCCCAAGTTATTCCACTCCCAAATGTCGCCTCACTCCCAAAAAGTTACCCCGAATGCTGCCTATTAAATATTTGAATAGATTTAGTAGTTACACAGCCGCGTAATCATGTTTAATCACCTGCGAGCTTCACTTGAAATTTTCTGGCCATTGACTCAGTAGTTTCAGGAGGGCACTGCAATGCTAATCCCATGCCCAGCTTGGAATTCCATCGGTGGACTTCAGCTTGGCTTACTTGATACCAAATTGGGTGCAAGATCTGATGTTCCATGAAGACCACATCGTGCAGAAACTCGACATCGTCGTTTGAATGATCCAGTTTGAAAAATGCCTTACTTATGATCACGATGCCATAAGTGGCCTTCTTGAATTCTATCAAGAAAAAGTGGAATGAATCATGTAGCACAACAAGGCATGTAAAGCACACTCCACTCCATCCACGGAAGAAATGGATGGATTACCAAATAGCTGGGCTAGTTTTAGTGTGATATACTGTCATTTTAGATTACAAGGGTTTGGTCTTGGAAACTGAGCTAACAGTGTGGACAGCGTGGACGTAATAGCATTCAAAGTGGTGCATTTCTTCATTCAACTAACTCAACTGACTGGGTGGAACCCACGACCTCCGGCCTGCCACGCCGATGCCCTACCATTGGGCTATCCAGTCACACTTATGTATAGGTCGTAAGTTATAGTCTATAGAAGTTGGGAACACGTGACGTGTCAGTCTCTACGGGTGGGCAGACATCCGCAGACCGAAATTTATGGGAGCTGCGCAGGAGTATACCTTTATGTCGTACAAGCAAGCTCCTGCAGAGCACTGACTTATACTGCGCAGGCTGACCACCTTTATGTATTGCAACTGCTCTGGCAGATCCTCTTATCATCCATGCACCTTCCAAAGCCATGGCTCAAGCATGCATAATACCATTCACGAGCGAGCGTGTACAAATTTTCAAAGCAATTATACAGCCATGTTATGTTGGTTTAGAAGTTGGGTAAAACATTTTCGCATGTCATAGAAAGTTATGACCTTATGGTCACAAAATAACAAAAAAATAACATGAATTCAATGCATACTAACTTTCCTCAATGACAGATTTTAGGACCCCAGTATGGCCTAATGGCCTAGGCAAGCATTCTTTGTAAAGAACGGCGATGTTTACTCTTTTCAAGTCTTTAGCAAACGATTTGGCAAAATTGGCATCATCTCTAGCATAAAGTATGAACATATCATAATTCATTTTCAACTTTGTGCAACTTTAGAAGAAATTATACATAAATTTTATCTTGTTTGTTCTTCTCCGATATGTGTGTTGTCTTTTTGAAAGTGAGCTCACATGCGTGCTCTGTTTGAATCAAACATTAGAACCCGGAAATAAAGTTGTTGCTACGACACGTGATAACAAGGGGGCGGACACTTGAAAAGGTGGGCGGAATATTCCGTAATGCCAAGACTGAATACAGCATTTGACCGATTGGAAAAAGTTACGATGTATTATTAAATCTATACAACAGATAATTACAATTCACGAAATAAAAAGTCAACTGTTAAAACTGAGCAACTCAAATTAAACAAATTGTCACGAAAATTCATCTTTTTATTAACCTTATTTCAGAAATTACTTCATTTTCTTTTCGAATACATTCTTAAATAAATTGATTCTATTCTATCTTATCTGCCAGTTTTATAATTAATTGTTAGCAAATTTAAAAATTTAGCAAATCTTCTAAAAATGATTTCGATACAAATCAAAGTCACTTGTTTGATTGATTGAGAGGGAGGCTCTTCCTCGTTTCCAAGAGGAGGTCAGCAAATGGATCCAGAACCGTGGCAGAACTCGCAGTCGCGTTAGCTGGCGTTGGCTGCAAGCAATTTATATCCGTCACATTTCTATCTGGTATCTTGGGAGCTGATCTACGCGTTAGATTCCTAGAAGGTGGGTGCTGAGTTGATTCCGGCTTTTCCCCACTTCTCGGTGGAGGGGGTCTAGGTGGGGGGCGACGTTGTTTCCTTTCCAAGCAAGGCGAAGGCTCGGCTGCTGCCTGGATTTCAGGTGTCGTCTTGTTAAATAACGACCTCGTTTCTGGAGAAACCGAGCTCAATGTATCAGTGAGAAGCGAAACGGGCCTCGGTTTCAAGAGGTCATTCAACCCAGCCTCGGTTACGTGATTATCAGGTGAAACAACAAGAAAGTTATCTTGATCTGCGTGCGACCGTATTAAATCTTCGTAACCGATTTCTGTTATTGGACTACCTGCTTCTGTTTTCGTTGCCGCTGTTGTTGTACTATTGTCCCGTGGTGCATCACTGTCAAATGTTACCCAGCTACTTCCACTCGTCCTGTTAACTCCAGTGCTCTCCATGTTACTGTGAATCTCCGAATCATCAACAATCACAAACGGATCATCAGTAAAACTGTGGTTATCTTGCGCAAACACCATCGTCTGAAATACAAGATAGAAGAATCCCCCAACTTTTAGAAATATAAACACAGACAAAGCAATAAAGTAACATGAAGTAGCATGGTGCATTCAATTCATCGGAATATACTTTGGACTAATTTAAAGTACAGTCTACTCTTGATAAGTGGAACCTGCATGGGACCGAAAAAAATGGTTCCACTTATTGAATGTTCCACTTATCCGAATTATTGGTTTGTTAATGCAAATCCAAGGGACCGGAGAAATTGGTTCCACTGAACGAAAGTTCCACTTATCCGGGGTTCCACTTATCGAGAGTAGACTGTATGCCAAACGACGCAATATGTCAGCGAAAACATCCTAACTACTCCAATAAACCGACGATAAGTTCAACACATTGATGGATATTGCTTTCAATAACATATACGAACAAATATTAGTAGCACAGTAGTATAATAGTAGTATGGGCCAACAAATAATAATAATTGGCCTTGAAATCCAAGAGATTACCTGCTTTTTTTCCAGCTCATCAGTCTCTTGAAGCGAGACGCTGTCGAAATCGATCAGATTTGTGATTGACGGCTCACTGTGGGTGTCAGCTCTTTCCAGCAATGTCAGATGATGTTTTGGTGTCTGCGAACGAGGTTCCTCTTCGATCGTTTCAGGCTCTTCTTCAACCAACGTCGACGAAATACAGTCACTCGAGGCTGATTTTTTCATAACGAGTTGGTCGTGTCTGTTGCCTCTGGATGAAGGAATCGCAATGGAGCCATGATTTGGCGAACGCTTCACACCATGTTGCTGAAAAATAAAACCGAACAGAAATAGGTTGATCCTGTGAGGAAGCAATTCAATTGTTACTTTTACAGAGAAATAAAAAACATCTTAATGCTGCGGGGAAGAATTTGATTTAAAGTCGTAATTTTGCAGATGAGTAATCCAAAACATTGCGGAGGAGCAATTGAATGCCTCAATTTAACATGCTACAGTATCAAGTGCAGCAATTAATTGCAATCATATACAACTCCTCCAGTTGGTGTATCTGGTCAGGGTAATAGATCTCACCAACCTCGTGACTTATACTAAGCTTGTTAAGCGATTGATCAAATTACAAGGGGGAAGCGTATACAGAATAATAAAACTGTTAACGACATACAATTCTACTCGAAGGCATCGTGCTATACATAGAATGTCTGAATTGTGAATCTTTAACGTTGCCAAGGCCAGAGGATGGAAATGATTCAGCCCTTTTCACGGAAGCCGATGGTAGTGGTGGAGGACCTTCCTAGAAAAACAAAGACGTACTTACAGCATCACAGAATTTTACAGCATTACAGTATTTACAAAAAAGTATTAGCAGCATCACAGCATTTTACAGTATTACAGTATTTACAAAGAAGTATTTACAGCATCACAGAACTTTAGAGCATTACATTATTTGCAAAGAAGTATTAGCAGCATCACAGCATTTTACAGCATAACAGTATTTACAAAGAAGTATTAAAAGCATCATCGTATTAAAACAAGATAGATGCATGCAGTGAAATCCTTCAATAAAACAAGCCTTGAAGGTAGCAAAATAGCACCTTGTTGTATCGGGTGTATTGGGCTATGAAGTATCGGGTGTATTGGACTATGAGGTATCTGGTGTATTGGACTATAAGGTATCGGTTGTATTGGGCTATGAATCTGTATAATAGAACCATTTAATAACGAGGGGAAGTCAAGAAAAGATGTATGATAATAAGGCTTTCTTGGTTTTCAATCGTTTTGATACCTTTGCTTTGAGTTGCTTGAACTGATGTTTCGCTCCTTTGTAACTGCTTTTCACACCACTTTTAGCCCCCTTGTAAAATGCTTTCACTTTGCTCTAAAAAACAGCCATGTTCTTAGAGAAAATTTTCGGGTGAGCATTCATAGAATAAGAGCCAATGCATAGGTTATCGCAAAAGAGTTGAAAATTTGAAAGCCTCTACTAAAAAATGAACGATCACTTGATTTTATTGCAAATAGAATGATAAAAATCAAAAGATAAACAAAACATTGTAGAAAGCTCAGAACAATCTGCACATCTCGTACCTTGAGCTCGATGTCAGTTGCCTAAACAAATAAAAACAAATTGCAATAAAAAACTGATAAATAACTGCCTATCGAGCAGTTGCATAATTCAAAAATACTCCAAATATACTGAAACATGGAACTTCTCTGTTCTGTTGACAAATGAGCGAACTAAGGTAATTCAATCTAAAAGAAATAAGAGTGTCGCATACTTTTCCTTTCAAATAAGTGTATTGAATAGCAACAGTCTTCTTCAACGCGCCCCCTCCTTTCTGCAGTAAAGAATACAAAATCGAATGAACATGGCGACATTCAGAAATACATTCATGCATACATGACCATTAATAAGTGCATTAATTTCCACCGTAATCACCTTCATTTTGCCCCTCCATTGCTGGTATTGTGACTTCCATTTCGAGTTATCTGGAGAAATTAAAATAACTTTAAAGTATAACGAAACATTAACAATCAACAGCAAATCTTCTCATACAATAACATTTTAGTTCCAAAAAATTCCCTAGATTCCAACCGATACCGTAAAAGCTCCATTAAGCCCCCTCTCTAATAACCCAATAACCCCCCAATTGAAACGAAAATTTGAATTAATTTGAATAATTTGAAAATTTGAATTTGAATAAGCCTCACCCTTGCTTTGGAAATTGTGATTGGTTACACCATAAAAGCTCATGAAAGTGATTTTACAGTCATTTTATACAAACATCTTGTTGAAGTATATTAAAACACGATATGAAGCCCCCTGTCTAATGACCCCCCTCTGGAACATCGAACATGGAATAAGCCCCCCTCCCGAGGGACTGATAGAAGAACTTTACGACATATGCATTAGAGAACAAATGAGGCCACACGGAGGTAGAAATTAAAGGCATTCGCTCACCTCCAGAGTGTTCCTGAACTTCTTGCTCGAAGATATCTCCAACCTCGATTCCAGCATTCAAAAGATCCAGCCTCCCATCGACGAACTAAACAAAACACGAGACATCAGTTGCTTTGCTCTCTCCCACTTTTTAAGCTAAAAGCGGGGAGATACAGTCTTTGCTTAAAACTGACCTGCTTAAAAGACTGCAATTGAAGAATATGCTCGAGAAATGGTCTAATAGAGCTGGGTCTTGTCGTCAGAAATCTGAAAAAAATAAACACAGACTTTAGGGTAAATAAGAATGGAATAAAAGAGTGTGAGATGTGGCTTTTACCCCCGGAAAAATGCAGCTTGCATTAGGTTGGATTTGTAAATGATGAACGTGATGAGGGGTAGATAGAAATGGATCAGGATGCTCTTGACTTACGCATCTTCGTCGAAAATTATTTTCCCACCCTGTAGAACAAAATAAAAATTATTAGAACAAGTATACAACAGAAGTCATGAAACAAATGGAATGCAAACCAAAGCAAAACACGAATGATGACGTATACAAGGAAATAGAGTAACGGGTAAGTTGAACACACTGGACTTTGATGCATACTACAATACCTCTCCCTCGTCAAGTTCTTTAAACTTCAAAGCATCTCGGTAGCCACCGATAACTTTGACCAAAGCGCGGATGAATTGGCTGGCGACGTAATCTTCCGAAGCTCTTTCTGTCTTCTTCAGTTTGCTCAGTAATTTTGATGTCTGAAATTAGGGTTAAAGCTGAATTAGAAACACGTCATTTGAAAATGTCTAAGTAACCAAAGCAAAGAATTAAAATACAGCGACCTGGTATGAGAAAACATGTATACCAAATACCACTAACTCTCACCAAATTTCACTGAGAAATCAATCATTATTCATTATACATTAACCTTTGAAATCGAAATGTTTGTAAGTAGATCCGTCAAAGTGTTCGAGCTACACAGCAAGGTTAAATGTATTCATTTGGCTGCATTGACGTTCACTAAATAAGAATTTCAACTTACAACTTCCTGAGGAAAGATGTTCATGTCATCAAATGGACTTGTAATTTCGTTTTTATCAGCATCCAAAATAACAATATCATCCAGCGGCATTTGACGCACAGTCTACGAAATAAGCGAAGTTACGTCATCATACAACTCAGACTTTTCAGGCAATTGGCCCCCGGAAAATATCACCAAAATGGCCGGTGTCACGATGCATATTTCGACACAAAGACGGGGGTTATACTTACATTCATCATGGACGAATGAACTCCGAGTAAAAAAGGCATCGGAGCACTGGAAATGAAAAAAAAACGAATTATAGCCAGGGTTGAGTTGAATTCCTTTGTGCCTTAAATAAATTTTCTATCTTAATCTAATTGTCACAGATCCTTCTGATTGTCTGGAAATTTTCGTTGATTCTGTCACAACTGCTTTTGTCACCGCAACCTCCTCAAATTGAAATTTTCCAAACAAGATGCTATTTAGAAGCTTCCTTCCCCCTTGTTCGTCTGATATATTAAAGTTCAACTAAACTGTAATGCAGTCTTTGATCGGCACAGAACTTCAAAATCGCTTTGAAAATCGGAAACATAGCGAAACATAATAAATACTAAAGCTTTTCGTCTGACACTCATCAGAATAGTACGTCAGAAACTGTAATGATAAACTGTAATGATATACTATTACTTCCGATCACCAAAATCAATGACTCTTGCTAATTAGAGAAACATCATCAAAGAAAAATCATAGTACATACCAGCAGAAATCCAGTAATTTTGGAGGTAAAACTGGGACAAATATGTGTTGCCTGTAAATGATGCAAGTCTTTGAGTAGATAGCATGTTGTAATTATAATATAACATTCTCAAGTGATAGTCAAGGTAGTAAACATACCACTGCATGGGATATAATAAAGACACTGATCCATGCACAATTGCTGTTACCTGAAAAATCAACATCCGAAAATGTGTAACCTGCATATTTTATCATGATATGGGTATACCGTATTTCCTCTATTAAGCGCCCGGGCGCTTATTAAACATTTCGCAAAATTGGGTGGGCGCTTATTAGAAGGGGGGCGCTTATTAGAGGGGGGCGGTTATTTCATAGTCCTAAAATTTTAAAATCGAACATCTTCAAAAACAAAACAATAATCTTATATTAACAATAATAGTATATAACAATAATCAATAATAACAAAGTTCTGAATGTTATTTATTGACATACGTTAAAAAAATGCTATGTTAGCATTTTTTTAGAAGAAATGAAGAACGGACAGCATGGTAAAGTCGCACACATGGACATTGAAATGACAAACATTAAAGATGGACATTTTCTTTAAGATATAATGACTAACTTTGGTCTTAAACTACTTGCTTATGTTGCCATTGATAAAAGAAGGGAATTGATGTCTATTCACATGTTTCTACACTATTATTTGAACCAAACAGTGAAAATGTAAGAATTCTATTAACCGCCCTGGGCGGTTAATAGAGGGGGGCGCTTATTTCACACTTTTTGATTTTAGGGTGAGCGCTTATTGGAGGGGGGCGGTTAATAGAGGGTGGGCACTTAATAGAGGAAATACGGTATATGTATTTAAAACTGAACTATTGTGTCTCTCTGGTAAAGTTTAATGTAATGAATTTCAGAATTATTTTGCATTACATACCAAACTGAGTTTCTTAGATGTGACAAGTATTCGTCTTTCAAAGAGCATGCTGATAAGAAAATAAAAGATATAAAATCATACACATGAAAGATATTGGAAAAGAATACAACCATTTAACAAATCCCGACAAGATCTGAAAGGTACCTTACCGTAACACAAATTGACTAAGCTAACAAAAAGTTGAACGGTGAACATGTTTACAGAACCATTACATGCATCATTGAAACTCTGTTGCATTCATCAAAAATGTTTTGCAGTTATTTTCAACATCAAGTCAGTATTAATTGCAATATTAGCTGCTGTCCTACTTCACATATTTGATGATAGAGTGCATTTCAAGTTTACTAACATATTAAAAAATACCTTACAAATAACTCCACCATAACTTCTGGCAGGATGGCTGCAAAATACTGTGTCAAATTTCTCTAAAAACAACAAAAAATTCCACATTTAAAGTGCTCCATAATAAATTAAGCCATTTGCAAAATAACTTCTAATTAAGGCACTGTTTTAAATACATGTTGGTATTCTTAAGATGGGTTCAGCAAATGAAATGACTTACATTCTCTGGAATAGTTGGGAGCTTTGTCGTATCGGGAACATCATACTTGAAAGTCTAAAACAGAAATAATTATCAAAAACAACTGTTGAAAAACAAACACAAGTTTTACTTCTTTTTTACTGGACAACATCCTCTAATGACTGGATTGCTTGTAAAGATCATAGGTGACGATTCTATGAAAAAGATTGTACGGAATTCTTTAGAAAGTAATTGCGTTCTATTACCTTGCTTGTTGACAAATGATTTGCTGTGATGCTGAAAGAAGATCCAACTTCTGGAACTGCATATGCATGCAGCTCATCGAGAAGTGGGACAACTATGTTGTTCTAGAAATAAAAGAATTAAAGCTTCATTCACAATGTTCTTGTGTTATGAAACAAGTGACTGCCTGGATTAACTCAAATAGAATCTATGGCTGCAGATGTTTCAAACGGAACCATATTCGTGGTTAACAACAATGTCTGTCTGATTAAGTAATATGTGATCTAAGAAAAGTAGTTTGGAGGTAATACCAAGTTGAAAGAACATTTTTCAAATTTCATAACTCACGTCTCCTCTTAGCTCTGCATCTGATATGTTATTCAAGACCGTGTAGAACATTTCAAACCAAGGTGCATAACTGGAATGAATAAAAACATTAGAATCTACCTTGTGAGTGATAAGAAAATGAGTCAGTGTATGAAATAATATGTGGATTGAAAGATTATTTGATGAATGGATGAAATGATGGGTTGATACAGAGTTTGATGAATGGAATAAATAACTGGTGGGTAGGATAGATGCAAGGGTGGTGAAGTATTGACTGGTTTATGGAAATATAGGTTGACAAATTGATAATAAACCAATGGATTGATTGAACAGATTGATCAATGGAGAGATGAAGGCAAACATGGATTGATCAGATAAGCTGATCAATCAATAAACAGATGGATTTATCAAGCAGATTAATTGGTCAACAAACAGATCACCGGATTGACCATGGATTGATAAGATAGACGGATGAATGGATAAATCTTATGGATCCAGATTACCTAAGGATGCAAATGCATGATGGAGCGTGGGCCGGGTATCGACAAAATCCGAATCGATACTTGTTATCAAGATCCGTTAACACAAAAGTGAAATATTGCACACCAGGGCTACGAAAAGAAAATGTTGGAAAAAGATAAAATATACTTCAGGATATAATGATAATAATAATTGCTAATGGATTAACTTATAACGGAAAGAAAGATGGAAAGATATAAGAAATGGATTGTGACACTACCTGTCAGTTCTGCATGGAAAGCAAAATGTTAAAATATTTTGAAGGAGTTTTTCTTTTTCGTCAAACTCCTCTGGATGAAAACGCTTCAAACTAGGACCTGAAAAATCAAAATTATCACAAATCACAAAAATTGATGTGCAAAAGTTTTAAGAGTTAGATTGTAAGCATATTCGTAAAATTAGGAAAATATAGCTTGAAATTTCATACCAATCCCTGCATCGGGGTCAGGTGCTGTTACCTCAACAAAACATTCAAATAGCCTGGGAAGGGGAATCCTGAAAGTAAACAAATCACAAACTAAAATCATCAATTTAACAATGAAATCTACCTGTAGTTATTAGCGATATAAAGAATTTATCTGATACTAATCCGTGGTATTATATTAATTTGGGAGAATGACCTGATCAGGTCAGATCGTAATTACTTTCCTATGCAGTCGATTGTAAGCTTGAAAATGCTAATAAAATTTAATATATGATACCTTAATCGTGAATCTACCATGATATGGCTTTTTCTGTATTATATCTTCATCATTTGTGATTTTAAATCGCTGGCCTACGCCCAGGTTAGGATATTCCTATCGGCCATTTCATTTTGCAACACTTTTGGCCGTGGTTGCCCTGCGTAGAAAGCGCAACAATAAAACTTCCTCTTTATCATTCCTCCCACTTTTACAATCTTGGCATACGCTGGTTAACACCAGGAGATGATTTTTGCATGAGAAAGCTATCTACAATATGTCTGATAAACATCAAAAGGGAATTTTCGGAATAAAGAAGAAGAAATCATTGCAATTTAGACCGTTTGGTAAATACTCTGAGCCATACTCTTCGAGCAGCGACAGCTCTGACTCCGATTACACACCCGATAATGACGAGGCCCCCAGAAGCCTTCCAGCCAAAAACAAAAATAATTGTGAAGAAAAGCGTACCACGAGACGAGGAGACGTTAAAGAGATCAAAGACATAAAACATGAATTTGTACTTTCTATTCAATGTACTGATTGTGAATGGGATATTCTGCCAACCGAAGTTCTTGTTAGAATTTTCTCTCATTCTTTGCTGACTGAAAACATAGCATGTTTGGCAAGGTAGGTATTATAAAAAATCTAAATCAGAACAATATTATTCCCACAGGATCTCCAGGAAACTTGTTCTGAACTTTCTAATAATACCACATGGGACTTTTGAGATCTCTGGAGTAGAATTTTAATAGGTTGATGTCCCCCCTTTCCATTTCAGACCCCCCTCCCTGGACTATCTCTCCCATCCCAGATCTCCCCCTTCTGGGGGAAGTATCATGTTTTAATATATTAAAGTTTTCTTGATATTTTTTTCTAGATTTAGTAGAGTTTGTCAGCAATGGTACTATGCGAGTAATCATCCTTCACTGTGGCAAAAAATAGACCTATCATTCTTGAGCGACAGCAAAAAAGCAAACGATAAAACCCTGAAAATCTTAACAAGTAAAAGGGGACCAGATATACTAGACCTGAATCTTAATGACTGGTCAAAGCTTACAGACAAAGGCCTTAATGTAAATGCAATGTAATTTTTATATTTCAAAAGTTAAATGTGACAGATAGTTTGCACCAACCAAGTTTACGAAATGATGTTTACAGATGTTATTATGTTGGTGTAGTTATTAAACAGTAATATTAAGGGAAGTTGATTATGTATGAAATAGATCAGGTTATATCTGATCCATTTCATATCAGGTTATATCTGATCCATTTGAATACCTCAAAATAATGTGATGATGATCTTTTCTAGATGATTTCAGAAAGATGCCATAATCTTCAAGCTATCAGCTTATCCCGATGCATCAAGGTGCCTGCCAGGCGGAGCATCACTCCACAATCAGTAATCAACTTAATCAATAAATGCAAGTTAACAAGGGTTGATTTTTCATGGTTGCTAGTGAGTAGTATCTGCATGCTCGATCTCCTTCTAATTAATCCATGCTGTATGAGTAAAATCTGAAATTAATCTGAAATTAATCTAAAATTTACAAATTTTATCTGTTGCAGTTGAACAGCTGGTGCAATCAAATTATTCCTCATCTTCTTAACATCAGAGGTGCTAATTTGGAAAGCTTGAATCTTTCTCAATCTAACTATACCATGTCTGTTTTTAACAAAATTCAGGTGCTGAAACAAAATTTGTCTTTATTCATCTATCCTTTCTATCTGCCTCTTTGGGCACAATTAATTGACAGCTAGGAGGAGAATTTTTCACCTTCTTGTATGGAAGAGTTGTTGCAAGTTTTCGTAGCAGGTGTTTACCCTCGTTTGCAGCACCCTAAATTCTCTTTTAGAGCCGTCTGGGAGCTTATTTGTTCAATGGGACCTGACAGGGTTTTATTGGGAGGGGAGCTAAAAATACAATTTACAGAATATTAGATTTAGTTTGCCTCTTCACTGATCTTTAACTTAAATCTCCATCAGGCTTCCGCACCAAATCTTCGAATCCTGGACATATCTTGCGACACTCATGCAATGTTTTCCTGCAAAATCGAAAGGTTACAGGTAATTTTTGTCAAAATACAGCCAAATTCTCAAATATATCTCAAATCCAACCATGATCATCATAATGTCTATTTGAATCAAATTTCAACCAATCTGCCATTTCTCTTTTTTTAGGCATCTTTTCCATTGCTCGAAGAACTTTATGCAGGTGCTAGTCTTTCGTTTTCAAATGCAAGTAAAGAGGAACAGGTAACTCGACGAGGCCAATTCACAAACACCACTTTGCACTTTGTAACATTGAAAGCATCTGGTAATCTACTGTCTATTTTCTTTTGAATAGGAGAAGTCCAATGGTTTCCCATGGTTGACTGCTCTTAGTCTTAGTTCTTGTCATTTTTTATACAACACTCATCTACAACGGTAAGTTGGATGGATTAAAAGATTGACTGATGGGTCAATATAGTCAGATATAGTCAGATAGTTTGTTGGATTGATGGATTGGTGGATTAGGTGGGTTGCTTGGTGGATTGATAGATTGAATGATGGATTTATTAATGGATTTATCAATGGATTGACAGATGGATTGATAGATTGAATGATGGATTTATCAATGGATTGACATGGATTAACAGATGGATTGATAGATTGAATGTAGGATTTATTAATGGTTGATAGATGGATTGGTAGATTGAATGATGGATTTATTAATGGATTTATCAATGAATTGACAGATGGATTAACAGATGGATCGATAGATTGAATGTAGGATTTATTAATGGTTGATAGATGGATTGATAGATTGAATGATGGATTTATCAATGGATTGATGGGTTGATATATTGATTAATGGAGTTGTTGAAATTTGTTGATAAATTAACAAATAGATTACTTGATGGTTCTATTGACTCATATCTGTAATAACCTCTTTTCTGATTTCAGCCTTTTGAAAAATGCAACTAACCTACGACTTTTGGACATACGAAAATGTCCATACATAACTACCGATTGTCTTACGGTAAGTTATGCATGTAATAGTTTGCTTAAATAAACCAAGTCTTGATCTAAAACCATCCTAATCTAAAATTTGTGGGATTTTCTTTCAGAGTCTGCCAGCCAATTCACTTGAGCGGTTGTTTGTTTCAGATGGTGATGGAATGTGTTCTTTAGCTTCTATCCTAAATAAGGTGAGGAGCAAAGTTTTGATTCAGTTGCTCATAGTCACAGCATTTGTTTGCAAGAGCGGTCAGTAATATCGTTTTATGGTGTCTGTTCTAGTGGCAGCATAGTCTGGTTGAATTCGCTGCAGTATGGGTTTCTAATCCACATTTTTTCGATGGTTTGAAGTGTCTTGTGGAGAAGGGGCTTTCAATGAAGAGATTACGGGTGTTGGACATACCTGGTTCTTGTGTAACGATGTCTGATTTGAGGTAAGAAATGTGTCACTAACACATTGATGAGTCAATTGTTTGACAATGATGCAAAATTCAAATTGGGATACAGTTTGATTTGCAGTCAAGTGATGTATAAACGCATTTGAATTTCATCGGAGAATAACAATTTTTAAAAGTTCGAAACAAGAACAGATAAGGTAATAATTGAACCAGATGTGAGTGCTGTATTTTTTGCGTATTTATTTGCAGATTTTTACTCACTTTATGCCCAAAATTGAAAGGGTTGGACCTCACTTCGTGCAAAGGTCTGGACAGAGGGATAAAACATCACCACGGAGAAGTATTTATCAATGCACTGCGGACAAAGTACGGCTGATGGAATAGTGGAACGGATAGATGGAATAGTGGAATGGGTGGATGGAATAGTGGAATGGGTGGATGGAATAGTGGAATGGGTGGATGGAATAGTGGAATGGGTGGATGGAATAATGGAATGGGTGGATGGAATAGTGGAATGGGTGGATGGAATAGTGGAATGGATGGATGGAATAATGGAATGGGTGGATGGAATAGTGGAATGGGTGGATGGAATAGTGGAATGGGTGGATGGAATAATGGAATGGGTGGATGGAATAGTGGAATGGGTGGATGGAATAGTGGAATGGGTGGATGGAATAATGGAATGGGTGGATGGAATCGCTGTAGTGGAAGAGTACATGGATAAATGGATAGATGAATATTACCTCACCTTTTCCAAAAGCGAAATAAAGCACCCGACCAGACATTGCACAACTCTTTTAATCCAATTTCATTCTTCTGCGTATGTTCTTTCAGGAAGAAGCCCCAGTAAATGGGAGCTTTAGAAATGTACAAAAAATTTGTTATTCTAAAAATTAAAAATAAAGAAAAATTAAATATTTGTTTTAATTAATATTTTGAAATATCAGTATGAACACATTCAAAATTTCCAGTTTTGCTTAGAAGCATTTCACTGTTTATTCAACAACATTGAAATATTATAAGCATTGAATATAACTACGCATGTCGAATATCGTTGTTTACTGATATTAAAAAGTTTGTGTATATTATTTACAAAACATATATAAGCATGTCAATAAAGTTCCATAATTTTGTTGATCGATTTTTTCCAGTTGTCACTCCATCTTATTTCGTCTTGTTGCAGTTTTTTCGATTCCTCGTCTATTTCCTCCGTCATGCACTCGTAATCTTGGCGATATTTCTAAAATAATATGCAATAATTTGAGTCTTGAGATGTTCGATCTTCCATTAATGTCTCTTTTCTGAGAGCCTGCTCAATCACACCAACAAGGAACCCAAAGGAACATACAAAAATAAATACATCTGAATCTCGATCCGTCAAGACCATGCTTTAACTAGAACCCCTTAACGCCTGAAACTTCTTCCTCGTCATATTTAGATTTCGCCCTCAGTAACTAATAATATCACATTTATACAGATGAAGCTTGTTCGACAACAATGTGCTGCTATCAATCAATCATTACAAACACCTCGCGGACTTGAGCAAATTTTTCCCTCCCCCCAAAGGGAGGGTTCCTTTCCCTTTTGGTCGACTTTGATGATAACCACACCATGATGATACAGTAAAAACCCACATGTAAGAACCTATAAATTTCCATCCAGCCTATTGTTCCAAGACAATAGGCTATTGTTTCTTCTATTGTTTTGAGCAGAAATATTACCCAGAAGGTTCTTAATTCATTGGTTTTTACATGCGGGTTTTTACTGTAGATGTAAT
This sequence comes from Sanderia malayensis, assembly GCA_013076295.1. NCBI lineage: Eukaryota > Metazoa > Cnidaria > Scyphozoa > Semaeostomeae > Pelagiidae > Sanderia > Sanderia malayensis. Next base: position 4,251,345 of record RQOL01000828.1, read on the forward strand.
TGATTGCCACATGCTTTCTACAGCATGCCTGTAGCTACAACAACCAACTGCCATAAAAACCTCATACCTGAAATGCACAATCCCTGGCATCAATGACTGCTTTGTGAGCAGCGGTGACCTTTCGACATGTTATGTTTTTGACGTCATCATCGGGCTGATCATCAATTGGACTAACCAGAGGCTTCGCTGACAGACTTTGCCAGGAAACTTTCTCTGCTTCTCTATCCTTTTCGTCGTCTGAAATAAAAACAAACTGATGAAAATCTCCCAAATCAAACAAAATTAAAAGTCTCCTCATGCTAATATCGATAGCTGAATTTACTTATCAATGTAGCCAGTAGCAATGGTGCTACTTACTCAACTTCTCAACACTTCCAACCATCTTTTCTCTCAATAGTTGCTTCTCTGTCTTTGGTTTTGGTGGCACTTCTGTTTGAAAAAGAAATAATCCACATTAGAAAAAAGACACTACCATACACGCGAGTGTGTTGCAAATCCTTCATTACCTCTGTATAACACTGAATAACATAACAAAAACCAAGATTACGTCGAGTAAAATAGATCGAATATACATTGAATAATAGCATGGGTATACATGTATATTGATGTATATTGAATAATAGCATGGATACACATGTATATTGAGTAATACGGCAATGCTACATGTGGTGGTCAGTAAAGGGTTAGACTTCCAAATGGGATTGAATAACAAGGGAAACTTTTTACTCAAGTTAATAAGCTCCTTCGAGTTATCTAGGACGAAATCTATTGTGTGTATGTACTTAGGTTTAATGAATGCAGTGTTGATTCACGTACTTCCTTTCTGCACGTCGTCTGTAGTTAAATAGTTGTCGAACTGCCACAACAGCTTGTCCGTCAAATGATTCAGGGATTGAACAAAGCGTACGGCATTTCTCTCTTGCATCTCCTACAAAACAAAGCCAAGCATAAATATCATGCCTCAGAGTCTTGCACAGATTAATACAGGACAATTTTGGTGTCAAGTGATGGAACAGGAATTCTTCGCTGCCTTAACGAATCATCTTATAATACTTTAAGACAAGAACATCAAAACAATACGAGTTTCCCATACAAGCATAACACAAGAGCATAACACTTCTTTATTAAATAACTGATACAGTTGAACCTCAATAAGTCGAACTTCCAAGAGCAAGAAAAATTTGTTCGACTTATCGAGGTTCACATATAAAGCATACAGAACCAAGGGAAATACAAAAATAATCGAGATCGGGGGAGTTCGACTTAAGCGGCAGTCGACTTATCGAGTTTCAACTGTATATCCATGCATTCCACGCTTAAGTTTTAGGTCTGGAAATTATCAAATGGCTATGTAAATGCAGAGATGCATTGAAGGCAGCACCTGGTAAAATATCGCCTAATAATAATACAAGTTACGAACCTTGTTGTCAGCAAGAAAGCCAGCCATGATATTTTCAAAGGCAAGTTTTCGCTCGTCCTCGCTTTGGTTCAGATTGGCCATTTCATGACGATTGTTCGGGTGTCCGAGAGTTGGACGAAGTAGTGTTTTGTGATTTCTCTGCAAAAGCAATAACAAACGGCCTGATCAGTCATTTATCAGTCAACTGCCTTTAGCTTCGTATTCAGTGAAATTCGATATAACAAGCCCGCCATATATCAAATATCTCAGTGTAGAAAGCAAAGCATCTGGTCCTTTATGGTACAGTATACGCTCAGCATAATAAACTCTCGAGACAATTGTGTCACCAAATAAGAACATAACTAATAGCGAGGATATAAGGAGCTGCGTGCTTTGTCCAGCCCTAGCCATTTCTATCTCATCTATTCAACATTCTATCCAGCAAGGAATCTATCAATAAATCTATCAATCCATTTGTGAATCCAATAACACATCCATCAATCCATTTGTGAATCCAATAATCTATCTATGAATCCATCCCTAAACTCACTAATCAACCCGTAAATCTACTACTAAAGATACAACAATCGAAATATTCCTTGTATTCATACCTTTTGTCTTTCGAGGCCATCTAATGCGGCCATAAATCCATTCTTCATTTCGTTTCTTTGCAAAAGCAATTCATTCTTCTCCAACAGCAATGTGTAATTGACAATCAATGATGGAAATCTGACCAGGCTCTTTCCAAATGTCGTGAGTTGGGCTCGCAATTCTGTTTACAACAACAAGGAAAACAAACAGTTCAAAACATAAAAATATACATACAACAACCAAGCCTCAGCCATTAAAGATACCCATACGTCATAAATGCTCCTGCGCAGTACCAACAATCAGGCTACTGCGCATTCTCACCGCCTTTCTCCTCCGCATAACGTAACCCTAACCCGAACCCTAAGGCCAATACGTCAGCCATTTGGACACAAAAACACTACAGTTTAATTTAATGTTTGTTTTGGGGATAATAATGGTGAAATAAGTCGATATGTAAATATTTTAAAAAGCATACAATATGCGCTACTATTGAAATTGCGAGAATGGCAAAAAATGCACCAGATATCAGTATTTTGCCTATTTATTGCGGAACGAAGGAACCGGCCTAAATTTATTGAATTACAATTGGGCTTCAGCCGAAGTGACTTCAAATATGCAACGGCGCTTTAGACCACTTCAATTCTTGAATTGATGCACTTGTAAAGACGATAGGCATACAATAATAATGATCTGTCAACACTGCAATGTGTCCTAAATTGATATTTCGGTAAGATTCTAGGAATTTCTAGTAAACCTATGCCAAATGGTACCAATAAATTTTTTGGTCAGGTTCTATTTCTGGGATAATTCAGTAAAAACCCGTGCTGTATTAGCTAAACGCTTTTGGGATATCAGAACCAGGTCACTTACCTTTAATAAAGGCTTACATATTATCTAGTGAATCGAAGACTTGTAATTCAATGACTGTTTTTGACACTCGAACTTCGAACAATTTAGGCCTTTTCCATCGTTCCGTGAAAAATACGGATACTTGAAACGTTTTTTGTCATTATCGACATTTTATTAGTATCCACATATTGTATGCTCTGCAAAATTGTGACATATACCTGCTCTGCATTTATACTTCAACCTTGTTTATCAATATTTTCCTCCGAGCCATATAGAAACCAATACGTCATATACGCTCCTGCGCAGTACCAACTATCACGCTACTGCGCATTCTCACCAAATTTCTCCTCCGCATTACGTAAACCCAACCCTAACCCAAACCCTAAGGCCAATGGCTCTGCTATATGGACATCCATACGTCATATACGCTCCTGCGCAGTACCAGCCATCACGCTACTGCGCATTCTCACCACCTTTCTCCTCCGCATTACGTAACCCTAACCCTAACCCTAAGGCCAATGCCTGAACCATATGGACATTCATACGTCATATACGCTCCTGCGCAGTACCAACTATCACGCTACTGCGCACTCTCACCACCTTTCTCCTCCGCATAACGTAGCCCTAACCCTAACCAAAACCCTAAGGCCAATGCCTCAGCCATATGGACACTCGTACGTCATATACGCTCCTGCGCAGTATCAACTATCACGCTACTGCGCATTCTCACCACCTTTCTCCTCCGCATAACGTAGCCCTAGCCCTAACCCTAACCCTGAGGCCAATGTCTCAGCCATATGGTCACTCATGCGTCATATACGCTCATGCGCAGTATCAACAATCAAGCTACTGCGCATTCTCACCTCCTTTCTCCTCCGCATCATGTAACCCTAACCCTAACCCTAAGGCCAATGCCTCAGCCATATGGACACTCATACGTCATATATGCTCCTGCGCAGTATCAACAATCAAGCTACTGCGCATTCTCACCACCTTTCTCCTCCGCATCATGTAACCCTAACTCTAACCCTAACCCTAAGGCCAACGCCTCAGCCATATGGACACTCATACGTCATATACGCTCCTGCACAGTATCAACAATCAAGCTACTGCGCATTCTCACCACCTTTCTCCTCCGCATCATGTAACCCTAACTCTAACCCTAACCCTAAGGCCAATGCCTCAGCCATATGGACACTCATACGTCATATACGCTCCTGCGCAGTATCAACAATCAAGCTACTGCGCATTCTCACCATCTTTCTCCTCCGCATTACGTAACCCTAACCCTAACCCTAAGGCCAATGCCTCAGCCATATGGACACTCATACGTCATATACGCTCCTGCGCAGTACCAGCCATCACGCTACTGCGCATTCTCACCACCTTTCTCCTCCGCATCATGTAACCCTAACCCTAACCCTAAGGCCAATGCCTCAGCCATATGGACACTCATACGTCATATATGCTCCTGCGCAGTATCAACAATCAAGCTACTGCGCATTCTCACCACCTTTCTCCTCCGCATCATGTAACCCTAACTCTAACCCTAACCCTAAGGCCAACGCCTCAGCCATATGGACACTCATACGTCATATACGCTCCTGCACAGTATCAACAATCAAGCTACTGCGCATTCTCACCACCTTTCTCCTCCGCATCATGTAACCCTAACTCTAACCCTAACCCTAAGGCCAATGCCTCAGCCATATGGACACTCATACGTCATATACGCTCCTGCGCAGTATCAACAATCAAGCTACTGCGCATTCTCACCATCTTTCTCCTCCGCATTACGTAACCCTAACCCTAACCCTAAGGCCAATGCCTCAGCCATATGGACACTCATACGTCATATACGCTCCTGCGCAGTACCAGCCATCACGCTACTGCGCATTCTCACCACCTTTCTCCTTCGCATTACGTAACCCTAACCCTAACCCTAAGGCCAATGCCTGAACCATATGGACATTCATACGTCATATACGCTCCTGCGCAGTACCAACTATCACGCTACTGCGCACTCTCACCACCTTTCTCCTCCGCATAACGTAGCCCTAACCCTAACCAAAACCCTAAGGCCAATGCCTCAGCCATATGGACACTCGTACGTCATATACGCTCCTGCGCAGTATCAACTATCACGCTACTGCGCATTCTCACCACCTTTCTCCTCCGCATAACGTAGCCCTAGCCCTAACCCTAACCCTGAGGCCAATGTCTCAGCCATATGGTCACTCATACGTCATATACGCTCATGCGCAGTATCAACAATCAAGCTACTGTGCATTCTCACCTCCTTTCTCCTCCGCATCATGTAACCCTAACCCTAACCCTAAGGCCAATGCCTCAGCCATATGGACACCCATACGTCATATACGCTCCTGCGCAGTATCAACAATCAAGCTACTGCGCATTCTCACCATCTTTCTCCTCCGCATCATGTAACCCTAACTCTAACCCTAACCCTAAGGCCAACGCCTCAGCCATATGGACATCCATACGTCAGATACGCTCCTGCGCATTCTCACCACCTTTCTCCTCTTCAAGCGGAGATCTCAAACCAAGCAGGATTTCAAGCACCCTGTAATTATTACAGAGGTCTACAACTACAGTCGAATCTCGCTATCTCGAACTCGCAGGGGAAATGACAATTTGTTCGACGTAGCGGGAGTTCTAGATATCCAAACTAAATTCACCCAGCGAGAGAACAATGGGAAATAGTAATCTGTTCGAGATAACCGAGTTAAAGATTCGACTGTATACAAGAACAATTGGGATTGCATGCAAACCTTGTATGCAAGAGTTGTGATAATCTTGGGCTTGCGCTTCGTATGACTTCAATCTGTGAATCAATGCTTCAGCACAGACATCGAAATTATCGTGGATTGCATGCGAGCGAGTTGACTGACGATTGCCCTTCTGACGATAATAAAGCTAGGGGGAGCAAAAGTGACAAGTTACACAGGCGCAAAATGAAGACAAAGCTTGGTGTATAATACCGCCTTTTGTGAAGGTTGAAGAGAGAGGCATAAATGTGAAATAAAGAAGTTTATATCGTAAACGTAAATAAGTTTACGGGTTGGTATCATTTGTTTGCATTTTTCAAAATTTTTCAAAGACTTTTTCCACCATTGTAAGTAAACAATTAGTGATCCGGAGGAAAAATTTGAATATGGGTGGTACAAGGAACGAGCTATGGGACATAAATCTATAGTTACTATATTGCTATGATGCGACTTAACTGTGATAAATAACAGCACATTACCCTCGTGCCAAAACCAGAGCTAAGTATACAATATACCAGTTATTGTTTAATTTCCAATGGGTCAACTTACATCAGCTGTGTTTAACAACCCGTCCAGACCATCCCTGCAAATTGTCATGACACGTGACAAAAAGTTATTCCTGAAAGGAGAAAAACGTTTGAATTAGCCACCAAGCTAATAAAATAACACGTTACCCCCTCCCCCAATACACAATTTTACATTGATGCATGTGGTTTACTTCAGACTCAATGCAAGGGGTAAGCACGGTAGTAAGGTTTTTCACGAGTTGTTGCGAGAAGAACTTACATTGTAACACCGTCGCCAAACACAGTGTATTTCTTGTCGAATTTTGAGCTATTCGTTGGCTTCGAGAAGCTGTTTTGTCGATTTCCGCTGCTAAAATGAAGCATGAAAATATCAGCAAATGTAGAAAAAAACATAAAGCGTAGAGCTTACTTTAGAAGACCCGTTTGTGTAGGTTATTTTCTGTTGCGGCTCAACACAACGATTGGCTAATTCAATGTATTCACGATACCTTACTGATCGAGTTTTGCTGAGTTTATTTGCATCGCCTTCTTGGAACACTTTGGAGCTTATCTAGAATTTAGGAAAAAAGATTCCCGTCAATATGATGAAGGCTTCGATAAATACGAAATACGAGACTAAAAATTGTTGTTATTGCTTTTGTTTTTGTTGTAGCTTTATTTTACAATGATCAAATACTCCAGTATGTACTGTGAAAATATATAAACTAAGAAATCAAAATCGATGAATGCGACCAATTAAGATGAGGCAAATTATTGTTTTTCGAGCTTGGTGGTTGCGTGTGATGTGGTTCAGGAAATACAAGCCATAGAACTCAAGGAGAAACAATAGAATAAGAGATAAAGAGAGCAAGACTGTGTAAAGCAAGTTATAAGACATGATAACACGGATAGCTTACCACTGTTGCACTGTTCACTTTTGCATTTTGCACTGTTGAGGGCCTGGATTCGCTATCAGAGGTACGCAGGGCTTGGGCTATACGATGGAACAAAGTAATACGTCATCATAGCAATAACACATAACAGTTGGTAAGATGTTGGTTGTTGAATTGTGATTAAGTTGTGATAATAAGCAGAGGCACGCACGTGCTTTTGAAGGAGTGTTGACTTTGGTTTTTGAACCTTTAGTAATACTTGCTTCTGAATCCTTCTGTCTTAGTCTCCTTGATCTACTAATCAAAACGAGGCGATCATTAGCACGCAGATTGCTCAATCAAAAACCAAACAAGACAGAGATGATACGTCTGACAATCTTAGTATTAGCAGATGCAATATTCTTACCAAAGAAGCAAGTGTATTTGAACCTTGATAAGTGGACTAAGGCTTACATTGAGCTACTCAATACACCAAACCTTATTATGCACCCCTCCACTGTAATTTTAAGTGCCAAGTACTAAGAAGATATGTGCTTCAAGTTTGAGCTTCGATTGAGAATTTGATATCCTTAACTTCCATTCAACACATCAAGTTACATTCGGTAATAAGTGAGGATTCTACAAGCTTAGCCACCTTGGGTACGGGCCATTAAGCAGTGGTTACATACTGGATTCCGTTAATACTCTGGGAGGTACAATATAATGCTGTTCAGTACATGTATTCACCTTCTGCTTGTCGATTTCTTCTCGTCTTGGGGTGTTTCTGTTTTTGATACGATGGCTTGTTGCTCGTTAAAAGGGGGAGGAACATTGTCTTCAATTGCGCAGTCCAAATAGCTGACTCTCTCGTGAAACGTTTCAAGAATGGGCATCAATGTATCGTGCAGTTCAACGGCGTTTATTTGCTAGGAAACGAGCAGAGGAATACAGGAAGAGAAAGAGAAAAAAGACGAGCAAGAAGAAGAAGAACAAGAACAAGAAGCCGAACAAGAAGAAGAACAAAAAGAAGAGCAAAAAGAAGAACAAAAAGAAGAACAAGAAGAGGACGAAGAAAACAAAAAGAACAAGAAGAGCAAAAGGAGCAAGAAGAAGAATGAAAGGAAAAGCAAGAAAAGGAAGAATAACAAGAAGAACAAGAAGAGGAAGAAGAAAAAGACAAACAAGAAGAACAATCTCATTACCTCCCTATCCAAATTTGGTCTCAGAACAACATCAATTCTCCTATCAAACGTAGCAATCATTTTTGCTATTTTCTGGGCTTGGCTATTGCTATCAGCAACCTAATGAGAAAATTAAAACAGCATTACAAAGTTAATAAAAGATTGTTCTTATTTTTAAGCAGATATATTCATTGCAAACATAGAGATAGAAATTAGTCCATAATTCTAATCTTGAAAGTTCATCAGCTAAGATATTTCTTTGATCTACCTTCCCTTTATTACTTCTAAGTAGATCTTCTAAGTGTAGGCATTTTAAAAACATTTCTCTAAGCTTTTGTGCCCTTTCTGGAAATCCAAATAGCATTTCCAATATCTGAGGAGTTGCTCCTTCACGAAAAATGAAGCAAACATCCTAATAACTCGCAATAAAAATGTATCAACAAAATTACCTCAGATTTAATTTTCACTTGAATGTTGGTCAACCATCGAGCAATTTTCTCTAAAAACGTCAGATCAAATAGATGCTGTTTGAACCTGAAATACGAAAGAAGGACTCGTGATTTTACTGTTGCATACCATAGTCCCAAGCGTGAATTGACGATCTATCAGCGTAAAAGCTCTTTTAAGCCCCGGGACGCTTATTACAGAGGCCGCTTATAAGAGACAGAGCGTGATTCTCAAAATTCAAAATTCTCAAATAAACTTCAGAAAGATATTCGTAAAAACAGCTGTAAAAAATTCTATGAGCTTTCATGGTTAAATCAATCATAATTGTATCATTCTTAACAACTTCAAGCACAAAGGGGCTCAATTCAAAATTTTGCTTCAAAAAGGGTCTTATCCGATAGGCGGGCTTAATAAAGCTTTTAAAGTATTTACTTTTCTTCGAGTTTGCCTGAAAACTCTCGAGCTGAGTCCAATCTTTTTGTTTCCATTCCTTCCAGTTCGGCCATCATTGATCCTTCAGCATTGTCAATCTTACTTGCCATGTGTTCCTTAACGAAAACAACCAGTATGATTACAAGGGTGAGTTGGCTGTGAAACTGGCAATAGATGGCCAAGATCCCAAAGCAGACCTTAGTAAAAGCACCTTGCATCCTCAAGTCTGATTGAGAGGGGCTATTCCGCAAAAAGAAATGGATATAGAGGCATGGGAGCTGTGAAACTGGTAATGAATAGCCAAGATCCCGAAGCAGACCTTAGTAAAAGCACCTTGCATCCTGAAGTCTGACAGGGAGAGGCTTTTCCACAAATAGAAACGGATATAGATGCATAGGAGGTCAACAAATACACGTGGAGAAAGAATTCTGAGAAGAATACGTGGTGTTAAAAGTGGGAGAGAGAAAGGGAGGCGGGGGGGGGGGGTACAAAGAGTGTCGAAAGAACAATTACCAGCTTCTTTCGAAACTCATCAACCTCTTCAGGACAAAAATTTCCACCTTCTGAGAATATCCTGGAAAATAAAAATTGATTTATATACAACAATCATAAAAAAGAGAATAAGATTGAGTCAATAATAGCAAGACAGTAAACAATATAGGCATATTGGAAGACTCTTACAAGGAATCAATGCAAGGTAATCAGGGATGGCTAATAGATTGGGGAGATTGATATGTATGAAAGAGATGACAGCTTACTTCAAAAGACGTCGAAACTTTGCATTCGAGTTTCTCAGGTTGTTTAGCATTTCGTCGAGGTCTTGTCGAAACTTTCGCAACGAAGCGCGGATGACAGCCATGTACTGAAAGAGGGGAATTGAGTTGAATTGAAATTAAAATTATCATTCTTTCATTATCAAGTAATCAATGTGACTTCATCACGAGAAAGTGAATGACGAGGAAAAAGTTGGGAAGAATAAAGACGCTGGAAAAGAATGGAAAAAAGAATAGGGAAGAATTAGGAGCAGAAACAGAGACGATGTGAATAGCTGACCTCGTCAAGCTGATTTCCAACTTCATCTTTTATTGATAGCAACCTAAAATCAAAGGAGAAATATTGATAATAACATAAAATCACAAGAGAATTGTTGATGATAACATCAAATCAAAATTGATCATGACATAAAATCGCGAGAGAAATATTGATAACAACATGAATTCACAAATTGATCATAACATAAAGAGAAATATTAACATATAATCACAGGAGAAGCTTGTAATGTAATGATTGGTGATTAAAGTATCTTCAAGATACTAAGATTGCTAATAACAACAATTCCAGGCATTAAAAATGTGTAATATTCAAATAGAGTAAACTTACTCGTGCGATTTTGTAGCATTGATAAATGTATTTTCAAGTGCTTCAACAGAGCTTTTAAATTTATCTGTCTATAAATCAGAAAAAAAAGAAAATTTCATATAGTATAGACTATCAAAACAATAAAAAACAATGATCTAATAATGCCTAAAATTCTTTACTTATCATGGTGATAAAGAACAGCTAGTTATGAAAATCGAAGGAGTCTGTAAAGCAGAATAGAAATGATGAGAAAATTATGAGATTGAAAAATACCTCGACATTGTGTTCCTTTATCATGTCATTGAATCTCGATTTGAAAGCTGCAAGAGAGGCTAAAATGCCCTGGCAATGCTGGGTAACCCGTTCTCTGTGCACGACCAGTTCAGCTGAAAATCAAACGCGCAATAGATGTAGAAATCACTTAATCATATAACCAATCAATGCAGCAATCACCTAATCATATGAACAATTAATGTAGAAATCACTGCAGTATCCATATGCTCAAAATCCACAGGCTTCAACACATTCTAAGTATCACATACCGTAAATCCTCGAATAAGCCCCCACCTTCGAGTTTCTCCCCTCACCCTCCCTCCCTCGAATAAGCCCCCATCCTGATAATCATTTGCAGGGATATTGAGCCCAAGTGTCCAGACATTGAAGTTGTTTAGTGAATGTATTGCAAATAACAGCAAATTTAAACCAATAATTTCATTGATTGGCTGCATCGTATAGCTTTTATTTTGCTTAATATTGATTAATAATCAGACTAAAATTTCGTTTTTGCAAATAAGCCCCCGGGGGCTTATTCGAGGATTTACTGTATATGGCCACAACGCCGAATGCCATAGAGCATAAGCCAAATAGAAGCTGAATGCCTTACCAGCTCTGACGTTGTGTACGTCCTTTCTATCCTTCCAATTCTTGGCTCGTGAAGATGAAGTCTTAAATCAAGCTCATTGCTTAACTCTTCTCCCTTTGAAAAAGTCAAATAAAACAGAAGTAATTACACATAAGCTACAGCAAGGTCTATTGCGAATAAATATAGACCCAGACCACAACATTGACTGCCAAATAGATTAACACAATATCTAGGTTTCATAAGGATCTTTTGATGAAGATTTATGCTATGAGAATACGCTATGAGAAACTGAAGTGCATCCCACCTTTGCAGTCATGACGTTCTCCGCTTTGGTGAGAGCGTCCTTTTTCCATGTTTCAAGGTGCTCAATGTGTTCTTTACGAATGCTGTAACAAAAATATCAATGAAACTCAGCGGAATTGCGTTGACAAACTGACTCATCCAAAAATATCTCTACAACGAGTGGAAATTCATTTTGTACGGATTGTTTGGTCCATGAGCGAATTTTACACGTCAAATTAGGGTAATCAATAAAGAAAATATTCCAAGTAGTGAAGTACCCAAAATGCTACTTTTTCTTACTTGGCTTTTGCCTCTTTCAAAACTTCTGGCTTAATGTCAAAACTTTCAACATATGGCATCACCTCAATTTCTTCTTCTGAAATACACAAGAACAATCTATGCATAATCAAGAAGATGCCAAGAACAGCGTTAACTTCCCACACACAGCTCTATTCACACCATACTATGCATCATATACCAATTACTGCTCAACCAAATCATGCAAGGAATGCAAGAGAAATTGTGAAATCAGGGGGCTTAAGCAGCCACGTACCTTGGTCATCAGTCAGGAAAGTATAGCTCGTTCTTGCAGTCGCAGTAGTATCCGGTGGTATCCCAAGATCCTCTTCTTCTTCGGGGTAGATGTAATAGATAGCGCCGGTGGATAGATTGAGGGGAGTTGAGTCTGGGTCAGTTTTCTGTTGGCAAAAATCAACGCGATTCAACAAGTGTGGATTTGCTACAAACGAAACTAGAATGGCTTGGTAGAACCAGGCACTCGATACAAAGATATGCGAAGATCAGTGTTCTAGAATCTCAAAAAGAATTTGAAATACGGGATGTGATAGAGATAAAATTAGATGAAATAAAAGGAGGACCATAGGAATTTTATCTTCCCAAGACTGATAATGAGTGTTGACATGGTAAGTAGCTTGATGTGTTAAAATTCTTCCACTTGTCCAGGTAGATTTACTGTTACTGGTCTTTTACTAAAATTCTCTCCATCTTCAAATTTTGAAGTGGCCAGTTTAGCCCATGTTTATTGATTTGAGCAGCATTCTACAGCGATGCTTGAGTTAAAGTTAACGATTGGCTAAGACATGGCTAAAATTATTTCACATAGTCGCTGATGATTCATAATTAATAACTGCTTACCATTTTCTTTCTGCCGACACCAAAATATTTGCAAACGACGTCATCATATCGCTTGATCTCTTCCTCAACCAAAGACGGATACTGCTTTGTGGTGCTGACTTGAGTCGAGTGGAAATCGTAATACCTGTAGGAAAATGCACATGGATTGTGTTAGAAATGGACAACGCTATAAAGCGTAGAAACTTGCCTTGCCAGGTGGGGGTAGGGGAAGAGAGGTACGATGACATAACAAAGAAAGGGTAGCCCGTGAAACAAATGGCATTACATTGGGTATACGCTATAGAACTCTAAAGAGAGAAGCATAAAGAATATAAAATCAATGTGGTAAACACTTCAAAGGAATATATACTGTATAAATGAATAAATTTAAACAACAACAATAAACAAATAAATGAGTGAATTTAATAACAAGAGTGAATTTAATAAACTACGAGTGAATTCTTTTTTTTATTTCTTCCAGCATTTCCAACGACTGCTTCAGGCTCATTTTCAAAACCTGCAAACACGGAAAAGTCATTCATCAACGAGACAAATAAAACAGTATGATGCAACGAATATGAAGTATGGCAATGCTGAACGATACTATCAAGGCGTGATGCAATGTTTCTGTTATAGGTTCCCAAACACCTGAGTTAGCTATACTAAGCAAATGCGTTGTACTGGGATATCATCTTGCATTTTACTGACCACAAAGAGAAACTGTGTCTATGCAAACTATGATCAATTGGTACGATAATAATGCTGTATGTATGTATATATAATTAGTTAACCTGGATAACACTTACAATTAACATAATTGGTATGAATAGTGGTCCAGTACTAACCTCTTCAGACGCATCTTGTCTCATTCTGTCCAGCACGATGTCCAATTTTGCTTCTTTAATCTAGAAATGAACAGCCATTAGAGTTATTAACAAAGTAAAGAAATAAATGTTTATGTTTCAAAGAAAATGTGAATCGCTCTCAATTACAACTACTGCCTCTAACAAACTAAGTAGGTCTTGGAAGTTCGGCAAGACGAAAATACAGAAGAATTAGGTATAAATACCTGGTTTTGTGTGTCATGTTCTTTCCTATTCTTATCAAGTCTCTCCTATTTAAGATAAAAAATAAACATTATCGTGGCAAAAAAACCAAACATGGATGAATTAGACCCAAACAGCATGAATGAATTAGACCAAAATAGCATCGATGAATTAGACCCAAACTCTCTTTTCTCTCAACAGTCTCTCCATAATCGCTACCTTTCTCAATGTGACATCAATTTTCAAAATAACCCCACCCCCGCACACACACGCAAAGCAAAAAAATACACATTACAATCTACATTATCCCGTTCAAGAAAGTCATGCTTGTTTACCTGTAGTTCTCTTTCCTCTTTGATCAATGCCAGCTCATGACTGTCCCAAATGTGCGCAGCTCCTTGCAGATACTTGAACAGGCTGCGAAATTCTTGCTTCTGCGCCGCTGATATTTCATCTGTGTATTTCTAGAAAGCAAGAGAGAAGGGATTAAAAAGCATTTATCTGGATGCTTAGGCAGAGAGGAGAAAATGAGGGGATTTTGTTCATCGTTTAGAGTTTCTTTCTCTGCTGATCAAAGAGGAAAATCTTCGCTTGTTGATATCTTTAACTTAATGGTCTCTGGCTGTAACTAAAGAACTATTGACAAAATAAAGCAGTGAATTCTTGTGTTTTAAAGAAGGAGTGAATACCTACTGAATACAGTGGAGTCCCGCTATAACGAACTCTGTAGGGACCGATAAAATACAGTGGAATCCCGCTATAACGAACTCTGTAGGGACCGATAAAATAGTTCGCAATAGCGGCAGTTCGTCATACAGAAGGGACATTTTTTTATGAAGAACTACTTCCCAGAATCCAAGGGACCGGAGTTTTAGTTCGTAATAGCGGGAAGTTCGTTATAAACAAGGTTCGTTATAGCGGGATTCCACTGTATCTAAAATAGGGCACAGCAGTGCTTGAGACACTTGCGAAATTACGAAAACAAGGCTATCAACCCGTAAACTTCCTTTTTCGTAGGCTTTACTCAACTACGCATCCATTTTAAATTCTGTCGTTTCAATCAAACCCCGGTGATCATCGTGCAAACAGAATTTTGTCGACATTGTATAAGACTGTCTCTGGAGACAACTTTGTTTGGGGAAGGAGGGAGATGAAGGATTTGCGTAAGTCGCAAATGTCCCAGAACCTTTGCACCTAATGAGGGTCGAAATAAAACCATAACAACCGTTACCAACCTCGTATTTTTCCAACTCATAATCAAATCTTGCTCGTTTTTCTCCAATCAAAGGAAGCATTTGCTCTGTGGACAGCTAAAAAGATAAAAGAAATTGAATGCGTACCTCGAAACTGAACGTAAGAGAGAAGGATCTTGGAATCCTCTTGGAAATGGGAGAGGGTGATGCAAATATTGAAGGGTGTAAGAAATGCAGCATGGATGATATATACCTGATCAATGTCTTCTTCTGTCAGAACACCTTCGTTGAACAGCATTGTCTTAGAGAAATTGAAATAACGAATTTAATTATAATCATCATAACCATAATCATCATATCATAATAATCATAATCATAATCATCTGATTATAATCATAATCATCTGAATCATAATCATAATCATAATCACAATCATAATCATCTGAATCACAAGCATAATCATCTGAATCATAATCATAATCATCTGAATTATAATCATAATCATCTGAATCATAATCATAGTCATAGTCATCATAATCACCAGCCCAAAACTGACCTTTACTCTATTCAATTCCTCCTCGCAGTCCTGTATCAATTTCTCATAGTTCATGTGAAAAACAGACTTGTATTTTTCGTGAAGTTCGTCTATTGAGCAAAAAACGAGGTACATGGTGATACGGCAATATCAACCCAACAAGCCTTTTATGGAAATATTATATTGACGAAATGTTTGCATGAATACGAATATGTCACGCTCCTCATACTTACCCAATTGCTCGGTTATTGAAGTCAGCGAGTTGTGCCATTGGTAAACAGCCGTTTTCGTGGAATTTGGGGGGCGCATGTCTCTATGAAAAGTAACGATAGCAACAAGAGACATTAACAGTGATAACTGAGCAATTTCAAGGAGGAAGAGTCGGAGCTCGAGCCCAAGACCTATGGCTCGAACTTATAACTATAAACCGGTTTTTGGTACAGTAATAGCCCGCATATAAGAACCAATGGATTAAGAACCTTCAGGGTGATTTTGCAGCTCAAAACAATAGACAATATTGTAATAGCATATTGTCTTGAGAACAATAGGCTGGAAGAAAAATTTACCAGTATGCGAGTTACTGTATCTAAGAAGGCTGACCTGTTCTCTTGAACAAAAATCTAAAATTCCAATTCATTCGTGTGTGATATTCATAATAAGTGACGTACTTGAGAACTTTGAGCAAATCTAATCTTCTTTGATTCAATTTCTTTTGCTGCATTGTAAGAGAGTTCATATCTTTTTGCATGTTGCTGGGGTTGACTACAGCCGGACTTGACATAAAAGAGCTGGACAGCAAAAAAAGCATTTGCTATTAAAGTGGTTATGATAGTTTGTTAATGAGGGTTGATAAAACCCGAATACTTTGACGAGCTAATGTCCCAACTGCTTCAGAGAGTGCATTAAATTATAAGCTATCTACTTCTTCTGAATACGTGATGTAAGGCAACCCTCCCAAGCTGCTTTGGTCATCTTTGTTAGAGACTGCCTCGTAGCTACTTTAAACTCTAGCAATTCTATTCTTGTCATTATGAAGGAATGCGCATCATAAACGCAAACGAACCTAAAGCCATGGAGAGCACTTTCTTTCTTAAAGTTTTTCCAATCCTTTATTCTTGTCTTCCAGTGCAGAAACTGACTTCTTTCTCTCTCAATATCAGCTGAAGTAAAAACGAAATCAAAACTAAATCCAAATGAAATCAAGAGAAAATCAAAGGAAAAGTTAATAGTATAATAATCTCATCTCTTGCACACATGCCCTTCGTTAGTTGTGACAAAATAACAATTTCATTGGATACTTACCGATTTTGAGTCTTCGAATCAGATCAGCGCAGTATTTTTTATTGGCAAGAAGAGTTTGGTTTGCTGCCTAAAGAATAATATGAACAAATACGAATCCAAGAAAAGAAAACCACGTCAATGATTTAGTGATGACAATAACAGAGGGAATCTTTAAGAGTTTAAGGGACTATTTACCAAACTTTCAGATTCCATGAGTTTGTGCACATCTGCTGGCATCAAATGGGCGATTCTTACAAGTTTTTGGGCGTATGCTTTGAAAACCTCTTGAATCTGGAAAACGTGAAAAAACATTCAGCAAACCTTCGAAAATACGCAGCATGCTGGCAAATGGTGTTGTTGGGCTTCTTACCAGTTTGGCTCTGTCTGCTTCGATGGATTCTAAAGTGCTGTCAAGCTGATCAATCCACGACTGTCGGACAAGAGTGTGGTGTTTTGTGTTGCTCCATAGTTTACGAAAATCATTCAGGGAGAAATTCATCAAACTCTATAATGAACAACAAGAAAATTACGCAAGATCAGACGGGTTAAGTTCGTCGATATTAGCTTGAGTCCCCTAAAGTCTCGTGCATACACTTGAAATGCGCTATCTCCAACTCTCAATGGAAATTGAAATTTGCTTAAAATAGCGAATGTTTGGAATAACGGCTGTCTCGTTCATACCGAGACGAGAGGAATAGGAAATCGATCGAAAAAGCAAATTTCCACTTTAAATTCTTTATATTTGACAACTGATAGCACACGAAGGCACTGACACTCTCGGAGATATTTCTGTTTTTGTTTACTATATATAAATATTTGAACAAACGTAATGTCCATCTATTTACCTCTTCTGTCTCTAATATCGCCAATTCTTGAAGCAATTCTAAAAAATGATAGCATTAAAGTAATTAAAGATTTCTTTTATTCAGAATAGTTTTAAAAATCAGCAATCTACTAACTTTAGCATGCTGTAACTAGAAAATCATTGCATTGTGTGTTCAAGGCAACAAGATTCAACATTATCAGCAATACAGTAAAAACCCACATACAAGAACCAATGGATTAAGAACCTGCAGGGTGATTTTGCTGCTCAAAAGAATAGAAGAAACAATTCCCTATTGTCTTGGAACAATAGGCTGGAAGGAAAATATACAGGTTCTTATGTGCAGATTTTTACTGTACGCAATTCAAACCTTGCAAGTTTTGGTCAAGATATTCTTTGACAGTTGTACATGCTTCGTCAATTTGCGGCTCAAGTTCCTGGAAGAGAAGGAAGTACCATCCTCGAATATTCACTCATTGGAACAAACTCACACTGTCACACATCAGGGACTCTGAGAGTTTCGTACATAATCTAATGATATAGGCAAAATACAAGCAATATACTCACACTATTGATTAGAGCAAGCTCTTGGTACATGTCTTCTAAGACAGATTCATGCCTGAAAAAGTTAATTTCACAATTGCATGTAATTAAAAAGCATTGAATTTCAATGAAAATGATCTGCAACATGATTAGCCATTTAACTTCTACTTTGAAAGGAAAATGGAAATATGAAAACAAATGAAAACACGAAAACAAATGAAATGCAAAAAAAATGAAATAAAAATAATGAAATGAATAAAAACACCAAACAAAAATGAAAACTATTTGAGGATAATAGGGATGGAAAAAGGAAGCTTACCTTTCCTTCCTATTTGCCTGGATCCTGTCAATTATACCAGTTGGAGCTTGATCTTTATCTTGAAACAAAAAAAAACGATTAACTGATATTGAACCTCTGAGCCATTAGTCCTCGTAATTCAAAATATAAACTTAACAACCAAGCTACGTGAGATATTCATAATTGCATTTAGACAAACTTAAAGTGGAAAATTCTTACCAATGACTTCAGAATTCAACCCTCTAACTTCTTTCGATGCAAAATAACTTTCAGATTTCTCAGTCCTCTTTGCTTTTAATTGCCTTTGGAACCTAAACAAGAAGAATAGTTGAAAATTTTAAGCAGCCTTGATGATTAAAATAGCTAAATGAGGAAAAGTGTTAATTAAAGTTGCTAACTGGATTCGGAAAGCACAATTGGGCGTGTCTTAGGTGTTCGGGCGTGTCTTAGGTGGGAGAGATAACATTAGACACACCCACCAGCTGTAAATTATACCTTCTTTTAAATAATCAACTATGCTCTTTATCGTGAGATTTGAGCATTTAAAAAACCACAGTAGATTACATCTTCCTTAACTTAATTTCAAACGCATGCAAGGTGAGGTTTAGAAACGAACGTATAATTAAATTACTTATTCAAGACTGGATTTTCGATATCTCGTTGATTTGGCTTTGAGTTTGTCCACAGCTTCTGTTGCTGAGTTAGTATTCCAGTATCCAAAGCTGGTTTATCAATCTTTGCAACAGGTAATACAGATACATCTTTCCCTGTTTTGCGCCTTTCAGAATTCAGCGACTTCCAAACGTCCACCTAACAAAATACAATGCAACTCTGTGACTCTGTCCTTAGCAGGCCTAGCTCCTCGAAAATATTTACGTAAGAATTCAACATATATCACCTCTGCTGTAAATATATTCCGATAAACCCGAGACTCTTCAAGTTTTCTTATTTCTCTTGTAGATTGAGCCATTTATAGTGCTAAGTAGAATGCAATACTTTTGTGAAGCAAAAGTGTTTTCAAAAAATTTACTTCTGGTCCGCCATTACAAGTTAATATCCATGACAACAATCGTGTACTGCATTGCAGGATTTGGCATTGTTTTACCACTTCTGCCCACCTTAACAAACATTTTCTCGAGTTGAGTTTTGCAATCCCGAAATCAGACAAAAAAACTCTTTTAAAATAAACAATTATACAATATGTGCATATAGATTGAACAAGCATTAAATAAAATAGTAAGCAATACAATGATTTTAAAAATAACAATAAGTCGTGGTCACGCAAGTCTTGCTGCCCATTCCCAATGGTCTATCAAAGATAGACGCAAGCTTCTCTTCTACACTAACTATTTTGTGTCAAAAATGCGGATCAAAGGTAGTTATCAAAATTAAATGCAATTCTGAAAGGTGAAAAAAGGTGCAAGAATCATCCAAAAATCAAAAAAGTGCAAAAAAACTAAATAAAAATACAATATATTTCATTGCAAGAACTTAATCCCACTGTCAATACTTATTGCCATACTAAGAAGACCTAAAACTAAGCTTGAAATACATTAAACACAATTGATAATGCATTAGATAGGTTCAAGATATGTCAAGAAGGGGCGGAGAATTTGTTCGAATTGGATAAAGTTCGAATTAGGCGAGTTCGAACTATGCAGCTTTGACTGTGAATACGAAAGGAATCGGTGTATTAGTCAGCAGTATAACTCAGTTTAGCGAAACACAGCATATAAGTTTGTCGATTAAGATCAATATATTTGCGATACAATTGAACAACAATAGAAATCTTAGCAACGTGTGACACTAAACTCAAATTAATTAGCCATTGTTTTCTGCAGCATGTCAACAGGTAATGGGAAGATGATTGTGGAGTTTTTCTCAGCTGAGATGGCTTGGAGTGTTTGGAGGTAACGAAGTTGCAATGCACTTGGTGATTCAGTAATGACCTCTGATGCTTCTTTCAGTGCGCGCGCTGCGTTGAATTCTCCCTCTGCTGCAATGACCTGTGCGGAGGAGATGAAATTTTGTGTACTCGTGTGGATGCTGCAAATTGATTGGTCGAGTAGAGGTTGTGTGATGGCAAATTGATTGCGTGGAACTGGGGAGGAGATGGGGTGATGGGATGCGAAAAGAAGGAGTGATGGAATGAAAAGGGAATGTGAAAAACGTAGACAAGGGAAGAAAGATAGAAAGACATAAAGAAAGAAAGGAATGAAGAAAAAAGAATAACATGATACCTATAAAAATGAATTACTATTTTGAAATAAGTCAGTATGATGAAATGCTTTAATTTATCAACAAATAGGTAAATAGGAAAAGAACAAATGATTATTAGAATATTTTACTCATTAGAAGGAATGGGTGGTAAAGAAAAGAGAGGGAATACGACACGACAAAACACGACACGACAGAGCACGACACACGACAAAGGAAGGCACGACAAAACACGGCAGAGTTTTAAACTCACCTTTGCACGAGCTTCGCGAGATGCTTCGGCTTCGGCAGCCATTGCACGTTGAAGTTGCTGTGGCAGGCGTACATCCTTACTGCAAGAAAAGCGACAAGACAACATTACATAACATATAACGACAAATAAACAGACTAGTAACACGCGCCTGCATTGCATCAACCAGGAAAATAATAGAGCTTACACTTCAACTCGCTCAACTTTCACTCCCCAAGGATCCGTAGCTTCATCAAGAGTAACCTAAAAAGCAAATCAGAAGGGTTCGACAAAAACAAATCAGAAGGGTTCGACAAAAACAAATCAGAAGGGTCCGACAAAAACAAATCAGAAGGGTCCGACAAAAACAAATAAATTGCAGGCTGATATCCCCCCCCCAGCCAGGATGATTTCTACTATGCAACGGCTTGTCTTACCTGCATTGATTGGCTAATTTGGTCCCTTTCAATAAGAATCTCGCTCAAGCTCTTAGTTCCAAGTATGTTTCTCAACGTCGTTTGAGCAAGCAGCCTTGTTGAACGAGTTGCGTCTTCGACATTGACAACGGAAGAAATTGGATTCGATACTCGAAAGTAAACGACCGCATCAACAGCCACTGTCACACTGTCTTTAGTGAGAATCTAGAGAGATAGGACGGTTAGATTAAAGCACCAATATACCTACACTGAAACGGACATATTCCAGCAGCTAAGAATCCTGAAGCCTTTAGAGTATCATAGAATCCATGGCCAGTAGATTCTTAAAAATAACTCAACATTCGCGTTTTCTACACCCGTTTAAACGCCCCAACCCCTCGAATAAGCTTCACACGTTAATAGCAAACAATATTAGCTGAAATTTTATTCAATAAGCTTTCTTTCAAAGCTATCTAAAAGTTAGACTATGCAGTTAAATGATAAAATTCTTGAATTAAGCATGTCACAATTAGCAATACATTCACCACATGTCTTGGACACAATACACTTGCAAATCATTATCGGGATGAGGGATTATTTCAGGGGGGATTATTTGAAAATTTGCAATAATTGGAACTTCAAAGTCTGTAAGTCTTTTGAAAACGCAGGACCCAAAGAAAAAAGTTGTATAATCTTGAAATGGATAAGTTTCTTGTCGAGAGGCATATTTCAGAGATGAAGAAGGGATGATAAAGTCGAATAACAGTAACTCACTTCTTGCGGGGGGACATCAAATGATACGGTCCTGAGGTCAACTTTTATGTAATTGTCCACACAAGGTAGCACAAGGAACAAACCTAGTGAAGTGAAGAAACAAATATAAAGGTGGGAGGCAGTTGTCTTGCTTATCCATGTATCCTACAGCATGATTCCTAATCTGTGGGCTGCTCCTACCTTGGCCCAGTTCTCATATCTCATCAATATTATTATTCAAAATATTTACAATGTGTTGGTATGATCTATTTTATTCGAATTTATAGTAATTGAGATGTTGCTTGGATTGGACCATTAACTAAGTTGATTACCTGGACCCTTTGCTCCACCCGATCTCAATCTTCCAACTCGGAAGATCACAGCTCTCTCATATTCTTGGACGATCTAAAATAAATTGATAAAAACCAATGAACACAGAAATAAATGAATCTATTAATAAATATTAAAATGAAATAAAATTCAATTTTTTTGCAAACAAGTCTTTCCATGCAAAAGCAGTCCAAAGTGTTGATACAATGATAAAAAAGACAGTTATACTCTATATTATATACTGTTACAGTACAGATTATTTTCCAAAAAAAATGTATTAATCAAGTCAATCACAGTTAATCAATCAACCCGTTATTGAGTATAATCACTTAATCATCTTAATCATGTTGACAAATGAATGTTATACCATTAAATAAATAATGATATGATTCAATTTGAAGACAAACAAACCTTCAAAATAAACATCAAAGAGAATGGAATCGTGCAAATTACGATGATAACAGACAAGATTGTCAGAACCCATCCACAAAACCCAAGACCAGTCTCTGGCGAACTAAGGCCTGTAAAATTCAGATAAAAATATTAATTACGTCTAATGGAGATTGTAATTGTGCACCGTGTTGTCTTTACGAACGAGCATCATCGATTTAAAAAAAGAATTTGGGCCTAAATTCGCAAGACAGAGTTGGTGAGGTGAGGGGGCGTTGCAAAAGGCGTTTCGTGTGTCCACCGCCTTCTGTTGCAAACGCCATGCTGGTTGTCCTATTTTGTAATAATCGCGAACAAGCTTACGAAAGTATGGGTCCTTCGTCCTCTCCATGTTGCCAAAGAAAGTTTATAAAATTATCACCTCAAAATTCGAGACGAACAAGTTTATGAAATTTGGACAATTAAATGCGGAAGTGGGAATTTTGGAAGACAAAAGAAGATATTGTTTTAATGGTGATTTTGTGACAAATTTCCTTTAGTTGCAAAAATGCTTACTCGTGCGAAATGCTTCACAAATGGGGGACGTTGTAACATGACGCAATATTATAATTTATGAAGAAATCAGTTTCGGTAGTAAACAGGCAGAGATCAAAAGATTATTTAGATAAATAGTTTGCCTTGCTCACCATCGTGACTTGTACCTACGACAAAAACAGAGAAATAATATAGCTGCTACAATATATGGAAAAGCGAAGTTCAAAAAATAAAACTCGCCAAAACCTTAATTTATCCTGCAACCAAGTATGCGTGCTTGGGACGTATTAAAAATTCATATAAAAGGAAAGATAAGATTAGGAAAAAAGTGAATTGTGTTGAATTCTGAAAACAGAATTTTGCAGGTGCCTTGCTTGCCTTGCCTCTTGTTGTGTTTAGTTTAATAAATCAACGCGAGAAAAGAAAATCGACTTCTGAATATTAGCACCGACGAAAGTCGAGAAATTCTATTTTATTAAGTGTATTAATAACTTTTGGTTTTTAAAGTTAGAGGATTTGAATGAAAATCTCGCGAACCATCTGCTCCTTACTTCTCTGTAGTGATTTCTTTTGTTATATAACATTTCAGAAATATTTTTGCTTACCATATACCCTAAAAACCCAAGTAATTTATAACATACAGACTCGATGTTTGCATATAGTTAATTTAAATAGTCGCCAAGATGAGAAATTAAAATCCTTAAAATCTCTAAAGTCAAAACATCAAAAAGAATTAAAGCTGCATTCAATTGATAATCCATGGCAATGGCAAGGCCTAAGTTTACTAAGGCGTGGACGCAGCATGTTAAAGCGAATTATTGAAAGAAACACAAAATGAGAAAAGCTTGAAATTGCATAGCACAGGTTTTAAATTCCTTACTAACTACGAAAATAAACATAATGTTAAGATACTTCACCTGGCTCCTGGATAGCCCCATAGCCACCGCCCCCTACTTGCGTATGTTTTTTTTCTTCTGCCATGTTGGTTGGTTTGTCGTATTCCTCCCCCGCACCTGCCAATGCCAAAGCACAGAATAAATTCCGTATTCGTATCGTAAAACACAACTAACAAAACAAGTCAAGCAAATTTGTAGAATTCAATAACGTTCAATCAAATCAGTCAATCTTCGTTTATTTATGTCCGTCAAAAAGTCTCTATGATATTCCCTGCGTTTTCTCGTTCTTTTCCGCGTGTCTCCTTATCAATATTGACATTAAGCAAAAACGAAAGGAACTTCATGTAAAAACATCTTAATGCCCTAAATATGCTTTCCTAATGAGGTGATCATAAAGGTCTCATTCATCTTTTAATCTTAAAAATCAGTTTAATCTACATACCGTTGTATGTTAACTTTTCATAATTCTTTATTGTTCTTTTTTTCTTTCTTTTTTGCCGCCAAACTTGTGAAAGTAGCGCGTTATGGCATATATTATTATTATTATTATTATTATTATAAACCTTACCCTAACTAACCCTAACCCCAACCTGAAAACGTTACCCTTACCCTAAACCTTACTCTAATACTGAGCCTAAAAATGACCATGGGTCTCACTCGGGATGTTTTCCAAGATATTTTCCTTTTAAAATCCGGGTTTAAGCACCCGGGTGCAAAACAGCCCGGGCCGGTATCTTACTCAACACGGAAGTGAAATTGTCTCCGTTATTCGAAGAAGTCGCTCTGCATCAACACTTCCGCTTTCTATTTGACGTGTGTGAACATCACGTGAAGAGAAAGGATTGATTTAAAATGCGGTAAAGAAGTTCAGTTCAGGCCGGTTGCTTGGAGATTTGATTTTAGAAAAGACCTTCCTTTGTTGTTCGGGAACTATCAACAAAGAAAACCAGACATCCATACAAATTACTCGCAAAAGGATTTATTGTCGGACATTACCAAGTAGAGCTGAAAAATGATCAAATCTGTATGGACATATCACCTATGGTAAGGACCATCTCAAAGAAGGGACAGCCATTGCGGAACTTAGGCCTTTCTGATGACCAAATTGTCTGCTGGAGAAAGAAGAGAGCCTCCAATTAAACTTCGAACCATGGCTTCAAGAAAGCCTAATGTTGGCGAAAATGCCGATTATACTGTCAAGAAACCGCCGAAAATTGAAAAGCTTGAAAAAAGGAACACAGATATGCATGAATCTTCATGGTTGATGTCATTTATCAAATGTACAGTAACGATTTTCATGGCTGTGTCATTGCTTCTGCTTCTAGTGGCGAGTAAATTATCCTTCGTATCGATCAGTCAACGAATAACCTTGGCCAACAGTACCAAGAAAGCCGTGTCCAATTCCCACGCATCATGCGATGGTAGTACCTACGTGGAAGAAACAGCCTTTATCATGCTTGTTTTGCTCATGATGATACCGCAGCTTTTCTGTTTCGTCAGATCAGTTGCAAACTCGGCGTTCCGAAGCAGCGAACCTTGGCCATCAAAGAAGGCTGCACTTTGGGTGAGATATTTCTGTGCTACATATTGAGTTATCGTTCTATTCAAATGATATAAAACAACCCTTGTTGAAAACAATCATGCTTTTGTTCAGAGTTTGTCAGGCTGAATATTTACTTTTATATTTATTTTTATTAGTTCAAATGACTAGATAACTCTTAGGTTTGTTATACAGTTAAAACCCGCGTATAAGAACCAATAGATTAAGAACCCCAAGGCCTGCTTGAGACAATAGAAAAAACAATAGCCCATTGTTTTTTAACAATAATATGGATGCAAAATTCACAGGTTCTCATATCTGGGTTTTTGCAATATTAGGAAGTTCTTTACATGGAGGATTCATGTACTAAGCTTAATGAATTGCTATCTCATTGCAGGGAATATTTGGCAGCATTTTGGAAGTTTTTGGTTTGTGTCTCTTCACACTGGTCATCGCAACTTGGGAAACAAGTGCCACCAATGTTCTGACGCTAATGAATGGCATTTACTTTGTCACGATCCCCTATCAACTTTGGAAACAGGTTTGGAAAATGTGCAACAAAGATAAAAGTGCAAGAAGAACAGCAATTGATGGGTACATTTCATTTAATGGTGCAAATGACAATGACGATGGTGACAGCATAACAGCTAGTTGCCTGAGCATCTGTTTGCTTCTTGCATCACTGCTCTGTGCTGTTGGAGGGGCTGTAGCTTTTGTTTATTTTGAGGTCAGTTAGGTTTTATAATAATACTTCACTTCACTTTACTTTACTTTACTTTACTTTACTTTACTTTACTTTACTTTACTTTACTTTACCTTACTTTACTTTACTTTACTTTACTTTACTTTACTTTACTTTACTTTACTTTACTTTACTTTACTTTACTTTACTTTACTTTACTTTACTTTACCTTACCTTACCTTACCTTACCTTACCTTACCTTACTTCACTTCACTTTACTTTACATTTTTAACAGACTGGTGCCCTCAAGTGGAAGATAATCAGTGTAGTATTCATGGTCCTATTATCAATGGCATGGTGTCCTAGTCTTCTCAGAATCCAAATAAAAGCCAAGAAGACCTTTGAGTATGATCAGCTCGATCAAAATGACATTCCAGATGATGATATCGAAGAGTGTGATCTTGTGGACTGGGAGAAGATCAGAGTGAAAAGTGCAAGGGAACGAATGACCTTGATTACTTCATTGGTAAAACTAATCCTTACACCAGCCATTGCTGCTTTATATGCTTACAGTTTTTACCGGAAAGATTTCCTGAAAGGCATCCGTAATGGCTTCAGCAGTTTCAGTGACTGCCATCAGCTTCAATCCATGTTCATTACGCAAGTTGTTTGCAGTTTTTTGGCTCACATCTTTGGATGGGTCGCATGTGTAATGGGCTTGCAGAAAATGTGTTTTGCTTTGCCTATTCTCCTCTCATTTCTCCTCAGTATTTGTCTGACACTGACGAAAGGTTGTGTAATGTTAAACATGTGTTTGTGGAAGGACAACACTGATCTTCTTCATGTTCTTATTCCGGCTGCCTTGTTATGGATTGCACAGATAATGTCCACATTCATATACATATGGAAGCCCCAACAGTTTCTCATGGCTAAGGAAGAGATTCTGTTTTGGCTGCCAAGTTACGATGGTGAGTCTTCCTTGCATCCCATAAGCTTTATGACTGAGCTAAATACTGTTGGTATGAGTTTTGGTTTCAAGAATGTCTTAATCAAACCCATGTTTTATACGATAAATTGTTATTTGGTAACAATTTTTTAAAGCACGTGCATAATCAAAATAAAGCTAACCTTTTCTCAATTTATTTTGGATCTAAATGTTATTGGACCCATCAAAAATATTGCAATTTGTTCTAGAATTGGAAAGGCCCTAACAGGTATCACTGCTGTAGATGTTACCATTTGGGGGTACTTAGTTGCGTTCTTTGGCAATTTAAGCTCCCTGAACTTTTCATTGTTCACAGTCTTTTCCTGATCTATAGCAAATATCAACCTTGCTTTCAGGTATTCTCACAGAACAATTTCTGATTGCTAACCGAAAAAACGAAGTCACGGATGATTGCTTTGTAAATTCCCGCACACTTGTCAAGGAGAGCTGCATCTATATTTGCACCACAATGTACCATGAAGCTGATTTTGAAATGGAACAACTGCTACACTCGATTGCAGGGGTTGATGCGGCAAGAAAGGAGTCAAGGCGACAATTTGAGTCTCACATATTCTTCGATGATGGAGCACGCGGACAAGTGATCAAATGGTATGCTTTGCAGTTGATTTCACTGCTGCCAAAGACTCTCAAGGTAACAGCCAAGAACGTTGGCAACAAACTTGAAACTCCGTATGGTTTGCAATTGAAATGGAGACTGCCTGGTGGAATGCCTTTTGTGCTTCATTTGAAAGATAATCACAAGGTTTGGCCGGTTTTTAGATTGATAGACTGACATAATAAGACTGCTCTGTTAATAAACCGCAAAAACGAAATTTTAGCATGATTGTTGTTCAATATTGAGCAAAATAAAAGCTATACGATGCAGCCAATCAATGAAGTTATTGGTTTAAACTTGCTGTTATTTGCAATACATTCACTAAACAACTTCAATGTCTGGAAACTTGGGCTCAATATCCTTGCAAATGATTATCAGGATGGGGGCTTATTCGAGAAAAGGGCTTATTCGAGGATTTACTGTATGTAAAGAACCTCTACTACTAACGACACCATCCCTTAGGAGCGTTTCAATTTTAAATATTGTTCTCGCTGCAAATAGCTGAGGATTAGGAAGCCCTGGTAATCAAAACTGACATGAATTGTGTGGTGCACGTATTTTCCATGAATGACATGAATTGTATGTCTCTGTCTAATAGTTATAATGCCCCATGCATGAGAAGAGAATTTGAGTCAATTATAAATGCATTTAAAATAAGAAACTGTTGGAACTAAAATTTCGAACTAAAATTTGGTAAAATGAGGTCCAAAAACAAGGAATTTTTAGTAGGGCCCTGAGGTAGGCTCCATATAACAAAAATGCGCCTATCCAACTATTACGACAAACTATTATAAAAGTCTTATATGTGCTATTACGAAATCTTATAACTTTGTCATGTTACACGGTGATAACGACGATGAAGCTAATAATGTTATTGATGATATAATAATATTTGAATGGAATAATTTCGTTTTGCAGGTGAAGAACAAGAAAAGATGGAGCCAGGTTATGTACATGTCTTATGTTTTGGATTTCAAACGACACGAAAAAGAGAGTAAGTTGAACGTTTATTTATCTGATTCTCAATCAATTCTCAATCTTATTTATCTACTTATCTGACTTTGGTTGCTGATTCAACAATCTTATCTTTATCTTTATCTTATCTTTATCTTATCTTATCTTATCTTATCTTATCTTTGGTGCATGTGCTTTCAATAATAAGTAACATCGTTTTAAATTTTCCCCAGAAAAAGACGACTTGACGTACATACTAACAACAGATGCTGACGTCAGATTTACGCCTGATGACGTATCTGCGCTGATGGATCTGATGATGCGCAACCATCGTGTTGCCGCCGTTTGCGGCAGAACGAGGCCAATGGGTGCTGGGCCTCTCGTCTGGTACCAGATATTCGATTATGCCGTTGGACACTGGCTATTAAAGGTGGGTGGGTGGGAGAGAGTGAAACTTTATGCTATTGTCAGTTGGACGAGGCTCTATTGTAGTAACAATTTGTTTTTAGGCTCCAGTAGAGCTTCCCGTGCATATACTAATGTATAAGTTACATTTATAGTACGACTAACTACCGTAAATCCCCGGGGGCTTATTTGCAAAAACGAACTTTTAGCTGGATAATTTTTCAATATGAAGCAAAATAAAAGCTATACGATGCAGCCAATCAATGAAGTTATTGGTTTAACTTGCTGCTATTTGCAGTACATGCACTAAACAACTTCAATGTTTGGAAACTTGGGCCCAATATCCTTGCAAATGATTATCAGGATGGGGGCTTATTCGAGGGGAGGGCTTATTCGATGATTTACGGTATGTTAGTGCGTGAAGGTGGTAGATATGTGCAAAATCTCACTGCAGAGGTGTGTATGCGCAATCTTGTCTTGCATGATGTAATATGTCTTATGTTTCATCAGGTTGCAAACCACGTGTTTGGCTCTGTGCTCTGCTCTCCCGGTTGTTTCAGTGTTTACCGCGCAACTGCCCTGCGAGATGTCTTGCCTCTTTACTCCACTGGTATCGACAGTGCTACTGATTTCTTAACCAAAGACATGGGTACGTATATAGTTACTTCATGGAAATCGATCTCTCATTGTTCAAATACAATGGCCTATTGTTTATGATATTGTCTTGAGAATAAATATCATTCTGGAAGGTTTTCAATCGGGTACTCGTTCCTTTATACGGGTGTATACTGTACAACGTATTGTGAAATACAATAATACTGTACGTTGTACAGTACATCGAACAGTACATATACTGTTGTTCAGTACATATACTGTATAACAGCTGTACAGTACATGTACTGTACAATACAGTTGTACAGTACATGTACAGTGTGCAACTGTATGGGTCACTTAGTTGGCAATTGATCAAAGCGATTTACCTCCTGGAAAAACGTTTCTGTATATAATGCTATCAGTGTACGTCCATATCACTCAGGGGGAATCAAGCGCAAATTATTTCACATTAATCTTACTCACCAGGTGAAGATCGTTGGCTGTGCACGTTAATGGTGGAGGCCGGCTGGAAACTCGAGTATTCGGCTGTTGCAGAGAACAGTACATATTGTCCTGACAATTTCGATGAGTTTTTTAAGCAGCGCCGAAGATGGACACCGTCCACCATTGCGAATCAAGTCTTGCTTATCAACAACTCGCGCAGATTGAGAAAGAACAACGATATCATTAATTTCCTGTTTATTCTGTACCAAATCGTCCTCATGATTTCCACTGTGATTGGGTAAGCAGCAGGTTTACTGCCTCCCCACTTTCTTCTCTATTTTTCAAATTTCCAAACCAAGGCAGTGCTTGACGCTGACACGAGCTTGAACAAATATAAAATTCAACATCACCAGATTTCAAACTTAGTCGACATTAACAAGATTTAAACTTAGTCGAGATTAATAAGATTAAACTTAGTCGAGATTAATAAGATTAAACTCAGTCGACGTTAAAGCACACGTTGAACTCAAGCGAGTTTAATTTCATAAGGGAACATGGCCTGAAATGAAAAGCCAAATTCTTTTAATTCTCTCTAGTTGTTACTACAGGCAACTCTGTCTAATTCGAACACCCTGGGGAAGCATAAGAATGTGCGAACTACAAAAAGTTCGAATTATAGAGGTTTGCTTTATAAGAATCGGTTCATCATTGATCCTTGAAGGGACAGAGAATTTCGTTCGAGTTATACAAAGTTCGAATTACACGAGTTCGAACTGTGCAGATTTGACTGTATGTTACCATAATGTTGTTGTGTCGTAACTCATACCCTCTTTATGCCTTGTCTTTTAGGCCTGCCACTGTTATTCTCATTATCGTCGGTGGCTTGGAGTATTCTTATGCGCAACTGAATTTTGCTGCAATTTTGATTGTCATGCTGTTCGTAATTGCTGTGTACATTGTCATATGTTTGAAAGCATCTCAGCAAACCCAGCTGAATGCAGCGAAATTTTTAACTTTCGTCTTTGCTGTCATCATGGCAATAGCTGTGGTCGGCATCATATTGAAGGTATTGTATGTTGTTGTTTTTTAGTTATTTTCACACTCACAGTTACTTGTAATTTTCTTCTCGAGACTAGCTCCTCCAAGGGTATCCATCGATGATAATTATTTTGTCCAAGCTGCCACGCTATGCTACCTTAACGGATGTTAGACTTGAATCTGCCCCCCCCCCCTAGTCAAAATTTGCCTTGGAGCTTGGATCTTATCGAATTCTCCTTTGTCTTTAGGTTTGAGCCTTGGCTCTCCTTCCCCGAACCCACTTGCTTCTTGAGCCCAACCTTGGCTCTTTTTCCCTAAGTCCTCATTTGTCTGTAAGTTTGAGCCTCGGATCTCCTTCCCTGAGTCCACCTTCTTCTTGAGCCCAACCTTGGCTCTTCTTCCCTGAGCCCCCTTTGATCTTTGAGCCTAAACCTACCTCTCAAACTTGTCCTCAACACTTATATCGGAGCTGTTCTCGAACTCCGTTAAATACGAAATATTATCAATCGTTTGCAATTTCTCATCATAGTCCGTGATAGACGTTGGCCAGTATGTAACGTACTACCAGTTCATGCAGAAGAAAAACGCACACCACCCAAACGTAACATCGCTTTTTGCCACCGTTCCTCCAACAACACTAAGACCAACACAACCACCGATACCAACAAAGATGTCAACGACTGTCATACCACCGCACCACGCTTTATACCTCACTCCAACCACGTGGTATTTATTTGCAATGATTGGGCTCTTCTTATTAACGGCAATACTACATGGCTTCGAGTTCATGTCTCTTATTCATGGTTTGTGGTATCTGTTGTGTCTACCTTCTGGCTATTTACTGCTCACAATTTACTCCGTGGCCAATCTTACCGATCGCTCCTGGGGTAGGTTTCATTTCCATCGTCATACCCTTTCCTTGATCATGACGCAAAATATCAATTTGGTCGCATATCGAGAACTAAACATCGTTATTAAATTTATCACTCACTTTAGGAACCAGAGAGGCCAAGGTTGTTAACACCAGTTCGAGTACCTGGCAATCGACTGTGACAGAATACCTGGAGCATTTTTGCTGGTGTCTCATCCCCCCGGCTCGAAGACGTCAACGGGAAGAGATACACCACGTGCAGCCTGTGGATACGGGGGCTAATACAGTTGAACAATCTGATGATGAAGATGCAGGAGGGAAGGACACGGTGAATGCTTTTTCTTAGCAACGTCTGCATCGCAATGCAATATGCTTGATCTCTAATGTATATCGCTGTTTCCTTATCTTATCAAGCGTATTATCAGGTTGAGAAAGCCAGAGGCATTTTCGCTTGCAAATAATACCTTTCACCGCTGTATGGCTCTGTACTATAGCCCGTCTTCTTTAGTTTCACCGAATGTATGGCTCTGTACTGTAGCCCGTTTTTTGCTTCCTTTAGTCTTTAGTTTCTCCGAATGTATGGCTCTGTACTGTAGCCTCGCCCTGGCAAAGACATTGCTTGCTGGCCAAGGCATTGGCTGTTATTTGTTCGTATTTGTATAAACAGCAACTGGGTTTCGATTGTAGGACGGAGAAAGTACAGAAGGCGAAGAATCCGAAACCGAGCAATCCGCATATCCGAAGCCAGAACCGCAGGGTGAGATAGAAGGACGATACGGGATTACTAAGGCACCGTCACATCACGAAACAAGGCCACTGTCTCCAACTGCAACCAGACCACTGTCTCCTGTGTACGCGATGCCAATCAAATCAGCCATGAAGAAACCAGGGCAGTCAAGAATGAAGAAAATGATCAGTTATGGTAAGTAGCCACAGCGCTGTATGTTTCACTCTGGACGTTCCGTTCCATTTCATTGCAGACTAATACAGACTATTTATATTAAAACGATGTCTATCATTCAAAAGTCTGTTGTTGAATAATCAATTGTGTTATTGCAGACGAGGCTGATGGGTTCAAATTCCCAGGTCAGCGCCCACGTGTTGAGTTTGCTTCCAATTTACCAAGATTGAATGCGTCTTTATCGGTTGAAGATTGGTTGCCGAGATCATACAAGGTATTGCCCCCGTATTGCGGTCCATTTAACGAATTGACAACCACCATAAGATCAACCTATTCTGGGGGGTCGCATGTAATATTTATGCATGCATTTCAGTACGAAATTGCTTTACTCCTTTGCTTTTTTCTATTCGTAGGATTACGTTCCGATTTTCCAGAGAAATGGCTACGATAATGTCAGTTTCTTGTACGGGATCAAGGAGAAGGTATAGGCCATTTCGAATACCCACCAAACCGCTCTTTCCTTTACTCTTGAAACGAAAGTTTGTCTTGTTGAGCTCGAAGTTATGTTCAGTACTATCTTCTTTATGAAACATCGTTGCTTTACATCTCGCCCGTTCTCGCATGGTACTAACAGCTGTAAAAGTCTTGCATCGTTAACTGCAGTATTGATTGCCTGTTTCTCCCGCCTACCTTTTCAGGATCTTGTGAGAATCGGTATAACGAACCGTGGCCACAGAAAACGTATCATGCAGTTGATTGACAGTCTACCACCGGAGGATATCGAACAAGAAGTACCAGTAAGTATCCAATGTCCAGGCTAATAACGAGAGATAGTAAAGATGAAATGTCGAAACATCACATCCGAATTTCTATTGAGTTGAATTGCTTGCTCTACGATATCTACAACTTCATGTAACACAGTCTACGCGGTCACGTACGATATGATCAAATTATTTTTGATTAAATACAGCAATGACGTGTTTCTATTCGCAATAGGAAGACGTGGAAGAATGGCTGACTCGCTTGGGTTTGGAGGAATACTGGCCAAGGTTTAAAGAGAACTCCTACTCGGAACCGAGAGATCTTGCTGATTTAAAATTCATGGACAGGGAGACTTTACAGAATACGTTTGACATCGAAAAAGAAGGCCATCTGACAAAAATTTTCAACGCCGTCAAAAAACTTCAGTATCCAACACAAGGTGGGTATTGATTTGGGGGACGATTGTCGGTGGGAGGGGGGGAGTCGAAACAATAATGCCCCCAAATCACAATGCATTTGTTCCAATGCTGCGAAAGAGAAACAAGAATTAGGTCTTGTAAATGTCTAATTGTCCTAAAATAATCTTTATCTGCTGAGATTTAAAAGTATCAAAGAACAAGCCTCTTGATAAGATGTTAAATTCTACAAAACAATTTGCAATACAATACAGAAATCTGCAATTTCCACTGTCTGCTGTCTCAAACATTCATATCCCCCTTCGTTTTGGTATGGCTGGGAGTGGGACATCCATTATTTCGAACATTTGCTATCTCAAACAATTTTAAACTTTCCTTGAAGGTTCGAGACAGCAGATGTGAACTGTAACAGCTTGTTAAGACGCCTTAACAATTGGTTTCAGCTATTAGCATTTCTCATTTGCCTTTATTACTGTATTACCTTACATTACTTTACTACTAATGTAGACTTGCGTGTTTTTTTGCAGCCCAGAAACAGATACGAGAAACGCGAAAAGGCTTGGAAGGCGTGCCATGCCGCAATTTACGTGACGACAATGGCGACGAGGGCGCTGAGTACAATTTTTGGAATGACCTGCGCGAGATCTGCCTCCTTCCGGAGCAGGCAGCCTTCGGGCAGAGTCAGGATTTGAAAGAGAAGTTGTGCGAGTTGCGTGATACGTCACTGGTCGTGTTGATAGTCGGCAATGTTCTATGGCTCACGTTCATGCTCACCGTCATGAATCAGGGGGATAAATTGACGATTCTGGGTACAAACTTCGCCAGTGTTGCCTTTTTATTTATCTACGCTTTGGTGAGTACGACCTGTTAAAGATACATTACATCTAGACTCACTACATCGCGTCCCTGTGCCTCGCTCAACACAAGGCAGCAACATCAACCGAGTGAGCAAAAACTAGTGGGGCACAGGGACGCAATGTAGTGAGTCTACATTACATCCACGTTTATTTTGAGACAATAGGTTTGGCTGCAGCCTATGAAAAATATCAAGCTTGTCTATTGTTGAAAAAATGGTCTATTGCTCTTCAAAAATACATACATTGTTGTATCAAGGATCTAACTACAGTCTACTCTCGATACGTGGAACCTGCACGGGACCGAAAAAAATGGTTCCACTTATCGAATGTTCCACTTATCCGAATTATAGGTTTGTTAATGCAAATCCAAGGCACCGGAGAAATTGGTTTCACTAAACGAAAGTTCCACTTATCCGGGGTGCCACTTATCCAGAGTAGACTACTGTATGTATGTTTTTTAGATATTCCATTGTGTTGAATCTTACTGCTTGCATTGGTGTTTCAGGTTCTGTTCTTTCAAGTATTGGCCATGATTCTGCACCGTTGCGAGACATGGATTCACTTGATATCGAGGACACCATTCCGACCGGGCAAATTCATCCGCCACTGGTCATTCAACGACGCGGATCTACCCGAAGATCCGGATCCCGAGATCCTCGAAGAGATCCGGCGAAAGCGACGCCGCAAAAGCATTTCGCCGGGAAATTCGAGGTACGGCTCTAGAATGCTCACTGATGCATCGTCGTCACAATTACCAGCTATCGCTAATCACACTAATCAAGCATTGACTGCTTGAGAGTATTGTTTAATGGGTTGGGATCATGATACATTAAAAAGCCAAATAATAGCTGATTGTTCAAAGACAATGAACTATTGTTTTTTCTATTGTTTGATAAGAAATTTTAGCCTAAAGATTCTTATGAAAATAGGTTCTTGTATGCAGGTTTTACTGCTCAAGTGACCTGGTGCACAGGTTAAAAATAATACGTTGAAATATCTCGAGGTCCTCAAACCGATGATAAATTGTAGTATGAAGCAGGTCAAGGAATCGGATATTCAGTTTTTACACCAGGGGGGTGAGTTGTATCAAGATTTCAATGCATTATAAACCGTTTTAGTGCTTGTTGTATCAGCTATATTGCATTACAATAGGCTTATCTTCAGGTTGGTGTAGGTGAAGTCTTGGGTCCTCTAAGGATTCTCGTCAAATTTCTCTGCCAGTATTATAATTTTCAGCATTCTAGAAAAGTTAAAATAAGCTTACAATCCAATTTTACCATTATTGATTTTTTATTAGTTTTTAGAAATTTTTTATCAAATTACATCAATAGTTTCAATATTAAGAAGTTATTTTTTTAAATAGCTCAAACTATATACACGTTTTCTTATAAGAAAGTTTTTCAACCCAGCACTCAAACGTTCTTTGGTGTTTTCAAATTTCAAGGCTGAAACTTTCTTGGGAATTTCTTAGCAATCACTTTTTTACACATTATAGTCAAACCAAATATTTCACTTTTGCACGATAATTTTTCTTTGAAATGTTCAGCATCTTTCAATTTTCTTTCGGTTTGAAAATTCAGCAATAAACTTTCTTATCTTTTTGAAACACCGAGCATAACTTTCTTATAAAAATTATCTTCTAAATGGCTTAATTTCATAGTTTTACACCTATCGCATATTGAGCATAATTAGCAGTATCATAATCAGCAGTATCATAATTAGCAGTATCATAATTAGCAGTATCATAGTTAGCAGTATCATAATTAACATTGATTGTTAACTCCAACTTCGTTGATATAAAATTCAGCATGAACATAGTACCTTAAGATTTCATAGCACTTGCCAAGGTTTATATGATATTTTATGATAAATTTCTCTTTTTGTATCCTTTGTATGAATTAAAAACGTTTGTATCAAAAGTTTTAAATTCGTCTAATGGCATATATGATAATTAACCCAAAGTCTTGTTGGATATTGGAATATGTTGTTTTTTACAGATTGTATATTTTCATTTGTGAGTCTCGTTCTTTTAATTCAGCAACTCTTTGGTCTTATACTTTCATTTATGTATCTCTTTGGTCTTCTGGTGAGTTCATGTGTGTATCTCTTTGGCTTTCTGGTGCGTTCATGTGTGTATCTCTTTGGTCTTATGCTTTCATTTATGTATCTCTTTGGTCTTCTCGTGCATTCATGTGTGTATCTCTTTGGTCTTATGCTTTCATGTGTGTATCTCTTTGGTCTTAAGCTTTCATGTGTGTATGTCTTTCGTATTCTGGTGCATTCATGTGTGTATCTCTTTGGTCTTATGCTTTCATGTGTGTATCTCTTTCGTATTCTGGTGCATTCATGTGTGTATCTCTTTGGTGTTTATGGTTTCATTTGTTCTTGTCTGGGGTACTCAGTGTCATTTCTCTCTTGTGTCATTTTTTCTTCACCCAAGCTACGATGCATAAGAACGTGAAATAAAAACTGTCAAATTACAACAATATGATCACTGTCGCATTGTCCGGTAGTTCTATTCTGATAGACCACACTGTGATCTGTAACCTCTGAATTCTCTAAACGACTCACTGTTTTTTCATGCTGCTGTGATTTACCGAGACATCCGCACAGCCTGCGTTCCAATGCATTAAAAACCTCGAGATATTCGTATTTGAATGCCCGGTTGCGGGTTCCAAGAATCACCGGGTTGCAACAGGAGTTGGCGAAACCGAGTAGGAAACCAAAGTTTCCGAGTTCGGGCGTAGACAAGGCGGGAATGTAGGCACCCAGCAGCGACATGATCAAGAAAGGCGTCCAACAAACCAAAAACATTATCAAAACAATAATCATCGTTACTGCAACTTTTTTCTGCATCGCTTTGCGGTCGATTGAAGCGTTTTGCGTGGACATCCGGCGACTAAGAGTCCGCGCATGCCTGCTTACAGTCCGCATGATCCGGTAATACGAGCCGGACATGATGAGAAGCGGAATGAAAAAACCGGTCACTATGTACATGGTTGCAGTTAGTTTCTCCGCGGGAGATTCGGGTATCTTGACCGCACATTGGCCGCGCCCGCGTTTCAGATCATACGACGTAATTCTGGTCAGCGGCAGCACGGAGAGTAGCAGGGAATGCGCCCAGACGTATACGAGCATGATGACAGCTGATTTGCGCAGTTTGATTTGGTCCCACTTGGAGACAACTGTAAAATACTGGTGCAAACTTATCATTGTCAACGTGAGAATGGATGCAAGCATTAATATCGAGTTCATAAATCCACTGAATTGGCACGCGCCGTCATTGAAGATCCAATAACCTGAAAAAGTAAACATTTCAATCAACTGCATTCGCAATGAACAGAGAAGATAAGATATAATATATAATATATAATATATAATATATAATATATAATATATAATGAAAATGATAAATCGTACTGGAGATTTGAAATGAAAAGATACACAGTCAACTCTGTCTAATTCGAACACCCTGGGGAAGCGTGAAAATATTCGAATTAAAAAAAGTTCGAATAATAGAGGTTTGCTTTATGAGAGTTGGTTCATTAGTGATCCTTGAAGGGACAGAAAAATTCGTTCGAATTAGATAGAGTTCGAATTACACGAGTTCGAACTAAGCCGATTTGACTGTATAGTAAATAAATACAAATATATTGGTGCTTACTATTTCCCCTCTCACCGCCCACCACAGCGAAATTCAACTATTTTGATAGCAAAATGCATAAGTATACCATAACAATACACACTACCACAATCAATGCATGAATTTACTCACCTTGAAAGTAAGTGACCAATGGGAAAAACACACAGAATATCAACACTCCGACATTAGCTAACGCCATGTTTAAAATGAACCAGCTGTTCACGGTCTTTCTCAGTTCTTTATTCTTGTAAATCGACCAGCAAATCAAACCATTACCAACCAGACCGACCATGATGATCACCACCAAGAGCAAGGCCATTGGAATGCGTGTTGCAAGTGAATATTCGTCTTCACTACCGGCCATTTTCGTTTGTCAGTTGTTTGCTGGTGTGTGTGTGCTGGTATTGTTAGCTCAAGTACGAGTGTGCTGTGTGTTTGCAGGAATGACTCGATGGTATAACACAAAAGTTTCCAATGTTTGTTTCTAACTTCCGATTGTGCACTATGTATATTGACAATGCGAAGATGATCCCTCTGGATTAAGAAAGCCAACTGTCAAGCAAAATAGAGACTGTTTGCTATTGTCTCTTTGTATTAAACACGATCAATGTAAACGACGTGGCAGTGAGTTAGTTCGATCTTCAAACAGAAGTCACCCTCTTCGAGTGAGAAACTTATTCGACAAATAGATCCGCTCTAATGAATCGAGCTATACAGCAGACAACCTTGTAGCAACCTTTGTATTGTAATATTTATGGGTCAACTAAAGAAACCATATTTTGCAGTGCAGTGAAACCATTGCAGTTTAGCCAGAGAAACCACTGTAGTACAAGACGTTTCGGCAAAAGAAGCCACTGTAATTCAATGAATTTTACAAGATAATCCACTCTAGTGCGATATTGCTATATGCAAGGCCTCTGTTTTCAAACTGTCTTGGACTCAAATAGATACGATTGCTGATTCATTTGTTGGGTCAGCAATATGAAGGAAGCACCAGGAATATATGAAGCAATCTGTTCAGTGCAACGACCAGTGCGTTGAAATCACAATAAACTCACTTCCACAAGAAACGTCTTCAACACATTAGAAGAGTATAGGCACTTGTTTTGTTTCTTGAAGGCATTACTTTCGTTCTGTTCTTACCTCTGGTTTTACGGAAGTCGCATCTGAGAAATGAAAGTTGCGAAAAACATCAGCTGATAAAATTTCGTGTCTGTTCTGTTTCAAATTCCTCTTTCCAGCTGCAAGTGCATGTGCAGACGTAAATGATGCCAATCGTAAATGATCAAAGAAAAACGCCGACATGTCGCGAACATAAACCTGCTGCCCTTGACGTATTGATGCGCTACAATGATGCGCTATGATTTGCACGAAAGAGAGACACGGTAAAGGAGGCCGTGCTCCACTAAACTCGATATCATCGCGTTCGGCATACGGTATGAAACCCTTACAAAAGTGTTACAAAAGTAGCGTGCATCAATTCAAAATATTATAACCACTTACCTCGAATCAAGCGATTGTGATGATTTCGATTGATAAGTCTTTTTGAACTGTTGTCTGCCGGGTAGGACTCAACTCTGTCTCAGAAATTATTGTATATTTCGCACGGCACACTTCAGCAAATTTGTCTGGTGTCAGTAGCGTGGCTATAATTGTCAACTTCTCGGCTTGCACCGATGCGCAGAACAGATTCATCCCTCCAGACTTGCTCCAATGCGCAGAATAACATTACACAACTCAAAAGCAGCTGAAATGGCCTCTCTCTTTGTCACCAGCGAATCGGCAACATCAGGTAAATCACGTGGGCAATACCGGTCTGCAGCCTCGCTTTCAAGACCAGCCTCGTTCCTGATTCTCTGCATAAGTGATCGGAAGCGAATTGATGGGCGATAAGTGACGTAACCACAGCAGCATGTCATGTTCTCGTTGACAACTGCTTCAGGGAGAGTGTTTCTCGGGAAACACCAGAAATGATTGCAGCACGTGTCTACGTAGAAGTCTCCAGCGTCTCTTTGGATTGCCTTGGCAACGTGCTCAAATGATCGGGCAATACTCGTCACTGCTGTTTCAATTTGAGCTAAAATGAAACACAAAACAAACCCATGATTATGATGATTATGCAGCCACCTGCATGATAATTTGTTATGTGTTTCAATTACCAGCAATATTAAATCATTAAATAATTGAAACACTGTGTGGATATCGATGAACAGAGAGCTTCGTAAAGCGAATGCCTTGTTGCTTAAGCCACTTCATGGGACAACTTAACCCGTGTTAACCAGAGTGAAACAACCAGAATAGACCATTTTCACATTCATTTTTGAAAACGAGATCCAACATCGAAACGAAGCTAAGACAGTAAGAAACGAAAAGTGCCTTTCTTTTCACAGTGGTGCCTCGTACTACCCGCTGCATAGTTTCTTCAATTATTTCATTAAAAATTGATCAACTTAAAAACTTATCAAAAGCAAAGTGAAACAACCAGAATTGCGAAGGATATAAAAGTATTGTATAAGCTGGTTAAATGTGATCTGAGTTGGGAGTAAATATTGAAGATTATTTGATTTGCATTAGCTTATTTTGTTTGTAGTTGGATTTGTGAATTATTTGGCATGTTTTGTTGATGACGCTGGTCGAGATCCACATCAGTGTTGTTGCTTTTAGATAATCCTGCATTACCAAATAATCAATATTTGCATGTATGTTTACTAATTACAATCAGTTTTACTCGCATTAAGCATAACACTGCGTATACCTCTGCGCCCAACTGTGCCTACTTATGGTATCAGCACATCATTGTGGCTCCCAAACAAAAATCATGCAAAACAGCAAGCATAACATGTGATACCAATTACCTTTTGTCGCGTGTTCGAGTCCTGGATGCGCGTTCAAGTCTTCGTGATGCAAACTGCGCAGATGTGCGGCAACCTGAGTCTCGAAACAACCCGCACCGTGTACGATTCGTCGATCTTTGATCAAATGAAACAAAGTTTTCTCTGCCGCCAGGACAGTGGCTTTCAATTCATCCAACGTGCTCTCATCGCTGGCGCAAAGTAACATGGTGCAAGTACTGCCGCCCTCCGATGGTGGATGCAGTGCAAGATATCTGGAATAGATGACAAAATATTTCACATTTCTTTTGCCTATTTAAATAGGCTTGAGTATACCTCGTGAGAGAAAGACGCATTATGAGAATGTTCACAGTAAAACTGTAGTGAGCTTCATGCTGCAACAAATTTGTAATTTATGTTAGCAATAACAGGAAAAAATATCGCGCAATATTTGCGCTCACACACTCTTGTATATGCGCTTGGATTCCCACCCTTAGTAATAGCATCACCCTAAACTCTTGGGTGTTGCACTACCATGAGCTCTTGCGAGTACATATTAGATGAAGTCTAACTCTCGAGCATCAGGGCGGGGCAACTGGCTCCTAGCTCCTCCGTAGTC
Source organism: Sanderia malayensis (assembly GCA_013076295.1). Taxonomy (NCBI): domain Eukaryota; kingdom Metazoa; phylum Cnidaria; class Scyphozoa; order Semaeostomeae; family Pelagiidae; genus Sanderia; species Sanderia malayensis. Next base: position 4,293,690 of record RQOL01000828.1, read on the forward strand.
CATACGAGACTGCGGAGAACTCCGTACGAGAGCTGGTAGTAGTGGTAGGTAGTTAGTGGTAGGTACTGGTAGTACTTGCACGAGACTCAGCAGGGGGACTGAAGTACTTGGTCAGTCGTGGCTTCAAAAACATTGAATACAGGGTGCCAAAAGTTATCATAGCAAAAATAAAAATATTCTTCCAAATAGTTACTGTACTACTGAACTATAAAAGAGCTTGAAAATCGACAAACAAACCTTCTGCTGTGGAATTCGACTGTTTCTGCACGACCAATTTCTCCGACATGAGTTTGATCTACCTCCGTGAACAAACTTTGGATCGCGTGCAATCTCAGCTTCAAGCATAGCAAACTGATGGGCTGCAATCCAAGTCTTTCAAGCACAAAAACATCCTAGAATCAAACATGAGCTACATAGTAAAACAGAGAAGTTTGCGGTAATAGAATTCCAATTGAAGACAAGAATCATAGGCAAAAATCTTGGAGCACATCCTCTCCTCTTCCCCGGACAATTTTTGTCGAGGGGGGGAGGTAATATATTTCCCAGAGTTTTTGGGTGAGAATGGTCAAAATGATTGTCATTTATTGACGTGTGGAACGGCAGAGATGTGTTTTGCTGGCCGTAGGTTCGGTCTTACAATGTGGCGTCTTATCTTATGTAAGGCAAGTGAGAAGTGTTTTGTTGTAATAACCTTTGCCTTTAATTGTAGATGACAACTTAATGGATAATTTTTCACACTGTGTAAATTTCTACGTGTTTAGCAAATAACTTGATTCAACAGGCTAAACAAGTGCTGTAGAACCTCGGTATTACGGGCCCCAGCGATAATGAACACAAAGAGTATAAAGTGAAATTTTAATCTCATTGGCTGTAACAAACTCGTGATTTAACAAAGGATCATTGGCTATGAATTTTTCTATACCTGGGTTCGACTGTTATGATAGTAAGCTTGAATAAACATTGATAAACATACGTGTTTGTTGAGATATCTCTTGACAAAAGGATGAACAACCTTCTGGCACAAGAGCAGCTTAACCTCTGCCTTGATGATAGCTTCACAGAATGCCATGAGTTCAACAGAAACAGCATTGTTCAAGGACGCTTTTCCAAGCTCATTCAGCTCTGTCTTTTCGCTAAATACTAAAATGGATATGCTCAGTTAGACGATGAAAAAGTAGCACAATTACACAATTAAAAACTACTCACAGAACTCTGGAAAAAGGGTCATAAGGTTTCAATATATCAAAGGCTCCCTGACGCATACATGAAAGCAATGAAGACTCGGGAGGAAAGGCAAAACATTCCATGTTACACAGAGGTCATGTTGATTGGGTGTGAGGTCACTGGAAAACATATGTCAGTGAGTGCATCAAATAAGTAACAAGGGAAAAGCTCTTCCCCTGTTGCCGACTTCTCAATTCTAGAAATATCACTTTTGATTTGTAGATCAAAAATCTAAATAGAAATATTAACATATCTAAATGATAGAAACACCTAAATGGCATAATCTAAATTCATTATAAATACCTGACTGGTGTCCAGCTAGGGACATGGTGCAAAGAACAGCTTTGATGCTTCCATTTTCTGGCTGTAGAAGCCAGCCAGTATGAGCATCTATATTTGATAGAGGCAACAGTATTCCATTGGCAAGTTTTGATTCCATAACTGGTGCTCCTTCGCAAGAAACAATGTTTATGCTGGCCTCATTAACATTGCCTGATAAAGAACCATAAAATGCCTGTAAAAAAGAAATTGAGATGTAATTCAGAGATTCAATGCAACATGGAATAATTTGCGACGGCAAACAACAGTGCAGATTACAAAAATTTACAAAAATTTACAAAAATTGGACATTTGAGCTTCCTAAAACCTCTAAAAGTGGCCTAGAATCTCAAAACCCAACTGCAAGCATACCTTTAATATGAGCACACTAAGATGGCTTGCTTCTTCCATTGAGAGCTGACATATAGGTTTGGATGTAAGGATGCTTTTTACAGGAACAATCATATTATTCAGTTTGCCGATATCGAGTTTAATGCTCATTACATTTTCTTTCGCCAGTAGTTCAATCAAATTCTCACAAATGCAATCATTAATTTTCATGGAAACATGCCTTGGCACCTCACTTTCCAAATGCTCTATATAAATGCTAAAAAAATATTGCAATATTGTTCATTTATAATACACACTGTTGACATCTGCTAGAAGCCCTCAAGGGGAGCTGAAACTTGTTTGAGATGTTCAAAATAACAGATGTCCCAACCATATTATACCAAAATGAGAAAAATAGAAAGTCGCTCAAGATGGCAAATGTTTGAAAAAGCAAGCAGTTGAGTTAACAGATGCCAACTCTAGATGTAACATAGTATGTGCATGGATTATGTAACTAAAGTTATAGATAAGGCATTTCTCAAAGCTTGCTGGCCACAAAGTTTTGAGCAGGGCACATATCTTTCTATTGTTCTTCTATTGTTAATCATCTATTGTCTATTGTCTATTGTCTATTGTTATTTATCTATTGTCTATTGTCTATTGTGTGTTTCTATTGTCTATTGTTCAGTACAACAGTACAGTGAGTGACTTGGCCTTCCTATTCAGATTTTTGATATGCTACTGCTGCATATAAATACTTATTTACCTGCATGCAAAATCAGCTAAGATTAAACTGCCATCACAAAATACATTTGCATGAGACTTGAGTCCTGCCATAAGTGTTTGGAGAATTGGTTTTTGCAATGACAGGCTGTTGAATAACCTTGAGGAGACTGTGGTTAATAATGCAAAACCTCCTTGGAGAGTTCGAAAAACTTTTATCCTACGAAGGTAACAGTTACAGAATTAAGCCCAGAAAGGTAAAAAAGACATGAAATGCAATGCATGTGTGCAACTTATTACCAAATGGAAAAGAGAGTGAAGGAAATGGAAGCAAGTTCTTTCCAACAAGTGAGAAACTGCTTCATTTGTGGACGTAAATAATGTTACTCACCGACCTCTTGGTCCAATACATGATGATACAATATCTCTGAGGTTTTTCACATGCAAAGCGTTTTCATGTGTATCAGAAAAAGTTATTTTATCCACCATTTTCAGATCAGGATGCAACTTGTGCCCACGCAGTAACCCAAATCTGATACTGCGCATTCCCGCCTACCTTTAGTATGCTTCAACCCTAACCCTAATCCTAACCCTAACCCTAACCCTAAGCCTCACATCATATACACTGGACCTTACTACGTCATGAATCCTCCTGCGCAGTAGCCGATATCTGATACTGCGCATACCCGCCTACCTTTACTATGCCTCAACCCTAACCCTAACCCTAAGCCTAACCCTGGCCCCAAGCCTCACATCATATACACTGGACCTTATTACGTCATGAAGTCTCCTGCGCAGTGGCCCATATATGATACTGCGCATACCCGCCTACCTTAGTATGCTTCAGCCCTGACCCTAACCCTAATCCTAACCCTAACCCTAACCCTAACCCTAACCCTAACCCTAAGCCTCACATCACATACACTGGACCTTACTACGTCATGAATCCTCCTGCGCAGTAGCCGATATATGATACTGCGCATACCCGCCTACCTTTACTATGCTTCAACCCTAACCCTAACCCTAAGCCTAACCCTGGCCCCAAGCCTCACATCATATACACTGGACCTTATTACGTCATGAATCCTCCTGCGCAGTGGCCCATATCTGATACTGCGCATACCCGCCTACCTTAGTATGCTTCAGCCCTGACCCTAACCCTAACCTAAGCCTAACCCTTACCCTAAGCCTCGCATCATATACACTGGACCTTACTACGTCATGAATTCTCCTGCGCAGTAGCCGATATCTGATACTGCGCATACCCGCCTACTTTTGCTATGCTTCAACCCTAACCCTAACCCTAAGCCTAAGCCTAACCCTTAGCCTAACCCTAACCCTAACCCTAAGTCTCACATCATATACACTGGACCTCATTACGTCATGAATCCTCCTGCGCAGGAGACTATATACGATACTGTGCATCCTATAACATTAAAATCATTGATTTATCAAAAGACAAGGATGGTGCTCTGAGCAGGTTTCGAACCAGTTGTATCCAGATTACCGAATTACTTTGCAGCCACGTTACCATTGGGCTACAACCTCGATTCGATGGTTTACGGTAGAGAATGGCATGAACTGAAAAATAATCGACAAAGCAGACATATTGTCGAACTTCGTTTACTCTAACTCGTTTATCTCAAGCTCCCCGATCTTGAATAAGACTTTTTATGTGAATTCGCCAATTTCATTAACGCTCAAAAACATCCACCGAAAACTTAGACTCGTGATACATTGCATTGCGTCGCTGGGATTTTCCTCGTTTCTTCGCTCCACTGACAGGGACTTATCATATCACATTTTTGCATGAAATACCTGACTGAAGATAGCCTCTCTCCCAGCTTGAGTTTATGAAAGACAAAAAAACGAACTATTCATGCATTTATTCAATTCATTACAACGTTGTTATAACAGAAGGTTATTGACCCTATAAATAAACTACTGGTCCTTTTTGGTAATAGATAAACTTTGATGAAGCGTATTTATATCTTTATCAAACTTCTCGGTAAGCAGAAGGCCATCCTCATCAAACCATCCAGCTATGGATCTGTTGATAAAAACGTAAAAAAAATTCTAAACTTAAAAATGGTTATAATTCTCTTTTTCTTGCATAAAGGCAAGGAATTATTCTATTAAACTAAGTATTAAATTATTGTAACTGATTTAGGTTGTATTAAATCAATTAGTTGTCACAAAAACTCACTGTGAAAGATTTGCCTCTCTCGTCTGTTTGGTTACACCATCTTGGAATGACATGTTTATTTTAAAGATGTGGTCATACTTCAAAAGCGATGTTGCGACCTTCCAGAAATTGTCAGGATCCTGTGTAAGAGAGGGCAATCATAAAGGTTAGAGCAACAAATAGAAGCAACCACAATTTGCTTGCATCAATTATCATCTACAATCAAAAGCAAAGGCACTAAGTTGCATACAGTAAAACCCGCATATAAGAACCAATGGATTAAGAACCTTCAGGGTGATTTTGCTGCTCAAAACAATAGATGAAACAATAGCCTATTGTCTTGGAACAATAGGCTGGGTAAAAATTTACAGGTTCTTACATGCGGGGTTTTACTGTATTAAATCACAGAAAACTCAGTTGAAAGGAAAACATCACTCACAAGTCCTGCCTTGTCTTTTTCTCTTGCAAACAGAATATAATTCTTCTCAACAAATGTAATGAACAACGTTAAAATTGACATCAAACAAAAGTATCTTTGAGACAGTTAAGGAAGGTAAAAACATTGTACAATGCAGCTGAGATTTACTATTTCGACTGACAATACTTTCAGCTGCACCCATTTCTCTTGAAATAAAATGTTCACAAAAAACCAGTACTCAAAAATCAGAAAAGCTTAAGAGACTGATTTAATTTTGGAAATACACAAAATTCCAGAATTCAAGTATTTTTATTCTAAACTTTTTTTAAGTGGCACAAACCTTATAATATTTACTTAATAGTTTTGTTCAAATGATGCTCTCTTATTATCATTTGGATCATCTTTTCATTACATGATATTCTTAACAAAAATGATAAACCCTAAGAAACTCTTAAGAAACTTTGGTTCTCAAAATTTTCTGATGCTTTGGAAAACTGGATTGCTCACTGTCAACATTTACTTCTTATAAAAAAATGGGTATAGCTAAAAAAAAATTCTCAGACTAATATTGCGTGAAATTCTTTGTTGAGAATATGAAGGATACGTCAGAACACAGCTTATGACGACATATTTTGATGCTGGATATGGAAACATGTAATCATACGCCAGAGCTGATAGTGCAATGATACATCCAATAGTACTGATAGCAAGTCTGATATCAATATAATGGTGACTTTCCTCATAGCCAAACTCTTCAGTAAAGATCTGAAAATAAAGATATTATTATACATAGAAAATGTACATAGATCATAGTACAGCGGTAAATCAACATCTTCAACGGGTCAGTGTGTCACAGATTTTCTCGGGAATTTTGGACTGAAAAATGACCAACAGATTACAAGTATGAATAATTGGCCTGTTAGTAAATGGGCATAAGAACTGGGGGTGGGGGTGGCTAGATCTGTGTGGTGATTGGCAAGAATTTTAAATTGTTGCTAATCATTATGCTCAAACAGTTTTCTCTTTGTTATGTGATATTTTATCTATATTAACTTAATAAATATAAAACAGAATATGAAAATTCACACCTTTCTGATGGCATCATCCAATGCATTCTTCACAGCATTTCCATCCCATTTCTGTACTTTGATTGGCTTATCTTTATCAAAAATCTGAGAAAATAGTATTTAAAATACTATCATGGGTCATTTTTTATGATAAATGACGTTCAATAACTAAATAGGTAATATACCATTATTGAAAAATACGTTCTTTAATGTATTTAGTACAATATATATGTCAAAGTGGGTAAAATTTCGTGTTTACCTGGTCTAGAAAACCATTCTTTTGTTTTTGGCTAGAAGAAGCAGCCATTTTAAAACTTCTGACGTGAATATTAAATTAGGTTTTGACGCATGTTATCTTGATAGATCCTAGCTTGGGGCTTAAAAAGCTCAGCTCAGTCCCCAGTGATCGTAAAGAAAAATTTTAGAGTGACGCTCCCTTTAGAACTCAATTTAAACCATTAATTAACTTTAATTATCTAAAAACATGAATGATCTAAATCAACTAAAGATATGGATAGATATAATATTTTGCAATTTAATAATGGTGCTATACATATTTTAATAAAATTGTTTCACTCAGTTCACAATTGTAGGTGCGTGGATGCGAAATGGCTCCCTGATCTTTTCTCAACCATCTCATGTTACGAGGTGTTAAGTTGGTGCAAGGGAAGAAAATATCACAAAAGACACATTTATATCACTTCACATCGTTTTCAATTGAAAGCAAGCAAAATATAATTATACAGATGTGGAACAAAATGCTACTTCAACATAGCAATACACTTTTATTAACAATATTCATCAAAACATGTATAAATCTATTTCTTCTGGGATGGAATTAACAATTGTAAGCATCTTATTGCAAGCAATAGATTAAAGTTGTTTTGCTACATATTCACAAGCTTAAAGCTTAAAAGCCTTCTTAGCCATTATAAATTTCTAAATCATTTTTAAATTCAAGCTTGACTGATTCTAATAGGATGATAATATCTCCATAAACATTTAAACCAAAACAGTTTTGAAACAGTGACAATACTAGAAAGATCATTTGTTGACTATAAATAATATATAACAGGGCTATGATAGAAGAGTTAAACAAGATCAACTCTTTAAATATAATTTGCTTTGCTGGCTTGGTAATCTACTGGATAAAACCCAGGGCTAGAGATATACAATAAAACACTAAAATATTTTGAATACGGAATTAATAGCAACTTTAAAAAGGAATAAAGTTATTTTACAGGTTGTCAATGCTCATGGAATGAAAATAATTTAAGCGACATGTACTGATCCAGACACGAGTGGGAATTTGAGATTAATGTCATATTTCACATTGATTCTAGAAATAAATGCAAAATATGCCAGGGGAAATGCTACAGATTTCTTTATCCAGAAAACAAAACCCAAACCAGCGGAATAATTGATTTCATGGATAAAGGGATTTATATTTTTAGGGAAAGTCTGTAGCATACATAGTTTCACCATATTATAAAATTTTGAAATATTCTTTAGCTCTGTCCCATAATGAACAGGAAAAGGAAATATATAACATGGGACATAAGGTCATTAAAAGGGCTCTGTATTACTTAGCGGATTCTAAGAATACAAAAAATATTTCCCCAAAATGTTCAGTTTTCCAAGTTTTATGTCCCGTCCTGTCCAGAAATTACGGTATAAATTACGTTCTCTTCTCGCGTGCCCCAAACCGAAGACAAGTATCACATTACACAGCGTATAAAATTTCAAGTTATCGTATGACATTGAGCAAAGATAATGCCGATGGTCACGTAGGAAAATATAATCTGGCAATTTGAGCTCATCCACGGGAAATACTATTGTATTTTATCTGCCATAGAATAAAAAGTTAATCACTTGGTGTGAAGAATGGCTTCCTTGATTTGGGCCTATTAACTTCTTTTTTGCAAAGTTCATGCAGACTATAATTACCTTCTTTATCGGGAACGGCTGGGTTAACTTCTTCCAAAGTATTGACAACTTGAAAGAGTTTTAATTTTGCTGAAACTACTTTTCCCACCTCGGAAATATTTGCCAACTGAAAGTTTAAAAATAACCTCGACTCCGCCTCCATGTCAGCAACTTTGAACTTTTTATAGAACAAGTGACGGCTGATTTCGCAACAGTGGTTTTTTCAACTTCTTGCCTTTTCCTTGCACAGTCAAACCCCAGTTGCATATTATGAAATTTATTTAAGCTTCACTGCCTATTGAAAAGGAATTTAGTCCAACAGATGAAACGAAGCAATGTCCAGAAAAATTTGCAGAAGGTCTGTTAGGCCCACACTGAGTTTCTTGCGAACACAAGTGTCCATTAAATTGATTGCAAAATGTCTGAACAACAGCTTCAGTCCTTTTCCTTTTTACTGGAATAGTAGAGCTCAAACTGCAGCTTTCCGTATCATTAACAGTTATGTCCATTTTATCGCTTTTTAGTTCCAAACAACAACGATCCAGTAAAGTCGAGATTGAAACAATTCCTCCATGTCTTCTCTTGGTTCCTAAACTTGGACTTGGCGGTGGAGCTGAAGGCCCTCCTCTTTCTTGGGCACAATTTTTAGAGAAATCCATTTTACAATGCTTTGCCTCTCTTCCTTATATATTACTATCCTGCATTCACGGTACTTTTCCAACTTACGAACAAAAAAATTTAACCAAGTAAAATTTCGTTGAATCGAAACGTCGACGAACAGCAAGTCAAAAAATCTTTCCTCACAGGAAAACCTTGACGCTAACTTCACGTCAAAATTTGACCAATTAACATCGAGTGACGAAGTCAGTAACCAATCACGAATCCCACACAAGCCGGAAATGAAACATCGAACCAATCACAGTTGAGAAATTTTGGAAGCCATTTCTGAACATATTTGAGCTCATTGCTGCATTTTCCCTGCACTGCATGACAAATCTTCAGTGGGCGTGTGATGTGGCCATGTCCTATCTATGACGCATATGCCTAAGACAATGGTATACAAATTACGCAGGGAAACATCCCCTTATTTCGTCACGACGTCATGGGGCATGTCAAAGCACGTCTGTCGCACATAATGAGAATTTGATCATCAGGTACACGTTTTTTTTTTTATAAGAAACCGGTTTATAAGAAACCTAGATCTAGACGCCCTAAAATTTAAGAAACTTTTAGAACTACAAGGAAATATTTAAGAAACATTCGAAATTTCGGAAACACGTTTTTCCTTTACGAATTCAACAAATGTCAACTACAGTAAGTATGTTTTATGTGCAACAGCATAACATTGTCGGCTTCACATGACGATTTTTCGCATTGACGATTTTTCTTTGTTATGATATGCCACATTCACGTTTTTTTCTTCGTTTTCACTACAACTTTGTTCATTAAGTTAAGAAACTTTTAAGAAACTTTTAGAACTAAAATGTGGCTAAAAATTAAGAAACTTTTACTACTAGGCCTTGAGCCAGGTTTCTTATATAAAAAAAACGTGTATTATTATTTTTTTTATTGCTATTATTCTTCATCAATAAAGAGAATAAAACAGTCTTTGATCGGTACAGAACTTCAAAATTGCTTTCAAAATCGGAAACATAGCGAAACAAATACTAAAGCTTTTCGATTTAAAGTGCCCCTACACCTTATTTTTTTATTCTTTATATCGATAAAACTTTCTTCGCTGATTTTAGATCCGAAAATAGTATTTAAATCTGACGTCTAGTTAACGAGTTATAACGTGGGGAAGTGTCGATGTTTCGTCATTTTCGCCATTTTTTGTGGTCAACTTTTAGGACTGGGATCTACCTACTATGACATCATAGTTGGTGCCATTGTGCCCCGTTCATTTTCCCGTACTGAAGCAACAAATCCGGCATCAATTTTCTCTCATACGATGCACTCGATATTTGTTTTTTTGACTTTGATGATTAGAAACAGGTCGGCGCATTATGACATTGAAATTTGAAAGGCTTGCGATGAGTTTGCAGCTGTGGGGAGGAATTACAAAATTCCTATGTAGTGGCTGCTCGTTGTGCTCAGTGGAAGCAGGCGTGGGCCGTGCAATGTTAAAACTGTACGGGAACGGGGATGCCAAGAAGAGCATCAAAACATGATGATAAAACTGGGAAAATATGTCATATCGATGTGTTTTGCTAGCCCATGGAAATACACCCGATAAATCAAAATTTGTATGGCTTCACAAAATTCTGCTTTATCAGGATGATCGCCTTAAAACTGTGAGGAGAAGGAGATGGATAAATTTCATCAATTCGCAACGATGGAAGAAATTCTATGGACGCCTCATCATGAATGAAATAAATCAAACAACAAACAAACAATAATTTCGGTACAATAACGAAATTTATGTGTAGTAATAAGGAATTGTGTCGCAGATTTTCTACACTTGCTGTTCCAAATGAAAATCGAATCGTTTCAAGCTTCCTCAAACCCCAAAGGCTTAGACTGACACGGATATGATGGCCTAAATTATTGCGTATATTGAATTTTGATATACACTTTTGCTTCATCACAAACACAACAAAAAGATAATAATTCAGATCTAGTCAAATGCCCAGAAAGTTTTCTTTCAACATTTCTTTTCTTGCTCACATCTCTTTCATGGCTTTGACTGAAAGAGTTCTCAGCCAAATGGCATAACAAATGCATCAGGTTTCTCCTTCATCGGTATCACTATCAACGGTTTGCTTTGCTCTACGATACGATCAATCCTATCCCCTCGCCATCTTCGCATTCCTCGGCACTGCAATCCCTACTGTCATGAACTACTATCCGACAAAGAATGTTAATTTATGGAAACTTTCTATTCGATTCTGATCACCAAAATTGCACAAATACCCACGAATACACATAACGAGACAAGACAGCGCAAACACTATTTATTATACTGAATGTAGGCCTACGCCCGCCGCCACTGAATACAACGAGCAGCCACTACATTGGAGTTTACCTACTATGATGTCATAGTAGGTAAATTACGGTCCTAAAAGTTGACCACGAAAAAGTGGTACGCGTTGCCTCGTATCTCAAAAACTACTTGTCATATCAAAAAAATATAAACGGATTCAGAATCAGCGCATTCGAATCTATAGTTTTAGCCAATAAAAAAATAAGGTGTAGGGGCACTTTAAGAGAATAAAGGTTGCTCAAGTCCAGAATATGGACAAATTCCAGGGCAAACGAGCAAACATGCTCATGAAACTGAATATCACATGTGCACGAAAAATTCTTGGTCTCAAGCCAATTTTGTGTCAACTATTGCCATTGATGCTTCAGCACGCATGTGGCATGTCCCAATTGTGAGACACTGAAAGCTGGAACCAAACACCCTAGATTTTCGGGAACTTGCGGAAAATGGGGACTACACGTTTTTTTTTATAAGAAACCTGGCTCAAGGCCTAGTAGTAAAGTTTCTTAATTTTTGGCCACATTTTAGTTCTAAAAGTTTCTTAAAAGTTTCTTAACTTAATGAACAAAGTTCTAATGAAAACGAAGAAAAAAACGTGAATGTGGCAAAATATTAGTATCATAACAAAGAAAAATCGTCAATGCGAAAAATCGTCATATGGAGCCGACAATGTTATGCTTTGCACATGAAACATACTTACTGTAGTTGACATTTGTTAAATCCGTGAGGGAAAAACGTGTTTCCGAAATTTCGAATGTTTCTTAAATATTTCCTTGTAGTTCTAAAAGTTTCTTAAATTTTAGGGCGTCTAGATCTAGGTTTCTTATAAACCGGTTTCTTATAAAAAAAAACGTGTACAGAGAAATAACAAACAACAAAACTAAGCATAACATGATATACACAATCCTTATAACAATCGTTAACTTACTACATATAAAGGAATCATAAATCTCTTTTGATATTCCATTAAATATATTACAATCCTTGAATATGATCTCGCATAAGCAACATAACATGTACACTCAAGTCTGAGACATGAAGGTAACCTGCTGTTGTTGATGTTGTTGAATATCTTGATTGATACTCTGTTGCGCATGTGTGAGGTGTGCGAACTGAGAAACAGACACTTGGGTGGGTGCAGCACCTTCTGTGGCAGCAACCGCAATTGTACTGGGAATGTTAACATGTTCTGTCGAAAGATACTGATCAGACGAGGCAGCAGACGAAGTCGACGACTGCGAAGGAGGGTGATAAATCGAAATTGACTCGTTCATTGTTCCGTGGTGAGTCTGGCTCTGAGGCAATAAACTGATAATCGGGTTGATGGAAGCTTGTGGGGTGTTCACGCTTAGGAGTTGCTGCGGGGTAGTGATGATGGAAGGTATTGTGCACGTGTCTGTTTCCATGAACGACGAACTGGTGATTAACATGCATGCACCGAGTTGCGTGGTTGAACTTGTTACCATGGTCGGAGTTGCAACTTGCTGCAAAAGGGGAATAAACAATGTCAGGAATAACAGATAGTAATGCAATACAATAAACAAAAACACAAAACTTGCATATTAGTACTTGCGAATTCCGCATCAAACCTATTGTTACAAAACAATAAGCATTGTTTCGTCTATTGTTTTAAGAAGAAATTTCAGCATAAAGATTCTTATAAAAGTAGGTTTTTATGTGCGAATTTTTACTGCACTCGTGGCGCACTGAGCCCTTCATTGTGATAAAATTTACTGTTTGAATAATTAGCACATTTAACAACGGGTTGACTGGTGACTGTACTGCCGTGCATGGTTCGAAGGACCAAATGTTTAGTTCACAATAACAGGCGGTCAAACACAAGGAATTCATTCAAATTTCAAAAACCTTCTCACCTGTCTCGCTAAACTGTGCACCTGGTTGATGGGAGTTGCTATGGCAGCCGCAGGGGCTTGCTGTTGCTGACTCTGAGGCTGCACCAATTGAAACTGAGACTGCTGGACAGGATGTTGTATTTGGAAATTCTGTATTGGCACTGCATTGGCAGGTATCACCATCAAATGCGGATACAGTGTTGCTGGTACTGTGATAACAGTAGGGTTGTTCTGTGCATTGTTTGTTATTGATTGGCTGAGTTGTTGTGGTTGCTGTTGTGCCTGCATCACAGCGGCCAGGCCTGCAGAATTCGCAGCGGCCTGCAAGATTCCGTACGGAGGATGGGGCTGAACGAACGTAACTGCGGGGAATATCGTCGGACTCGTGTCTCTGGTGAATGAGGAGGAGGATGTGTTTGGCTTGGCAGTTGATCTCGCATCTACCTTGTCTTTCTTCGGCTTTGGGTGCTGCTTCCAATAGCTGATCAAACCGTGTTTTGGCGGCTCTCTATTTCCACCTGCAGACAAATACAGTATCGAATTAGCAAAGTTTGACCAATTAACATCAAGCGACAAATCAGTAACCAATCAAAATCCAACATAAGTCGGAAATGAAGAATCGCACCAATCAACCCCATCCTTAAACCATGGACTATTATCCAATGCATCCTATTCAGGCATTATAAATTACAGTGAAACATACATTATACATTATAACATTATAAAAGACATTATGAACTATATCATTTCATTCCAAAACGCTGTCTGGTTGTTGCTTGATTCATTCGAAACGGCTATTGATTACTCTACGATATTGATTGCTCTGTCCTGTCCTTACAAGATATTGCTTATTCAACCTGTTTATACAAAGCAAGCCAACTCTATTACGTTCTAAACACATTGCAACCCAAAGATACATACAATCAGTACTTGACAGCATTCCCCATATTGACCGGGCACACCTCATATTGTGCCTAATTTTTACTGTTATTCTACCTACCTAATTTTCTTTTCCGTACAAGCAAACTTGCACAAAGCTCAACTACGAAGCAATCATAGGTTGCCCCCCCCCCCAACCTCTGCAGTTTCCAAGCAAACAAGGTATAGACCATTTTAAATTAAACGGACCTGTTTTCTTCATCTGTTCGTTGACCTTGCTGATTGTCGTCAGACTACAGCCGGTCACTGATGTTATGAACTTGTAACAGTTGGTTCTGCTGCCCCCGGATGGTGTAAGCATTTCTGCAATCACACGCCGCGCCTCTGACTGGCCCGTCATGCAACGGTCGCGCCACTGTTGTAGCAGCGTTTGGTGCGTAACTGCCATCTATAGGGTGAAAAATAAAAACATGCACGAAAATATAACAAGGACTTGCAGAACAAAACGTGGCCTTACATGGAGCATTTCTTCCATTCCAATATTTACCTCCCGGCGTTTGAAAAGTCTGAGAAAAGGAAATACTGATACGGGGGATATAATATAACAGGGTTTTAAGTTCTATAGTAGTTGCATTCAGTTGTGGGATTGTAAGGTAACGTGGGCGATAAAAGGGGGCACCTAATTGGGGTTGGTAACTCACCCTAACGCAATTGTCAGCACAACACTGTTCTGTTGGCAGATCTTCTATGGCAACCAATTTTCCCAACGCCGCAAGACCCTTTTGGCGAGTGACTCTGCATGATTTCTGAGCAAGAGATAATAAAGAATTTAAAAAACCTTTAGAACGAACGCAAGGGCTCAAAGTCGAACTAAGTTAGTAAACATCGTATCTACTAGATACATCTAAGGGGTTAGTCAGGAAAGCCCAAATGGACGTCACAATGAAGACATATATAAAAGAAGACAGAACTGGAACCAAATGAGAGAAAATTACCTCTGGTTCTGTTTTGAGCTTCTTATGCAGGAAATTATTAGAATAATATAAGACCCTTTTTGTGCCAGTTTCGCAAAAGCCAAGGTTCTTCTTCAACCACTCACGCTGCTCCAAAACGTACTTCTCAAACTCTTTCGATTTTTTCTGCCCATTTCCCAAACCAATTTGATTTCTAAAAGAGTGTTACAAAACAAATGCAATTACAAAAGAGTTCGATTTTGTATTCTGTAAGGATCCTCAAAAAAGTTCATTGATTCGAGTAGAATTATATATATTGCAAGTCTACTCGAATCAAGGAACTTTAAGTCTAGGAAAAACATTAAGAAAGCCTCCAAAACTATTGACAATGAGACTGGAAGATATTGCTATAGAAACAAAAACAAAGTTTGATTTTTTATTCTGCAAGGATCCTTTCCTTGATTTGAGGAGACTTGTTGTCACCTTGATTCGAGTAGAGGTACATATATTGCAAGTATACTCGAATCAAGGAAACTCAAGTCTAAGAAAAACAAATACTCATATAGTATTTTTATATGAAAATAATATTCAAAATAATTATAAATCATAGACAAAATGTTAACACCCACTTCTTTGAGCTTTTCTTTTGCTTTTCTGTCATAACATTATCACCTGAGTCATCGCCGTTCAGCTCGTCTCTATTCTCGTAGACTTTAATATTTTTATAACTTTTTGCTTTCTTCATTATCTCTAATAGCTCTACTGCTCTCAATTTCCAATCCTTCGATTTATCTAAAACATAATCATGATCGTAATTTACATCATATTTTCACAAATTTACTGCATTTGGATTAATAGATGGCTTCCTCGCATTACATTATACATAATGAATTATATATGATACATTATACATTACACATTATACATTATACATTAAACCGCAATGTCACAACCATATTCAGGTATGAGAACAGACATTTTATTTGGCAATAATGAGCTTATATTATATAACTTATAAATTTCTTAACCAACAATCTTAATCAGAATTGTCTGACACCATTTAAAGCTGTGATTGAGCAGCATAAACAATTTTTGAAAGCACAACTACAAACATTATATGAATCAAGACTTATTAGCATCACACCGAAGGTAATGAACAGCAACAAAAGCTATATACTCACCAGTACCAATATATCGTTGAATGCATCCACAGGGCGTCTTTGTGTAACGTGTGCAATACAACCGGCTTGCTAAAATAGAGCATGACAATGATTAAATCAGCAATAAAAAATAATGCACATTAACTAGGGGCAATTAAATCAAGTAATTGTTACAAATAACACAATACCTTCATTAATATCTAGCATTGTTGCAAGGTGCTCTGCAAACTGTTGTCCGTCATCAAAATATCTTTGTTTTTCTTCCAGTGAAGGTGGCATCCGTGTTAATTTTGGTTTCTTCGTCCTGCCAAAAGCAAGACCTAGAAAAATGGTAAATATAAAAATTCAAGAGAAACAGTAAAGGCACATGAAGGGATTAAAAAACAGAAAAATTCCTGACATTTATCTGAGAAAACTAATTGGAACATTTAAGAGATAGCATGAAACTTTTTACAGTGGACACTAAACAGCGTAATAGAAAGAGTTGTCTATTACATGCTTACTGACCACATGCATTGCACAGCAAGAGAATTTTATTTGTTTCTGGGTCAACTTTTCTTCTTGGACTTGGCAAGTATTTTCCTTTCTTTGCGCAATTTCCTCTCAATATTGGGTTTACAACTGAAGAGCTTCCACATTTGTCACATTTAAAAGACTTTTTTACATCAGCTACAGAAACTGACAGGCTGTCTGGTTGTTTGAGTGCTGTTTTAACTTTCTTATTTGCCTGTTTAACTTGCTTTTTCTGGTACTGCATTGAGTTGACTGACAACTTGTGTCTCTTCCTCCCACTTTTGGCTCTGGCATAGGAGTGTTCTTTGCCTACATCTTTTTCAACCTGAAAACAATGACAATGCGTGAATTGTAATAAACAAACTCTAAAATTAACTGAATTCATACACAACCATAACTTTACATTATGCATTAATTCCCTTTAAATGATAGCAAATATAAGTTTATTCATCTTGTTGACTTCTTCCATTTAACTCAGCTTGGTTTGTATGCCTTTGGCTTGCTTGTGTTATACATGTAATTTATTTTTAAAATAATTTTCAGAGCACTGAGCAGCAGAGCAATAGGCACTAAAATATTCTTAGCCATTTCATTTCCAAATATGAATATCAGTGATAAGATGTGTGCTTCCATACTACTTTTAAGTAATATACTCTACGATTGAAAACAGCATTATAGCACCAACACAAAATTCGCCGATGCTTTATGGGATCAAATTTTACCTCACTATGATCATCAAGCAAAGAATTAACATTTTTTGTATCTTCCCCAACTCCATTCTCATCAGCGATGTGATTTTGATATTCTTCTGAAAACTGCTTGCTGTCACCATAAGAATGTTTATCCTTCCGTTGCCGGTTTTCTAATCCCAAACCTTCCTTGTGATTCTCGTTTATAATAGCAAAACTATCCATCTTTAAGAGAAAAATACAATCTTCAAATGGAAATTAGAAGGGAAATGTGAAAAGAGAAAGAAAAGTAGGCCTAGGAGGCTACACAGGGGAGTAGGTACTGATACTGCGCAGGAGAGGAGCACAGAGATATACTTTCAAATCTTGCTGAACGCTCGCGATATCAATGTCCTTTCTAAACTTACCTAACGCTGGAGGAGAGACAGCTTACGATGAAATGTGGGTTCAGTTCAAAATAGTCGAAACTCGCTATTTAGATCATTCTGATCACTTTGAAACAACTTTCGGGCCTCTAGGACAGGACAATTTGTTCAAAAGGTAGGTACGGTTCAAGACATAAATCTGGCTGCAGCACACATATATGGAACTCCTCTGTGGATACAAAAGTTATTCGGCACAAACCGCAACCAGTTGACATTGACATCTGCAACTCTCAAGGGAAAATTAAAAACTTTTCCAGCAACTTTTCTCGAAATTACCAATTTTCTTTTCCGTCTCATCGACAATTTCTCATTGTTAGTTACCGCGTTTATTTTTTATTCAATGAAATGATTTTCATTATAGCGTGTGTCGTTTCTTTGAAAGTGCAAAATATTTTGAAGGTACACTTAATTTTATTGGAGTGCACTCGTGAATCTTTAAGAATAAATACAACAAAGTTCTAGACACGATTTTAATTGTTTCTTTAATTATTCGTCGAAGTTTTTGGATGATTTTGCATTGGGAATAACAAGACAAGCATGAAGTAAAGCTCGTGGTACAGTTCCTCCGAAGAGTAATTTTTGAAGTTGCAATGTTTAAACATATAGAGTGTCTCGCCAAATGGTGAGTTAATTAAGTTGTTTTTAAATTACATACATGTACATGCATTAAATATACTAATTTGAAATGGTTGATATGATATTTTCCTAGTTGCGTATAATTTGGTCGCGTGTTGTAAACAAAGTTCTTTGCGAAAACAATCTTTCCATGTATTTTTTCCAGGTTTTGTTGCTGCAGGACAATGGCGGCATGGCCATGAATGAAACAACATGGCTTACTTTTGTATCTGCTCTTACTGGAATGTGTCTATCTATTTTAAGACATGTAAGTCCACTTAATATAGTTCATGATGCTAAACACCAACCTTATTGTCTTGTGGTAAGTAGAACAATTGTTAAATTCTACCAACTATAATATTATGATTTACATTTAAAATATGTTGCCTTGAACGAACTGTCCCAGAGGGGTGAAACTAGTCTTGAAATTATTGGAAGGCTCGAACTAGTAGGTTCCGAATAATTGAGAGGCAAACTTGTTTACCTCGCAAATGTCAAATACAAATGACAACATTCAATCACATCAAATATAGATATCTAGGCTTCCAAGCACGCTAAACACCCCCTCTCCTTATTTTTTTGAAGCACTCATTTCAAAACATATTGTTTTAATCAAATGCCAGATGCTTTAGTCCTGATTATTGGTTTTACATCACAGCAGCACTCATTTTAACAATGTTAACGGCTGGTCTAACAATTTATGCCTACGGGAAAATATTTTATTTCTTTACGGATATTTGATCAAATTATTAAACTAGATGTTTTCGGCACGAAACAAATTGAATCCGGTTATATATTCGTGCGAATCCAAAATGGACAATTTAGTATTAGCTTTTTTGTTAGTTCAACTCTTGTGGCGAAGTGGTTGGCACTTGTGCTTGCCACTCATGGAGTCGCGGATCGATTCCACTGAGCTCCACTTGGAGTGAAGGTGAGTTGAAATTAAATGAGGGCTGGTACACCGAGGATCTACAAGAGAAAGTAGATCCCCGGCGTACCGGGACTTTTCGTCTTTCCGTTCAGGATAGTTTTTCGGCAGAAACGCCGAAAAACCATCAACCGGATCGTACTCAACTACTAACTCTGTTGGTACACCGGGGTGACGAGGCCAACAGTGCCGGTCTGTTCATATATATCCAGCGACATTTGCTTGGTGACTCGCCACCGATATATATATACACGCTCCAATTACTATTTGGAATCGTGTGCATCGACTTTCTGATTGTGGGAGTGAATCAGTACGCATGCGTACTCATACAATTACAGTTATCCTTGTCTCTATCGTTTGCGTATCTGTGATGTTAACTTGTGTTGACTTTATTTCGTTTAGACCATTGACGAATGCGTTCTAATGAAAGAACCAGACTGCCATCCAAGCAAAATGTGGCTACAAGTTCAATACTTCTGTGGACATGAGCCATTTTGCTCGTAAGTGCAACAATTTTCCTCAATTTTCTTTAATTTCTATTAATTTTCAACCCTGGACTTATTGTTTTATGTTTTGTTTAGCATTCGAAGTAACGAATGAGCCCTGAAGCAAGCAAAAAGACATTTGAGTGATAGTTATTTCCTCGTCGGAATAACAGAGAACATGGACAAGTTTATCAAATTACTCGAATTTGCTCTGCCAAGGCATTTTATTGGTGCGACAAGACAAAGCGATACCTAACAGAATCAGGTGATTATGCAATGTTTTCCTATCCAACACATGATATGCCGTGAAAGTTTCCCACGAACTTATTCTTAAGTGGAATTTTAACAGAGCGGATGGGTTTATGATGTTTGGCATTTTCCTCAAAAGTCGGCATTGACAAAACAATTTTATATTTTTATTTAACTGCAATGAGCTATATTCAATGTTTATTACAAAAATGTCAATTTTGCAATGGGATTTTTTAGTCAAGAGCGATTTCTTCATAGCTAACGTTACCCTGTTCTGTTTGAATTAATCATCAACTCTTGTGTTGCTGCACATTCAATGTACTCCGCATTTGAATATCTTACCAATCGATGATTTTTTAGGAAAATTTTAATGAAATGTGTTCCCTAGAGGTCTGAATAAAATTTAAAACAAATGCAACATCTTTAGGATCATTGGATTGAGAAATAATCGTCCTTATGTGACACTGGGAAATACTAGCAAATACGGCTTGGAACTAGGTGACATAGTCTCTGTTTTCGAACCCTACTACTACCAATCGATAATTTTTTATGAAATTTTTTACGAAATGTGCTCCCCATAGGTGTGAGTACAAATTAAAACAAATTACAAATTTTTAGGACCAGTGGATTGAGAAACAACCGACCTTTTGTGACACTTATTGGTGAATACTAGCAAATACGGCATGGTACTATGTGACATAGTCTCTGCTTTCGAACCCTACTACTACCAATCGATAATTTTTTATGAAATTTTTTAGGAAATGTATTCCCGGAGATGTCAGCAGATCTTAGGCCCCGTTCACACGATGCCGGATTCATTTCGTTTCGGATTCCATAGGCAATCCGATACGAAATTTTCTCCTGTTCACACGATGCCGGATTCACTTTCGTCTTCTGTTCACACGACTACGCTCCGCTCCGTGCGCCCCACAGGCCCACATCAATGCCTATTGTTAAAACAATTGCCACGTGACAGCTAAGCATCACTCGCTCTTGAGAGAGTGTCGAATAGTTGGCGCCAATGCTTCAAATAGAGGTTCTGGAGCACAAAGCGTATCGGATTCATGCGTTCACACGAGCCCAAAAGCTATCCGATATGAAAAGCGATCCGAAACGTTTCACCTTCAGAGCGGAGTGATTTGACTCCGGAAAAGCGATCCGAAACGTTTCGGATTGGCATGGTGTCGTGTGAACAGAAAGACTATCCGATATGAAAAGCGATCAGAAACGATATGAATCCGGCATCGTGTAGACTTGCCCCAAGTCTATTTCGTATTTCAGTCATAAAAGGAAACTGCGGAGGAGGAAAAAGAAAAACGACAGCGAAATAGACTTGTACGCTTTGGCTTTTTATGAATAATTAATGAGCTCAAGTGATTCAACAATTCCATTGTCCGCATGCTGAACTGCCACGGGGCGGGGAAGGGAAGTGTGGGACATTCTCTAAAGTTTGTGATACACGAGAAGTTAACGTCAAGTTGGATGAATCCTACTTCCAGAGTAAAGAATATTTACAGTTTTGATTTTAAAAATGAATGCAAATGTAAACGAATCTGCATTTGATTGGTTCGCAAGTACTAGTATCGGTGTCAGTGATTTAGGCCTGTCCGTGTTCAGAATTAAAATTCAAAGCAACAGAGCAACAGTGCAACATGTGTTTACTTCGCCATGCAGAACACAACAGGAAACTTCGTTGAAGATTTATTTATAAATCGAGAACTGATGACATTTTGGTTCCTTGCTTGTTTTCTTTGAAGTAACATTGGATATTTTGCTAAAGTTTTGTGATTGATGAACACAACACCCCCTTCCTGAACATATCTTAAATTGTTTAAAATTTCATATTTACAACGTACAGCCATGTGCCTTACTTATTTTTTAATCTTTACCGTTTGTTTTCCTCACAACGAACTCCCTTTTCGCAGCTAATTTTGTAAACAAAAAAGTCTCAAGTGACAAAGTGCGTTGTGTGTAAATTTTTAAAAATCTTCAAGATCTACATAGTGCAGACTTTGCGAGATCAATGGCCTTCATTTGCTTTGAAAAATTTGTAACATTAATCGAGAAGCCATTTTGACAACAGAAAAACCAACACACAAAACATAAACAAAAACACAAAATTTGTAGCCCCCTGACTCATGAGATACCTTTTGTTTAACAACCACTCCCCATTGGATGAAAATTCAAATCAAAGAGCACCGCAGCGGACCGAAATTGGTCCGCTGGCTTCGATGGCAAGGCCAAAGCGTACAAGTCTATTTCGCTATCGTTTTAATTTTTCCTCCTCCGCAGTTTCATTTTATGACTGAAATACGAAATAGACTTGGAGCAAGTCTAGGCATCGTGTGAACGGGGCCTTATTTTCCCGAAACATTTTCCTTTCGGTTTGTTGCGTCACTTCTCAATTATCGCTAATTCGTCGTTTTATTCAATTATCGGCAAGCTCATTTTGACCACTAGTATCTTTTGCCAACCAAGAGTTACATGCCTTCTTGGGGCCTGAGGTAAGATGAATATGAGAAAGCATTTTACAACGATTTATGCGTCGTTTTAAGTGCCTCTACCTCAAGTATACGTGGAAGAAATTTGCAAAGATTTTTTCAATATTTGGTAAGGATATTTTACCCCAAAAAGGAGGGAAATTTAGATTTTTAATGGTGGAAGCTGGTTGTGTTGCCTTCCAATGGGATGGGGCAGGGCAATGGCGCATGTCTTGTCTTGCCTTGTTTTGTTGGACCCGACGGCGCGGCCACAGTTGCGTAAATCTTAGAATGCTTCACATATCTATTTGTAGACTTTAATATTTATTTATATACAGTTCATTTTATTATCTATAGGTCTAATTGCAGTCTGCATAAAATGTGTGGATGGAATAACCAAAACCAGCTGTTCCAGGGGATATCCTTCCAGATTTGGTCATTTCCTTGGTTGACGTCAGAAAGAAACAGACCATCAAGCAGAAGAAGCAATATTGAGATAAGATGTTTATTATTCATTTAATATCTTGCTTGCAATTTGTAGTTATTAGTCATTTCAAAGTCATGATGCTTCAAATAAATGTCACCTGGGAACTAGAATTGATACAAAGATCCTTGAACATCCCAAATAATTCAATCATTTTGAATTTGTGATATTATTTATTAAAAGTATTTTATTTTTGGTTTTTCAAGCATTTATTTGAAGCATTGTATATTACTCTAAAATAGTAATTATCTCATGGTAGGGATTAATTTGATCATTGCAGATATTTTTATGTTGCTAAGTATATGTTATAAAATGTGTTAATCCTTGGAAGTTGCTGAAAGGACTTTGAGGTGTTATTGTAAAGATGGAAAAAAGTGACATTCGTAAAGGTCAAGGATGATTCCAAGCTATTGAATTTTGATTATGTGACTAATTACACTTTGTAGTCTCCTTATTGTTGTAAGGTAATATCTGCAATGGTGAAATATCAAGCTGTCTTTGAGGTACATGAAAATGCCAAAACCCCACTCCCAATTTGAATAAGTCAATTTTAATGTCATTGTTTCTGAAGCCATTTCTTTGAAAGTTTTGACCATTTGAAAATTTTTTGAACAGACTTTGTACCTTAAAATAATCTGTAATCCTGTCCCTCTTTGTTATTTGTTTAAGTTACCTTATCAAGGAACAAATTTCATTACCAATGACAGCTTCAACCATTATCGGTTTAATTTTCGGTAGCAATATAACATAAGTATTGGCACATTTGCAAGCATGGAGGCAACTGGGACAATGTAAATATTTTAAAGGGTGAAGAAAACATAGGAAGCCCATATTAGTGTTGAAATCCAGGCCCACATTAAGCTTTAATGGTCTAAGACTCAGATCCTTATTCAGCCCTAATTACTCATGGATTTAAGGTCTCTATTGAGCTATAATTAGTCATGGATTTTAGGTCTTTATCGAGGCTTAAGTAGTCATAGATTTAAAGTCTTTATTGAACCTTATTTAGTCAAAGATTTAAGGTCTTTATTGAGCCTTAATTAGTCAAAGATTTAAGGTCTTTATTGAGCCTTAATTAGTCAAAGATTTAAGGTCTTTGTTCAGCTTTAGTTGCTCATAGATTTGAGGTCTTTGTCGAGCTTTAATTAGTCATAGACTTAGGGTATTTATTGAGCTTTAATTAGTCAAAGATTTAAGGTCTTTATTGAGCCTTAATTAGTCATAGATTGAAGGTCTTTATC
Organism: Sanderia malayensis; assembly: GCA_013076295.1. Lineage (NCBI taxonomy): Eukaryota > Metazoa > Cnidaria > Scyphozoa > Semaeostomeae > Pelagiidae > Sanderia > Sanderia malayensis. The sequence continues at coordinate 4,317,818 of RQOL01000828.1, forward strand.
GAGCATTAGTTGGTCATAGATTGAAGGTCTTTATCGAGCTTTACTGAGTCATAGACTTAACGTCTTCATTGGGCCTTAATTAGTCATAGATTTAAGGTCTTCATCGAGCTTTAATTAGTCATAGATTGAAGGTCTTTATCGAGCTTTAATTAGTCATAGATTGAAGGTCTTTATTCAGCCCTAATTAGTCATAGATTGAAGGTCTTTATCGAGCATTAGTTGGTCATAGATTGAAGGTCTTTATCGAGCTTTACTGAGTCATAGACTTAACGTCTTCATTGGGCCTTAATTAGTCATAGATTTAAGGTCTTCATCGAGCTTTAATTAGTCATAGATTGAAGGTCTTTATCGAGCTTTAATTAGTCATAGATTGAAGGTCTTTATTCAGCCCTAATTAGTCATAGATTGAAGGTCTTTATCGAGCATTAGTTGGTCATAGATTGAAGGTCTTTATCAAGCTTTACTGAGTCATAGACTTAACGCCTTCATTGAGCTTTAATTAGTCATAGATTTAAGGTCTTTTTTGAGCTTTAATTACTTATAGATTTAAGCTCCTTATTGAGCCTTAATTAGTCATAGATTTAAGGTCTTTATTGAGCTCTAATTAGTCATAGATTTAAGGTCTTTGTTGAGCCTGAATTAGTCATAGATTTAAGGTCTTTATTGAGCTCTAATTAGTCATAGATTTAAGGTTTTTATTGAGCCTTAATTAGTCATAGATTTAAGGTCTTTATTGAGCTTTATTTAGTCAGAGATTTAAGGTCTTTGTTGAGCTTTAATTAGTCATAGATTTGAGGTCTTTGTTGAGCTTTAATTAGTCATAGATTTGAGGTCTTTGTTGAGCTTTAATTAGTCAGAGATTTAAGGTCTTCATCGAGCTCTAATTAGTCATAGATTTAAGGTCTTTATTGAGCCTCAATTAGTCATAGATTTAAGGTCTTTATTGAGCTTTAATTAGTCAAAGATTTAGGGTCTTTATTGAGCCTTAATTTGTCATAGATTTAAGGTCTTTATTGAGCTTTAATTAGTCATAGATTTAAGGTCTTTATTGAGCTCTAATTAGTCATAGATTTAAGGTTTTTATTGAGCCTTAATTAGTCATAGATTTAAGGTCTTTATTGAGCTCTAGTTAGTCATAGATTCAATGTCTTTATTGAGCTCTAATTAGTCATAGATTTAAGATCTTTATTGAGCCTTAATTAGTCATAGATTTAAGGTCTTTATTGAACTTTAATTAGTCATAGATTTGAGGTCTTTGTTGAGCTTTAATTAGTCAGAGATTTAAGGTCTTCATCGAGCCTTAATTAGTCATAGATTTAAGGTCTTCATTGAGCTCTAATTAGTCATAGATTTAAGGTCTTTATTGAGCCTCAATTAGTCACAGATTTAAGGTCTTTATTGAGCTTTAATTAGTCATAGATTTGAGATCTTTATTGAGCTTTAATTAGTCATAGATTTAGGGTCTTTATTGAGCCTTAATTAGTCATAGATTTAAGGTCTTTATTGAGCTTTAATTAGTCATAGATTTGAGGTCTTTGTTGAGCTTTAATTAGTCATAGATTTAAGGTCTTTATTGAGCTTTAATTAGTCATAGATTTAAGGTCTTTATTGAGCTCTAGTTAGTCATAGATTTAATGTCTTTATTGAGCTCTAATTAGTCATAGATTTAAGATCTTTATTGAGCCTTAATTAGTCATAGATTTAAGGTCTTTATTGAACCTTAATTAGTCATAGATTTGAGGTCTTTGTTGAGCTTTAATTAGTCATAGATTTAAGGTCTTCATCGAGCCTTAATTAGTCATAGATTTAAGGTCTTCATTGAGCTCTAATTAGTCATAGATTTAAGGTCTTTATTGAGCCTCAATTAGTCACAGATTTAAGGTCTTTATTGAGCTTTAATTAGTCATAGATTTAAGGTCTTTATTGAGCTTTAATTAGTCATAGATTTAGGGTCTTTATTGAGCCTTAATTAGTCATAGATTTAAGGTCTTTATTGAGCTTTAATTAGTCATAGATTTGAGGTCTTTGTTGAGCTTTAATTAGTCATAGATTTAAGGTCTTTGTTGAGCCTTAATTAGTCATAGATTTAAGGTCTTTTTTGAGCCCTGATTAGTCATAAATTTACGGTCTTTATTGAGCCTTAATTAGTCATAGATTTGAGGTCATTTTTGAGCCTTAATTAGTCATAGATTCAAGGTCTTTATTGAGCTTAGTTACTCATTGATTCAAAGTTACAATTCCAAGCCCCTCATTAGGTTAAACCCTTTTCCCCCAATTTAAATTTCACGAATGCTTCTTCAAACTTTCCATGCTTGTGAATTTGCCAATTTGTTTACCTTGTCTTGTATTTAATGTTAACTATTTCTTATTTTTTGTAGGGTTGGAAATGATACCTCCAGCTCATCTGTCGTGTCAAGACCTGGTCCTGTTAGCGTGCTGCTGGACTACCCATGTGTCATACAGGCATTTCGGTGGCTCTGGCTCCTAACTCTCCAATCCGTTTTGTTGACAGGTCCTTTGGTTACGTCTTCCGTTTGTATGGTGAGGAAATGCTGCATCTATTATTGCTTATTCACTTTTGTCATATATCACTTTTGTATCCAAGTTCTAAAATTGTTAAGGACCGGGGCGAAAATGCTTGAAGCTAGTGATTACATTCTGATATTTCCATGGATACAGCTCACGGAGGAGGGATTCGTTGCCTCTTGACACCCAAAACTAGGAGATGTATTAAGCATTGTACGCGTCATCGTAGTTGAAGCCTGGGCCGCTGAATTTGATATCGGGCTGTTTAGACTTCATTTATACAGGAGAATGTACCAGACCCCAGCCACCCAGTAAGGCTATAATCCACCAATCAAATGAATTTCTTTGTGCACTTATTAGATTAGTTTCAGCTATTTCCTTGTCAGCTAGAATATTTTTTGAAGTTTTTAGTTAGATTATAGTTATTAAGTAACAGCAAGATGATAGCTATATTGTTTTCGATCAGAGATGAACAAAAGGAAGTAGGGGTATTTTTTTAGTTCTTCTTATATTTGTCATTTATAGTTTCTTCATCTGGCGAAAACTGGCTTTTGTAATTTATCTAGATCTCCAACATTACGTTTAACACTAGTTTATGATGACTTTCGACCCTTTACTAAAACTCTGACCATTGAAAGCCATTTATTCGAGCTATTAGATTATTGATTGATTGTATAGCATCAGTATCAAGTGTTTTGGTTAGTTAAGAACTTTATGAACGCAACTAGCCCCTGGGTAGATTTTTCTACAAGCAAGAACGTCTTACATAGACTTACAGCATCAGTATTAAGTGTTTTGGATAGCTAAGAGCTTTATAGATGCAGTTAGCCCCTGGGTAGCTTTTTCTGCACGCATGAACGTCTTACATAAACTTACAGCATCAGTATTAATTGTTTATTGGTAGCTACGAGCTTTGCAGTGAAGGTTTGTATGTAAGCAAGAAAGTACTAGATAAACTGTATCATTCGCATCAAATCACCTTTATGGGTGCAGTTAGTTTCCTCGAAGCCTATAAGAAGATAACATATATATTGTTTAGCATTAGTATCAATTGTTTGTTTGTTAGCTATGAGTTTTGCAGAGGGTCCTTGGAAGTATTTCTGGAAGCAAAGAAGTATTATCGTTTGCATCAAGCGTCTTTGTTAGCTGAGTGTTTTATGGATGCAGTTAGCCCCTGGGAAGCCTTTCATGCAGGTAAGAAGATAATACATAGAATGTTTAGCATTAGTATCAGTTGTTTGTGGTCAGCTGTGAGTTTTATGGTTACAGTGAATCCCTGGGACGCTTTTAATGCAGGCCAGAAAGTAGTATTGATTGTATTTGTTAGTGTCAAGTGTTTTAGTTAGCTATAAGACTTGTGGTCGCAAATGGCCACTGGGAAGTCTTTTATGCAAGCAACAAGGCATTACATAGACTGTAGCATTATGAAATACTAGTCTTTACGTCAGAGCTGGCAGTCATTTCTCTATTGTACCCTGGTAATAAGCGTATAGATAGTTATAGCATCTTAGTTTTTGATTGCGCAAAGATTTTCATTTGCTTGGTGTGGATTTTTTTGGAACGATTGCTTTTATCAAGCTACTAAAAAGCCCAATTTAGTGGTACATGCTTTTGTATTGTGTTGTTCGGCAGTCGTCTGATCAAATGATGATGATACGGCCTGGGGGGTGCAGTAAATGCAATGACGCTATGGCCTTCGGGGGGCAATGCTTACTGCTCTCATTGAAATTTGCCTCGATGTACTGTTTCTCGGTTATAAAATGATTATTTATTTTGCAAATATTGAGGCCTAGGAATGTTTTGAACATGTCATTGAGTTTCAGTTTTGACTCCAAGAGCTCTATTCCATGGAATTATTAGGAACTACCATTGCGTTGTGAATAAGCAATAATTAGATACATCATTTCGTCATCGTATGGAATGGGAAACGTAACCAAAGGACCTGTCACCAGAACGGATTGCAGAGTTAGGAGCCAGAGCCACCGAAATGCTTGTATGACACATGGGTAGTCCAGCAGCACGCAACAGGATCAGGCTTGGCATGGCAGATGAGTTGGAGGTACATTTTTATTTTATTGTTTTACTCCCTCCCACCTTTTAGAAATCAGAGCGTCCGGGACAAATCAGCAGCCATGGGGGCCGTGATTCCCCATGACTAAGTTGCAATTGCAGGGGCCTAAGTGGCCCCTACAATTGCGGCGCAAGCGACGCTGCAATCCTCCCCTCCAACCCGATCCAATTACCCCACTAGCCTACATTACCCCATAACCCCACTAGCCTATAGCTCTATGTTTTAATTTTACATTACTTTCCATGTTATTCTATTGGCTAGCCTAGCATAGAAGAAAGTTCCCTACCAATCCTAATATTATTAGCTAATTAAAATTAGTTTACTCATTATATTCCTTAATTTAGCCTACGGCCTAAAATCCCAAGAAAGACATAAGCCCTAAGCATTTTAATAATGAAATTGTACATGTGATTTTAGAGAAAATTATCCTGAATATAATAGTCATTATTTTCTTTCTCCACTCTTCGCATCTTTGACATCATGGGCAAGACTTCGTCGTGTTCAATGGGCCTGCGGGTAAATCACAAAATTCGTGGGTAAATTTAAAATAAACCACGGAGTTAAAGAATATATAAATGTCAACCATGAATTCACATAATAGAAATTATTAATCTGAAAGGATAAACTTACCGATGCTCTACTTCAAAGTCTACTACAAGATGTTCAAAGCTTCTCCACGGCGAAGGCAGGCTCTATAAAAAATAAAATCGAAGGCCAGAATTGTCTGAATTCATGAACATAATTAATATAAATTATGTAAAAAGGCCAAGGGCAACACATTTATTCACCGAAGGACACTAATCCGACAATATTAAATCATTCTGCACGAATAAAGCAACAAATTTGCATCGAAGGTTTGGTCGAAGTTCACGCCATGTTGGTTTTAGAAACTTGACGAAACAGAACAAGCCTATTTCTTATCTTCTCTTCACGAAATCTGACAGAATAACGAATAAAAGTGGCTCTAGGCACAAAAAAGGGTACAAGACATAGACAAGGACCTTTGCTAAAAATATTAATAAAATCACCTGAAAAAGCGTAGGCTTTGTCGTATTTCTTCTTCGTTTGAATTCTTCATTCTTTAATTTTCCATCCTTTCCTGGCCATGTGCAAGACGAAAAGAAAATGCTTGATTAAAAAAGAAACGAACTTGGCTCCACAAACTACCCATAATGCTTTGCACAACCCGCGAGACATCCCGCGGTGAAACGCAAAATAGACGTAGGAGATTGGAAACTAGTCTTCATCTCGATGCACGTTGCTTTCATGAAATTCTCTTTACCCTTTTATCCCGAGTCTACAAGGTATATTGAAACTTGTCTTTTTAAATCAATTATATAAATTCAACTTTTGGAATAAATGATGTAAAAACTATCGCTATGAAATGCAATATCTGAAACATTTCGTCCATTCTGTTATGTCTCTATTAGCAAATTGTTATACACAGATTCTTCTAAAATTTCTTAGGCCTCTTCTTGACGATGACAACTTGAACTGGCCTAACAGGCCACTTTTGGTATTAAATAAATTAGATTGACCTCGTGATTATACTTACAATGGTTTTTCAGGATAAATCAAGATGTCTGCAGACTTACAGTGGATGCTTATCAAGAATAATTCCAGCTTCTTGGTCAAGAGCTTGGGAAAAACTCTCACAAAGGTACGACCACCATTTCTCCTTCTATCTCCATTACCAAATCAATCCATTCTTGATTTAAATGTTTTTTCTACGAACTGTATATTTCAAACATGTGAAATATCCCTTAGGAACCCAACAATGTCATGCAAGTGAACTCCTTCAAGAATAATGGACTTGTTCACAAGAAGGTGAGAGACAGTCTCCTAAGTTTTAGAAGAGCTTTGATATATCTGCATACCCACCACATACTTATTATCTTTCCAATTTTTCTTCCAGGCAGTTGATGTCACAGAGGCAGCTGATGGAAAAGGTGTTGTTCTTTCCTTGAAAACAAACAGTGGTAAATAAAACAGATATAATTCATCAAAATAAAATAAAATTTGTTACCTTGTAAAGAAAGCCATTAGAGTTCTGCATTGTAAAACCACCTTGGATCTTTATGTGTTGTACTTGCTTACATTCCATAGCCAAGAACAAGCCAGCAAAGATGTTGAAGAGAACCACTATTGGCAGAGGTGGACGCCACACGATCAAAACAATCCGCAATACTTTGAACAAGAATTATTACAGATCTGATCTCAGCAATGTAAGTCTTGATATCATAGCATTAAATTGAAACAGTGATGAGATTTGTTGTGGCTGAACTTTGTTTATTCTGTTGGTTAATGCTGGTTTTTTCTTCAAGGTTGCCATGAGACGTGCTTGTGCCATTGTTAGGAGCCAGAATACATCTGCAGTTGTCAAGAAAAGAAGAAGCCGACGAAAGAGAAACTAGAATCTGTTGAAATGATAATGAAACTCAGAAACTTTATATCCTGCTTGTCTTTCTTGTATTCAAACCTCAAATGTCTTGAATTGGAAAGAAATCCTGCGATAAACACCTTCTCATCTTATTGGTTTGTTTTCAATTCAACAAAGCATGGCAATGACAAAAATAACATGAAAAAACAGACAACTACTAATTAATACCATTGCAACTCTTAATATTTCTTTTGACAAACTAATATTAGATTGAAAAGATATATACTGTGAAGAGAATGTTTGTTTAGCTAAATTATCTTGTAATAACATAAATAGTTCAGGGAAACTGCAAGGAAAGGAAATCCAGCCAACTTAAACCAGTAGTTAACGTATCAAAAACTGGTTCTTCTCGTTGTCAAGGAGTTTCGAACCTTAGCCACCAGAGGGAGGTATCTCATTGAATTTTGGACAAAATGTCCAAATAGCATATAAAAAATGGAACGCAAGAGAATACAAATAATTATTAAAAATTTAAAGTAATTTTACTCTTGAGTTAAAAGATCGAAAATGACGAGTAGTTGATTTGTTTTGCAACATTATACAATCTTCAGTTAAATTGCCTGACTAAACAATGCTTTAAAAACGTTCAAACTCGCACAGTTAGGTTTAGATCTTGGCAAAAGGTAGCTGCCAGCCACAAATAAAGCAGAAAGCATACCATTCAGGGAAACTATAACCATAGCTATATATATATTTATCACATATAAGGCTGTAACAACTTGCGTGGTGGGAATGCAAACGGCAACATAACAGCCGTTAATCCTACACACACTGAAAAATCTTAATCGAATTAAAGTCTTTGAAGTTTACTTACCATTTTTTTTCCTTTGTAATAACGTGTTCTCATTGAAGTGCGCGCTACGTCCAGTGCAACATGTCAATAGCTGGTCAACTAGTGAATTCACTTCGGTGAAGAAATCGTGTCATGTTAGTTTGGCGCTGCCTCTTTATAATAGTAGAAGTAGTAATGCGTATGGGGGAATATGACAATTTATGAGAATTCGTAAATATTTTTATCACATCATCTCCTCGAATGAGCTCATGATATCGCTTTGCATTGTCATATCAACCGTCCTTGCTTGCTGAAAAATCAAAACAGAAAACATCTTACCCCCTGCACATTGTCATAACACATTAACAATAATCTAATACAGTACTAAAATGACGGGGGTTGACTTTTTGAAGATTCATATCACTCACTGCTTCTCTTTTTCTGCGTTCTTGTTCTTTCCTTCTTTCCATTTCTCGTTCTCGATTTTTCTGCGCTTCTGTCTTTTGTACCTCGGATTTGTTCATTTGTTCGGCTTGCTGCTTCCTTGCTTTTTCAAGGGCCTCTTCCTCCTCCCTTTCCCTGCAGACCAATCACAAACACGAACATTACATTCAGTCAACAGTGCAAGTAATTGTAACAGAAAACACCCCACATGAAAGAACCGGCAACTCGAGAAAACACTGGTGAATGTAACTGAAATTCTAGATCCAATAGCGGTTGTTTACTGTAAATAATTACAACTGCATTGAATTTATAAGAAGAAGACAATGCATCACCTTTTCTTTTCATCAACTAATCTTATTCTTTCTTGTTCAGCTCTTTCTCGTTGTATTTTCAATTGTTCCTCTTGCTGTTTCATCGCTCTTTCCTGAAAAAAAGACAGGAAAAGTTAATTAAACTGCTTCAAACGACCAACACAGACAATATATAAATTACTTATATGGACAGACAACCTCTTGCCAATAACTAAAAGGCAAAGAGCCCTTATACCATTTTAATATCCTAATTATTAAGACTTTAAATCACACTGCAGCAGGCTTATATAAAAAAAACCTGGAAATAGGCACCCAAGAATTGATGACAGAAAATATTATCACACGTAGTTGACTCTTGATCAATGAATCAATGAATCAATCAATGAATCAATCACCTTTTCTTCCTTTTCCCTTGCGATTCGCTGAAATTGTTCAAAATGAGCACTGGTAGTTGTCTTCGATGCCGGGCGTGATGCGGACGAGTTGGCAGCTAGACTTCCCCAGGAGCTCACGTGTTTCAATGCAGCATCCTTCAATAAAAAAACCAATTATACCCAATGTACACAACCTTCATAAACAGACTACACGACCCCCTTGAAGCACGCCTTGTTCATAGACGAGTATGACCAAATGAAATCCATCCAGGAGGTACGCTAATGTTTCACAATTGAACGATCATGCAGTATGGTGATGAGTAGATTGCTAAGATGTCGATGGCACAAGGAATATATCTTATCTACCTTTCTTGGTTGAGAATTGTCTTGCTTTGCGTCGGCTGCTGTGACAAAAAATACAAAATCATATGAATACATATAACCAATGCGACCCTTAGATATCACACGTAAAACTACTAAAATAGTATACACAAGCAAAGTTTGTAAATTTTGAAATTGTTATCTAAACAAATTTACCAGAGCTGGCTGTCGTTGATTCTTTTGATGAGAGTAAACTCCCTAAAATACAAAACACAAAATCAGCATAACATGTTTAGATATATTAAACAAGATATCAGGGCCTTTCTTCAGCAATGTTCAACAGAAGCATTATGGAAATAAAAAACTATTGAATTTTATGCTACGAAACTCTGGAAACCGATGTTGATGATGCAATATTAATGATTATTGTTGTATACTCTTTTTTGACACAGTTTCGTTTGTTCACAGGTCTACTGTCCAATTGCAAACAATGACAACAAGGAACGTAAAAAAGATATACCTGGCTTCAATGTCGAAACAACAGACGGGATCAACTTCTCATCAGCCATACCAAACGACAGTTTCTCCTTAGACGGTGCCAAGCTCGAAGACGCCGTCGACACGGCTGCCGAGGTTTTTGTAGCCGCAGCCGTTGTTGCGGCATTAGAAGAAGCCTTGGAGACAGCAACAGGCTTGCTCACAACATCAGGTTTGCCCACAGCAGCAGGCTTAACCACGGCGTCAGCTGCCTTACCATTCAATGCATTGGTCGCTGGTATTGTTGTGGATGGTGCAGTTGTTGGGATTAATTTTGGAGGGGCGCTAATCGTCGGTGTACTGGTTGTTGCGGCAGTCTGCTTCGTCACTGTAGCTTGCGCTTGGACTGCACTTACAGGCTTCTGCGTAGAAGCTTTCGTGGTCACCGTTGGAGGCGCAGCTGGCTTAGTAACTGCAGACACAGCGGGAGGTGATGAGGTGACAGCGGTGGTCTTAGCCGGCAAACTGATTGAGCTGGTAGTGGCTACATCGGGAGTCGATACCGGGACAGGCGAAGGCGTGGGGTTCGGGGTCGGCGGCTCTGTGACGCTGCTCGATTTAACGGTGGTGACGGTCAGTTTCGGATTCGATTTCGGAATCGAAAGAGATTGCGGTCGCGTACTGGGAATAGTTGTTGTTGTTGTCGCAGTTGTGTGTTGTTTTGACTGTGGCTGTTTGGCTAAAGCAGAGCTTGGTGTTTTCTGGCGAATTGCTGGCGATGAGACCTGTCGTGCTATTGGCATGGCCTTCTCTGTCGAATGTTGCAACGAGTTGCTGCGATTTATAAGTTGTTGTTGTTGTTGCGAGAGTTTGTTCACTGGCGGTTCAACTGCGAATATAGAAATAAGACAAGAATCTTAGTCTGGGTGTATTCAAGCAGAAGCTCCGTTGATTTGAAAGGAATAAACAACGAAAAGGTCGAGTTCGATGACTCCACGATGCGAAGAACATTAAAGTCTACATAAACAGATCATTATAAGGTACACAGGTAGAGTTGGAGTAACACTTTGAGCAGAAATTCATTTCATGAAATGAGGAGTCCATTACCTTTAGGTTCAGCAGGTGCTGTTTTCGACATCTGCATTGGGATTGAAGTTGGCTGAAATTGAAGAACAAAAACACGATAAGCAACTCGGGTGAAAAATTGGAAAAGATTCGAGTTATGTTCACGTGTCACGTTAACGAAACTCGTGGCTTCGACACGAAATTGAAATTGAAATCAGTACATGATTGCGAAGAATGAAAAATGCGTATACCGTTGTTGTCGATTTTTGAGGTATTTTGCGTGCTTTTCCAGCGACACCCTTACCTACATGAATGAGAAACAGATTGCGTCAGAAGAGGAAGATGGGCTGTGTCTTATTACAACTGCACAAATAAAAAAAGTTTCTGCAGTGGATGATTAAATTGGAGCGCGCAAGATTCGCTTCAATTGCGACATGGATAAATTACAGAGCGCGGGGAATGGTGGAACTTGGGTTTCTGGGGAATACGAAGTCGTGGAGCCGTAATATTGTTCTCAGAGGTTACGTAATTAGCTGGTGTTCGTGATTCTATACAGCCAAGAGTGTGGGCCGTAATTTTACACGGAGAGCATGGCTTAATTGTTTGAAATCTTGTTCAAATGTCAATGGAAATGGGGGTTGGTTAAGAACTGAATTCTCGAAGAGAAAGAAGCCAAATATAACACACAGTCTGGTTAATTTTCAGTGGTATATCAATTTTTTCAGTTATCACAAAAGCTGATGAATATTTACAATGATGAGAAGTTGCCAAACAAAAATTATATTTACACTGTAGGCACAGTTCATAATCTCAGCATAGAAAAAATAAGAGGTTCCTTACACGGCAGTTCACCTAAAACTGCAGATGAACTCACAAAAGAAATTGTGTTTTGATCGCGAGAAGAGTGCACATTCACACGAGAGTCCCCAATAACATGCACCAAAATTTGAGCAACAACAACACTATAATCTTCTTCTTTTAAAGTAAATATCGCCATCCCCATTATAAAGAACATAAAATACGAAGTACGATAGATTGACTAAGTAAATTTACATTACCAAGAAAGCATCTCGTGAAGGTAGAGATCAACCAGCATCGTACACTATTATCCTCTATGTATCATAATACTATTATTTACCAACTGAAATAGCTTTGATAAGCACTTGATAATTACCCTGACTGGCTATATAGTCGTTAAACGAGTAACGGTAGACTAATCACATAACAGCTTTCAATGATTCAACACAAAATGGACCCCTTAAAGCAAAAAACTTTCAGAGGAACTAATCTTCACAAGCATTGCAGATAACGAACGAAATGGAGTTCCATCTAACGTCATTGCAAATGACAACCAACTAAACCAATGTTGTTGGCAATTTTAAAAGTTGTTGGCAATCTTTGTTAAATGTAGGCAACAAGAGCAGCGAATTAAAACAGATGACGCTAAACAACAGTTTTGAGACGATGACCTTAAACCTCGCGATATTTTAAAATCTGCGCCCTCGCAGCGTAAGATGTTTCTATCTTGTCACAGAAACAGCTTTGGTGGCAACGGTTTTAGCATCACAAACAAAACACAATTTCCTGGCTTAGGTATGGAGATCAGAGCAGATTAGCTTAGCATAGCAGAGTATCTTACAGCTTACACAAGAGTCTATCTACCGCAATTGTTGACGTTGCATGGTTAACGAAAAATTTAGAGCTGTTGACTACCTGCTTCATTGTCAGAGCTTTCGGAATCCGAGCTCGAACCAGAGCTGGAGCTTGAACCCGAACTGCTTGAGTCACTGTCACTGCTACTGCTACTGGCACTCAAACGGGACGCTTTCGGTTCGAGACTGGCAAGTGCATCTAGAAAAGAGGACAATGATGATTAGTAAAGTCATCTAATGGTCGGATTGTACCTAACCAAGTGCAATTAACAAAAGGGGGAAAGTAACATGCATGACATGCTGTTATCAGTAAACTAGTAGTAGAGGGAAAAGTAGTGGTAGAGTAAAGTAGCAGAAGAAAGAAAGAAAGCTTACGATTCATTCAAAACAATTTAGAGAATGTTTGATTTATTGACATTATTATACCAGGTATCTTTCAGAAATGATAGCAACAACAGATAATTGAATGATTCAACCCACCTTTTTTGCTAATCTTCTTTTTCGGCTGCGCTGCTTGCAACTTTCCACTGACATCCTACAGAGTGAGAAAAACAATGGTATCAAATGATGTTACATTTGCCATCGCGCAAAGAAAGGCGTCCAGTAAATGAATCCTTAATGGGTTCGGCTAACGATCTTAAACTCAACAACCTATCTTTGAAACAAAGAAGGGCTACAGCACAGTCAGGAACACACTCTTGGCAGTAAGACAGCATGGCTTGCAGAGTGAAGAACAGAAGTGAAGAGTAGAGTGAGGAGCAGAGTGAAGAGCAGAGTTAAGAAAAAGGGTGGTGATCTTAGCTTGAAAGCCACGACATCCAACAATGCAGTTAGATGATTCAGCTAAGAAAAGCTTCGTAAACAATAGCTTCTACCTGATGTTGATTAAACATTCTGGGTGATTATTGCATTAAAGAATTGCAAATCACTAACCTGTAATCGTTTCTCTAATTCTTCTTTCTTTCTTGCTTGTTCTGCCTCTCTATCTTCAGCTGTTTTTGGCTTCTTTGCTGGTGGCTTGCTTTTCTTTCTCATGCATGAATTAACGTACTTCTCCAGTTCTCTCAGAGTCGCAGGCTTTAATGTTTCAAAATCGATTTCTATTTCGTCTGGATTAGTGCCCTTTAAGGTAGGCTCCCTTGTCTGTATGATGTGAACCACTTTGCCCAGTTTGTCACCTGAAATAGCCAACGCGGTTGAGTTATAAACAATTGGCAAGAACACCATGCAAGTGGACGACAATCAGTTTGGGTATACTTGATCGTTGTTCGTGGTTGGCTCACAACTTCAGCCAGAGCTTTTATCTTGCAATAACCAACAACAACAACGACTTTGCAACTGCTACAAGGAGCAAGACATGAAAGGAAGGCCAACTCTCTATTTTGAATTCAAGAAAAACAGGCAAAGAAAGCAGAACAAATAAAGCAAGCAAGAAAGCAAGAAGCAACGAGAAAAAGGAAATTAAGCCAGCAAATCAGTATAAAGAAAAGAAAACAAAAGAGACAAAGAACCTAGTGAAAGCATGCAAGCAAAGCAAAACAATAACAACACTCAACGTCCTCAAAATAGGGATCAAGCAATCAAATTGCGATCAAGACAATCATTGATTATAATGATTACCAGGCAGTTTGTTAATATCCAAGCTCAATTGTCTCTTTTCGTCGTATGACATGGCAATTGCCCTCTGGAATTCCTCATCACTCTCTTCTACAAGTGCTTCTTTCTTCGTACTCAGCCTGCGATGAAAACAATATTCATCAAAAAATCAGCAAGTCATGGTGTTCACGGTGAACATAAGTAAACCAGCGCAGACCTCATGGACCAGGATAACACAACGCTGGTTTTCAATTAACAAAAATGGCCAACCAGGGGGGTGGAAATAAATTCAGATTAACTCACTTGCTTTTCTTTGATCTTTCAGATGCAGTTGCTTTCTTTTTAGTTGTTTCTGACTTTGCTTTACTCCTAGTTTTTTCTTTCTCAGTTTTAATCGGTGTTTTATTTTCCAGCATCTGTCCATCTTCATTCTTACGCATTTCTAGTTTCTGTTTCTCCTTCGTCGTCTTGAATTTCTCATCATTATTAAACTTGTTTTTACCTTTTTTGTTAGTGAGCGTCGTTTTATTATCCTTCGGTTTGTCCTTCTCTCGTTTATCTTTTTTGTCCTTCTTCTTCTTATGTTTACGTTGCGATGTCAGCTGAGACAATTGATCATGCACGAGAATAAGCTAAACAAAACAAAAACAATCGATGTTCATGTCTCAAAAAGCACCATGCTTTCGATCGATTTTCCAAATGCACTTAGCACACGAAATTCGTCGATTGAAAGAGTTCAGGGTCAGAAACAAATCAATAAAAACCTGTTTCTCTAGCTCCTGCAGTTTTTTCTGCTCTTGTTCGCTGTCAGATGACGATGAACTTGGTTCTTCTTCTGATTCAGACTCAGATTCGGCCGTGGCATCGACGTCGTTCTTGTTCCCTTTCCCGCCTGCCTGTTTCGTCTCTGCTTTCGGTGTAGGCTCGTCGGGCATCTTCGCAAATCGATACTCGAAAACATCCTGAAACAAAATCAACAACACTAATATAGCTACTATAATACGCATTGCTTCTCAATTTCTTTCATTACCGTAAATCCTCGAATAAACCCCCAGGCGCTTATTTGCAAAAACGAAATTTTAGCTAGATAATTGTTCAATATTAAGCAAAATAAAAGCTATACGATGCAGCCAATCAATCAAGTTATTAGTTTAAACTTTCTGTTATTTGCAATACATTCACTAAACAACTTCAATTCTCGATGCTTGGGATCGATATCTCTGCAAATGATTATCAGGATGGGGGCCTATTCGCGAGGGGGGGGGCTTATTCGAGGACTTACGGCAACTACGCTTTTCAACCATCTTCAAGAAATGATATATCAATTCGCAAGTATCCCAAAGCCACGCAAATTCTCTTCATAATACTTACAAAACTAACAAAAATTAGCTGAACCGTACGTCTTTAAATAGCACTTTATAAAACTCCGTTCACCCACCCTTCTACACAAGTCAAAAACACAGAAAACCACACCCCCGGATAGGAATACAAGCCTCGTAGATTACGAGTATTCCAGCACAATCTCGCAGGGGGTAAAAGCATATTAACATGCTACTTGCCTGCAGCTTTCTTGCCATGGCGACAACATCATGATCTGGTGGGTTGTATTTATAGCAATTCGTGAAAATCAGTCTGATGTCGCTTGCGAATTCGTTTGCCGTGCTGTATTCTCTGCCATCCATTTTTTCCTGAAACAAAGTAAATAAAAACGCACTCAAATTTTCGTAGCCAATGAACTTTCCAAGCTGAAGCTCTAAGAGCGAGTCATAGCAGTGTTAACATAAGCTCTACACGCCTTGAATATATATCTATAGAGCCCCATGAATATAGAATCCCGACTATAGGACCCTCTTGAGTTTAATAGACAGCCTATTGTTAAACCCCATTGTTTCTATTGCATCTCCTATTGTTAAACCCCCATCTCTTATTGTTCTGAGCTGAAATATCACCAATGAGTTTATTAATCCTTTGGATCTTATGCATATACGTGCAGTTTACTTTACCACTGGTGCAGTGAGAAGTACAAACGGTGAACCATTCAGCTTAATTCACACGCTCTTATATGCGAGGTACTCCTGCAACAAACACTATCATTACAAGAGAGGGTAGTGTAATGAAGGATAACACACTTTGGCAGTTCCAAGATCCATTGGAGTTTTTATGATGTCCAAGTAATCATGCAGGCCAAGGCCTTTAACATCTACGGGTTTATAGAACGGCCAGGCATAAGCTAAATGTTTCTTTGAAAATAATTCTTTCAGGATTCCGTTGCAATATTTCATCTGTTCGCCAAGCTTTGTTCTCTTCTTACTCTGTTGGGGCTGTTGAAGGAATTACAATCACAAATCAATGAATCACAAATCAATGAATCACAAATCAATGAATCACAAATCAATGAATCACAAATCAATGAATCACAAATCAATGAATCACAAATTGATGAATCACGAATCAACATTCTTTAAGCATTTTTCCACATCCACACCAAAGTGACTAATAACGAATACAATTAAATAAGTAATACAATTAAATTGCGATGTAACAAACCCTAAAGAAACCAAAATACATTTCATTGTATCAGAACAGAAGGTGAATGGTGCTGAGCAATGTTTAAGGAAACACATGTCCACAATTTGTTATAGATCAAAAGTTTACTACATCGCAATTCAATTTGGTAAATAATGATCTAATACTTCACTAAAAGCTATCTCACATGTGAACAAACCTTCGCAATATCTTCTCCAGGTAGATCTTTGTTCGGCTTCTTGATGCTTCGGTGTGATTCTCTCCGTGAGCGGATTTTACCACTGCCAAGGTAAGGTGCAGCTATTTCTAAAGGTGTCACTGGTGATGCAGGCTGATCGATTACAGTAGAACTGGGCGTGGTTGTGTCGGCCTTCTTTCTTTTCACACCCGACTTCATCTGCAACAGAAGTGTCAATATTATCTTACAAATTTAGCAATGCATGTACCATAAATCCTCGAATAAGCCCCCACCCCACCTGCCCTCCCCCTGAATAAGCCCCCATCCTGATAATCATTTGCAAGGATGTTGAGCCCAAGTTTCCAGACATTCAAGTTGCTTAGTGAATGTATTGTAAATAGCAGCAAGTTTAAACCAATAACTTCGTTCATTGGCTGCATCATATATAGCTTTTATTTTGCTTAATATAAAAAAATAATCAGGCTAAAATTTTGTTTTTACAAATAAACCCCAGGGGCTTAGCCGAGGCATTACGGTAATTAATAGTACTTAATATCATGCATGCAAGAACAGATGCTATGCATGACAAAATAGATCAATCCTACAGAGCCTTATACATCATCAAATACAACGTTCTTTACATGGAATTGAGCTATAACTATCATTAAAGTCCCTCGATATCTGCAACATGCTATTTTGGCAATACACTGCCACAGAATAGAGATCTTCAATAATTAGAAGAGCAATACAAACCTTTGCTTGCATTGGGACAGCTGATGGTGTGGTGCCAGGAAGTGCAGCTATAGTTGTACTTGTGACAGGGCTGGTTGTGAATTTCGTTGGACTTGTGATTGAAATTGTTCCAATTGTACCAACTGGCTCTGAAAGTGGCGTTGTTACAGGTGCAGAAACAAGAGCAGGTTGGGTGGAATCTAAAACATTCAGCAATCACAAATATTAATGATTATGATGAACATGATTATGATTCAGTGATTGCTGAAGATGGAGATCACTGTTTAATGTACATAAATGTCAACCTAGCCTACATGCTCAAAATTGCTGCTAGACGTGAATTAGCAAATCATTGGCATTGGGACAATACCATTGCCTGCCAAAAAGTCCACTCCACTACCCAAAAGAACAACCTGTTATACAAGCCATGAGTTGGTCACTTGGGAAACCAAGCAACCTGACAAGGGTAACAAACTTGCCTCAAATAGTTGCAAGCAAAAACAGATCTTTTGGGCAGTAGAGTGTGTTGTTGATACATGTCTATTATCAAGAGCTTTGTTAATAACACTGTGTTTCATCCTTTAAATAAGCAGTGGAATATAGAGTATAAACTTGCTTATAAAAAAGTGAATTTTCATGTAGCAAATTGTCTAAACACAATAGACTATTGTTTCTTGTGTTAATTTGAGGAGAAATATCAACCTGGAGATTCTTAACCCATTGGTTCTTGTGCATATGCCTGCGGGTTTTTATTGTACTACTGATGCAATGAAAAGTACAAGTGATAAATGATCGATTTAAATGAGAATGGAATCTGATTTTACCAGCTGCAGTGGACTTGATTTTGCCACCTCTTTTACTGCGCTTGGCAGGTGGGGCACCATCTTGCGTTGAAGTTGCTGGCTTCAGTTGTGGCCTTGACGATCTGGCAGGAACTTCAGTTTCCTAAAAGAATGCCCATTATCATGACAAAGACAAGGTGATTTGTGCATCCTAATTGCCAAGATTTATCATCAGAAGTGATCATAAACGTTGACAATGGAATGAAGTAGTTAATGAGTTTCGTTAATTGAAACTTTGTTTACACGGATGAAAAAAGTGTTTTAAAGTTTATACAATTTACTCAACATATACTAATCGTTAATAATTAATAAATGATAATACCTCTGGAGGCATGGACATAACTTTATGTTGAAAAAATTTCTGAAGTTCTTCAGCCATCAAAACAACATCCTGCAGAGCCAAAAATAAGTTTCAATTCATACAGATTGAAGTTTAGAAAATAAAGATAAATGTCTTAATTAATTACACACTAAAAGATTCTGAGATTAAAATTTGCATTCTTGAACATTAAGGATTCCCATCAGTGGCGGCGGGGAGCACTATTAATGTTATTAGTCTAATAGTAGTTTTTCCCATAATTCTTTCTAATTATTTTCGGGAAAAACAATTTGAAAAAAGGTACCAAACGACAGCGAACAAAATGTCAAACGACAGGTCTTATTTATAGTCATGACCCCATTCCCATTGCCTATGTTTACTTGATCTGGGTTATGTGACATGCCATTATTCATTAATCCCATAAAATGAGCCGCTGACATTCCTTTGCAATTCAATATGGCCCATCCGCGTCTCCGGCCACGCTATTAGGGCCTGTTTATATGGAGACCGATATATCGGCTAGGCGAGTTATCTCGCTTGGCCGATATATCTCCAGGCCATGGATTTTACAGTGATATCGGTTGAGTGTTTATATGAGATAAGCGATATATCGTCTAACCGATATATCGCTTCTCTGAGGGGATATATCGGCTAGCCGATATATCACTTGGCCGAGGCAGCACGCTGTTTCTCCATATAAAGGCTCACCAGGCGATGTATCGCTTTGCCGAGCTGACATATTTCCAATTACGCATGCGTCACCAAGTGGTTGAAAACAGACATGGCCGATAATAAAGATATATCGGCTTCCATATAAACACTCAACCGAAACGAAACGAGTCATGCCGATATCATATAAACACAAACAGCTCTCATCTCGGCTAAGCGAGATAACTCGCCTAGCCGATATATCGGTCTCCATATAAACAGGCCCTTAGTCTGGCAATCTCAATAGCATATGAAGGAAAACAATTGAATATTTCGTCATCTGCCCCATTGTTGGTGACGTTGCAACTATTGTGTCGTAGGATTGTAATACAACTTCACTATTCGTTTTGAGAATCTAATAGCAGCAATTTCAAGTCAGACCTCAGAGTGACAATTCGAGTGAAAAATTGTTCAAAGAAAAGGTCGCTTCAAAATGAATGAAGTGGTCTCCGATGGAGTTAAATGGAATCTTTCAAAAGTGTTGTTCCTTTTGTCAGAGCAGGGCAAATTTATTGCAAAACTACAGGCATTTTTTTATGTTTTTGAATCACCGGAGCTGAAAGAAGCGGCCTTACTATTAGTTTGCAGAAATTAATAGTAGGGCTACGGCATTAAGTGGGCTAGAAACCGTTGTAAAAAAAGGAAATGGCCGCACCGGCACCCATCAGACGCAAAACACCTGGAGAAAAACCTTTCTTGTAACCATATTTAGTCAATTTTGATTGGGTTTCGGGAGGATAGAACGGGGCCAGGAAATTTTTTATAATTAAAAAAGGTAAACAATTTTATCATTCAAACATTTTTATTGTAGCAGCTGTTTAATTTGTCGAATGTCGTTGAAATACTTTAACCAACAGTATGAGGGAAAGGCAGTTGATTCTCCTGGACTAACATTTTCCACCCACGTTGGCTTTTTGCGAGCGGAGCGAGCAAAAACTAATAGTACTTTTATAGAGCTGCGCGCCGCCCCTGATTCCCATTTATCAAATTCTGTTGAATACACACTGTTTTTTTTATAAGAATAATGGTTATAACAATACTGGGGCTCAAAGTTTGCAAAAACAAATGAAAATTAAAAATTAACAATGGCCAACTTTGAGGTTCAGCAAAATTTATGGTTTTTCTTATGAAAAAGTGTGTAAGCAGAATTTTAGGAAGGAAGGAACTTCACCCACATACAGCATGTTAACTTTGAATAATTCCGGCCCTATAGAACACTAAATGAATGGTAATCTATTTTTAAAAACATTGATATTTTCTGTTGTGCTTAAATCTTACCTCACCAGGCTTATTGTACGTGTAACAGTTTTCAAATATTCTATTAAAATCCTCAACACATTCCTTTCCACTGAAATACTCCTGGTTTTCAAGTTTTCTTTTGATTGTTCCAAGGTCCATTGGAACTTTTATTATATCATGGTAATCCTGAAATAATAGGTGAGAATAAACGAATTTCACCTTATCATTTCCAAGCCAATGTGCTAGAATTTCAACACATGCAATAATTCAAACAACACATTTTAGGCTTTCCAGCTTGAGTAACAGGTATCAGATAGCATCACAAACAATCCGTCCAAACAAACGCTCCCAAAATGTAAGATATTTTAGAAAAATAAAATATATATATTATATTAAACAATTGGTTGGAAAGTGAGATATATTTCGTTGCATTGTCTGTAGAAATTTTCATTTTCGTATTACCTAAATCTTTTTTCTGCAAAGTTCTGGGATGTACTATTTATAGTTTATCGAGAGAGATGAGCAAAAGGGGCATTTTAAAAATCTACAAATATTTCCATAAATTCATTGAATCATGTAGAAAAGATGAAAAACTGGATATATCTCACAATTCCGAAGCAAGGACCGCTACAGGCTTGCACTTGCTACTTCAATAAATCGATCTCTCACAAGAACTCGCGGCAAAATGTCTTGGCATGCAGCCCGGGCCTAAATACAGTCAGGATTATAACTTTGTCGACTAATATATTTATAGATCGACAGCGAATTATACTTACAGGCAAGTTTAGTTTTACAGTATCGACTGGAGCATGAAATGGCCAGGCAAAATTGTGTCTCCAAACCTGTCTCATAATCGTTTTCAGCAAATATTGCAACTGATTCGTGTTTCGACCTAATTTTTTCGGTTCTGGCTCCGAAGTGCTTGACGGTGGAGTAGTCATTTTTTATAACAATATTCCACTGCGGAATCAAACCTTTAGAGCATTTACCACGGTATAATTTCTTGCCAGAACGTCAGCAATAAATTTGAAAAACTCCAAACCTCCGCCGAGCTACCAAATGACGAAGATATCTCTTGCCATTTATACGCAACTCCTGTTTGCTTTCCTTTGTCCTGTTGCGAAATGTCGAAGCAAGTCGAAGTTTTATCACGATTTAACCGTCAAGTTCGCGTTTAATTCCATTAAGAACATTACTTTTGCAGTCCAAAAAACATCCACCAGCAGATGAATTATGTACGTTGGCTAAAGAAAACAAATAACACTTGAAAAGACGAAACGTCGATGGTGAAGACCCGGCCTTGCCCAAGGTGGCTTGACAAAAAGATAAAAAGCGCGCTTTGCAAACAAAAACGTATTTTCCGGAGACTAAGGACGGCAATACAGCTAAAAAGGATAGTTTGATAAACCAACTTCTCAGACTTTGAAAATTTTCAAAAATTGTGCTGCAAAGATTTAAGATCTGTACGATTTACGTGAAAATGTTATGATCGTAAACCAGACGACATCAACATTTCAAAATGGCTGCTCGTCCCATATAATCAGCACTGTGAAAAATAATTTTCGAAATTGATTTATCAAGAATAGGATGATTGTAGAGGGTAAATAACGCTACGATACCCTAATTGGGTTCTCCTTGTAGCATTCTCAATTATTCGTGAATTCTTTTAGGCTCCAGAATCCAACGATTGACGGGATACAGTAAAGTTCTCAATTTCTGTCTTCGTGGCGTTCTTCCATCTCGAAGAGCGCCGCCGCGCCACACTGCAGCTTTATGATTCAAAGGGATGGACCCCCTGCGAA
This sequence comes from Sanderia malayensis, assembly GCA_013076295.1. Lineage (NCBI taxonomy): Eukaryota > Metazoa > Cnidaria > Scyphozoa > Semaeostomeae > Pelagiidae > Sanderia > Sanderia malayensis. The sequence continues at coordinate 4,340,213 of RQOL01000828.1, forward strand.
GCAAAACCATGACGTAATACATCACGTGAGGATTGCCCTCTATTCCCAAGAAGGAAGTAGAGTTTCTTTGGCATGGAATTTTTTTCTTTCTTCCTAATCCAATCAAACGAAATGGAAATTTTATTCATTTGGCAACGGTTCTGCACGAGCTTTAACAAATGATCATCTTATTTAATACAGTCGAAAGAGGGAGTTTAACCGTTGCCACGCCAGAAATAAAAGCTAAAAAAAATTATCAATGTGAATATATCCCAGGACATACATTTGGAAATTATACAACGAAATATATATTTATACATAAAAATTTAAAATACCGCCAAGTATAAATAAATCAGGATATTGAATATTCTAACTAAAAACATCGGAATTTGATAATCCTAAAGAATTGTAGAATTCGAATATTGAAACTCAACTTCGTAAGTGTTTATTATTACAAGAATTTGAATTCAACTCCAAAGATTAAATACCCGACATGGGCCTCCTCCTTTGAGTGATATAAAATTCGATACCGAGTTCTTTCGGAACAGTATCATAAATTCTTGCAATGTTAAATGATCCTTGCATTATATGGCGTGACCTGTCGTGTTGTGTCAAATTTCATCCAACAATATGTTAATCCATTCATTTGAATTTGTCCTCATCGCTATCTCTCTCGATTCCCTGTGTTATCCGCATGCCATTATCAGAATCATCTCGCCTCATTAACATATATTTGAATCATAGACTGTAGCCCTTATAACATCCATCTTCATGTCCATCAATGTGGCCCAGGGCCCATGCTTGGCGTGCCTCGATTTGACTTTACACATCCTCGTTTTCATGCCAGCCCGAGCGATTTCTTCAGATGTTCGTAAACCACATAGCTTATACTCACAGCTGGCGCGACCTTCATAATGTTTGGCGTTAGGCCACGATAAAGTCCAAATAACCCATTCTCAGCAATTATTGTTCTAAACATGCTAACCATGCCATCTGATTTTTGGTGAACCAAACGACTGCGAGCTGCAAAAAAGAAAATCTGCTTTCAACTTCAACTTCTGACACCTCCTATTGTAAATACACATATTACAATACTGTAATATGTGTATGTACACCATGTATTTTATCTGATGATGTACACCATGTGTTTTATCATGTGTACACAATGTAATATGTGTACACATATTACACAATGTAAATTGTGAAGATATGACAAACTTTAAAAAATGTTGGGACACAAATATTTGTCCGCTGTTCAGAAGGGTTCGTTGCATACAAATGTCCATAAATTTAGGTCCCACTGTACTACGACTTCAATGATCTTCAGTGGGTGTTAATCACTGACGTACAAGAAAAGCAAAATGCTTACATTGTGCTTGTAGCTTCGTTCTCACTAGTGCCAACGGGTAGCTGGCCAATTGGCCACAGGTGCTCGAGGCAGTTCCACAGAACAATAAAACCAAAACTCCCGGATCAGCAGGCTCTTCGTTATGTCGAGTCAACCAAGTTGTCTTTAAAGTCTGGAAAAGAAAAACAAACTCATGATGCCCTGTGGTGGATAGGGGTGGGAGGGATAAATCTTCAGTTGACGAGGCTAACAGGTTATCGAGGGACGAAAATACAGTATACATACAGTAAAAGCCCGCATATAAGAACAAATGGATTAAGAACTTTCGGGGTGATATTTCTGCTCAAAACAATAGATGAAACAATCGCCTATTGTCTTGGAACAATAGCAATGGAACAATGGAAATTTACAGGTTTTTATATTAAACCTGGGTTTTACTGTGTGTCAGAACCAAAAGAGGTATAAAATGCTTGAAATAGCAATGAAATTAACATCGAACTATATATATAACGATATAAGAAGAAAGCTTGCAGAAGCAATCATGACAACAAAATTCGTGAACAAATAATCAGGTTTTGCCGAACAAACTGCCATACTTACTTCATAAATAGCTAAATCGATGCCTGCATAGGGTATAATGCCAATAAGACCAGGCGTAAGGCCTTTGTAGAAACTTCGCAAGCCTTCTTTTGCAAGAATCGTCCTAGCAGCATGAAACATGCCGTTGTATTGGCCAGTTTTTCCCAATGCTAGTCTCGTTTTTAAAAGCTGTTGGTGAAAATGCAAAGAGCGAGGTTAAATACAAGAATAGTAGGTAAATCAATTGCGTGATTACTCGTAAGCATATGCAGGTAACAATACACGGCAATGGTATATAGTGATATGGGCAATACAATTGAGTGGTATCATTACAAGTGCAGCATAGGTAACTGGCATGGCAATGACATGCAGGAACTAAGTAAATGCAAGCCAAATGATCAGACATCCAGCATAACAAGTATCAAATCTTAAAGAGCAAAGCTATGCTGATATGAGGACGCTTTCACCCCTGGCAGAGCAGTGAAGGTTCGGTGTTAAGCAATAGAAGAACATAGATATACGGGGGTCGTGTATGATGTTATAATTAATGACGGGTTCAATATTTGCGAGCATAAATCAATGTACGACTTACTTCCATTGGATAGATGCTGGTTTGGGATACGACTCCTGCCATTGAGCCAGATGCAAGACGCTCTCCAACGTTCAGTTGTTTGCCGTCTTTTTTAAATAACTTCTTAATCTAAAAAAAACATGGCAGGTTGTTATCAGGATAATTTCCTTTTAAATCAAAAACTACTGTCCAAACACTACCATTGCTCTGCCCTTCCTTTGAACTAAAATATAATAAAAATATAACAAATATATGGGAACCTCTTCAAGGCAATGTAGTGAGGCAGATTTCCGTTGTCATGTCACAACGTTCGTGAAAAATAAGGTAAAAACTTGTACTATGAAGCGATTCAAATCCAAGAAATCGAAAAACCCATGTTTAATTCACTGTATCGAAAGAATGGTAATGTGAGGGTTTGTTGTGTTGATATTGTAGTAGAATACATCAAATGAAGCTTCTTACATTTTCATAAGCCATAAATTTGATAGCTGATTCAGGAGCAATCTTCAAAACATTGACCCCATTTCCTCTCCACAGTGATCGTATTCCTCCCTCCTTTACCATTTGCGTTAGTCCAGATACGACACCGAGATTCGATTTGCTACCAGCTTGAACCTACGAAGTAAAATGGTGGGGACACGTTAAGAATCCGGATAGTAATTTCGGAACCTGATCGTTAGGGGGAAGCTGGCAGGCAAAAGAGGAATCTTGCAAGCAATAACAGAAAGTAGTATAAGATGAACGCTGATGGGTGCAGGTCAAATATTAGCCAAACATCAGACACGTTAAGAATCTAAATAGTAATTTCGGAACCAAATAGGTAGCTAAAAGCTAAGGTGAAGCTAGCAGGCAAGGGTGGAATCTTGCAAGGAATTGCAGAGGGTAATTTAAGATAAGCGTTGATGGGTGAATGTAAAAAAATTAACAAAGCATGAATTCAGATGCAGTTGTTAGCAAAGAAAGAAAGAAAACAAAACATGAAATGTTTTGTTGTTCCCAGATATGAAGAAGGATAACATAGGAAGAAAAATAGTAAGAAGTATCTATGCTAGTACGAATTCATATAAACGACATCACAAGTTGCATCAAAGCAGATAGGCTCTGCATGTAAAAAAACATTGAAGCTTGCATTGACAAGTAAGTGGAATTAAAGATAAGTAGATGGAGAAGTGGGGTCTTATTGCATTGCGTAATTACCTGTAGCAGAACTTTTAATCGATCGAGTGGAGCAGTACAGCTTCTTGAAACTAAACGAAAGTAGTAAAGAATACTAAGCAATAAAAACGTAAAAAACATCTCAGTTTAAAACCACACAGTTGAGTCGCAACATATCCAAAATCTGAGGATTTACAAGGCATTGAGTCATTGAGGGTCGAGCTCCAAGCATACATGTAGATAATGAAAAATTAAGATCAGGGGAGGCAGAACATAGAGAAAACAAAACGTTTGTTGACTAATCCAACTGTGGAAATAAAAAACACTTAGAAGACGCTAGTCGTGATTAGTATAGTCTGCTTGATGAATGCGCAAGTATGAAACTCGAAGTAACAGAGAACGAAGTCTACTTTCTTGCTTCTACTCTAGAAGACCCTATATATTTATTGTAAACCTGCTGTAATAATACCTCCTGTAATTAGATCAGATCATATAGAAGAGTAAAAGACTACCAGGGCCTGAAAGGGGGTAAAGCAAAACAATGATTTTATATTCTACCGATGCCAGCGCCTGCCCCTGCAGCAAGTTGTCTCCACCATTTTCCCGAAACTTTCTCTTCGTCCGTAAATTCGTCTGGAATAACCATATTCTCACCAATATCAATGTTCTACAACGTATAAAATATAGAGCTCTTAACTCACAAATTTCGTCGAATTTATTATCATCAAAATGAAATAAACCTAATCGATAGTCTACACGAATTTGACGTCAAATTTATTCAATGACGTCATGTTATTAATCGAATAGCCACGACCTCGTTCTCAAGTATACGTTTGAGCGTGGGATCGAGATTGGAGCGACTGTAGATTCGCTCGTCTACCCAATTTAGAAACAACTTCAAGTTGCAGGGCTTAAAATATCAATTGAAGTGATAGATCAGCAAATAAAAACAGAAAACTTAGGATACGTTTTCTTACAAGAGAGTGTTATTGAGAACAGTACTCAAACTTTCTCAGAATTTTCCCAATATCAGTACTAAAAACTTCAAGTTAAAATGCAATGCAATGGGATGAAAAACATTTCTAACATCAACTGTTGTTAGATACTATATTATAGTCAGAACATTATTTTGCATTTGAACAACAATTTCTCCTTGAAGTTTTGAGTATCTAAATATTTCAACTTTCTTAGATTTCAAGAATCCAATTGAACTTTCTGAACTCTTTGATGAGCAGAGCACTGCCTTCTTATCAAGCAAAAAAAAGTACGACTCAGATGTGAATCAGTCTAACACATGAGAGAGAAGTTGACATACCATGGAGTGCCTCCAAAACCTGATTATATCTGTAATACTATGTGAGTGGGGATTTAGAAAATGATAGTCTCTCCATTCCTGCCATTCAACTTGCAATGATCCATCCTTATCCATACTGGAAACAGATATAATCAAAATCAGTCATTTTAAATGATTTTTTTTGCAAAACCAAAGCAAAGCTAGATCTCTTGTACGACAAGACTCCAAATTGTAAAGTCTCTAACACAATGAAATAGCTGATGACTTAAATATACAAATTATACTCAGTATAAGTTATCCTCAGTACACGTAGTTTAAAAGATTATGAAAAGATAAAGTTATTTTTTAAAAAGAGGAGCAGGTAACAGGGCCCTTATTGGCAACAGTACATGGTGGGTTGAAAAGGTCACCCTGGTAGATACTGATATTATTATTATTATTTTGTACTCACTGCTTCATTAGTGAAGAAACTTCTCCTTCTTCAACTTTCACACCTAGTCTGTGAAATGCAGCCTTTAACTCATTGGATGTCACAGTGCCTAGGAAACAAAACAACAAAAATTAGACTGTTAAATTTGGTAACAATAGCTTAATGGCTCAAACACTGATGAAATATTTCTAGGTGAAGTACAAGGAGTATTCTCTTTAAAAGAGGTGATGAATTGCAGACTAAGGTCAAGTTAACTTGGCTGCAGGCTTGGGTGACAAAGTAAAGGTGAAGAGGGAAGATGAAGGAAAGATTAAGACAAGACTCTAACAGGATGGAGAACAATGCCATTAATTAAACTCCAAGATATTACACCTCTTTGGTTATAAATCAATTTTAGTAACTGCAAATATGTTAAGTCATACATCAGTAACTTTGCAGAGGGTGAACAATAAAGCAATAGAATGCAAACAGATTTCCTACGCACCTGAATTATTTGTGTCAATACTTTTGAAAACAAGCCATAGTTTCATCTCATGATCCATGCAATATCTCAGAAACTCATCAAACGTCAAATGGTCATCATCAGTCTTATCTCCAAGTTCAATAATTTTCTACAAAAATCAAATCAAAGATTCTTTACTTGCAACATTTCATAAAGCAATCCATAAATGCAAATCCAAACCAACCATGCCCCAAGATAGCAGGGGGTTTTATCAGGGAGAGGAGATAAATTGCATATAAAAAAATAGTGACGTTGTCAACTGGCATTTCTATTCAAGTCAAGCACAACAAAGAAAGTGTTAATAATTTATCAGGCTTGAAGAATGAATGTTATTCAAGTGGGACAATACAGTGCTAAAACACCTGCATTTTCTATTTAACTCTGCAGAAAAACAAATAGCAAACTTTCAGTTCTGTTAATTCTAAAATATTTCATATTACAATTGAGCTTTAGGCGCAGCCTGCCACAACGTTGGTTGATTTTATATAGTAAAACATTTGCTCTGCAAGCTAAGCTCCGCTAAATTCTATAAAAAACCAACTCAGTTGCCAGGCACAGATCTAATTTTTGCTAATTGAAGAAAAAACAAAATTCCCGCAAGAATTGTTTAAAACAACACCAGTGTTTGTGGTTTGAAATGCATTGATGAATATTAGGAATTTTTATGTTTCTTCCAGTTCAGGCATGGTGTGGTCGCAAGGCAAGCCCGGCCCAAAATTAATAGTTTAATATCAAGTAACTTTTCCTGCTAAGGCATGAAATTGCCTCAAAGAATGCATTTGACATTAAGCTCAGCTAACTATAACTTTAGATTTGGAAAACAAAAGAAATAGAATAAAAAACCTGAAAACGTGGTGCAGGGCCTAGTCAACCTACCTCGGCTTGTCCAGGAATGTGTTTCACTCCCATACGCTTTAAACCTTCGGAAAGTTCACTAACATCAATTTTTCCATCCTTGTTCACATCTAAATCTTTAAATAACTTTGATATCCTCACTTCGTCGAATTTATACCCATCGTAGTGGTCAGTTTTGGCACCCTCTATATGCGCCATGTTGGCAAGTGCTCAAACTGAAGCCACCAACACTTCTCTATCTTTTCCTTTCTCCAAATCGAGGTACATTCCATTGAGCAGGGGGCTCTATTGATAAAATTATCTGAAAATACTTTTAAAAAATATTGACGAACAAATTAAAATTTTCAGTTTTATGAACAATAGCTTGATTAAAGCATTTTCGAAAAATTATATATTGCACATAGAGCCTCAAATGAAGCTTCAAAGCAATATTAATTCAATTCATAATGATATCTTAAGCACTTACACAAAGTTGAAGTTTCCCCGTCAAAATTGGTTGCTGAGTCACACCATGCTCACACCCTTCTTTGCGACTTGCAAACTTGCAAACCAAGATCACAATTTGGCAAAAAACCCCAATATCATACAACATTACCATGAAATTGATGGCTCATTGTGGTCTGCAATTTTAGACTGGTTCTTATGGAATTCTTTTCTACATTGGAGTATCATACCAATATCTTTTATTTTCTATTACTGCGAGATATTGCACTTTTATGGTCTACCTTGAAACCACCCACTAAGACACAAGAAACGAAAGAGTATATATATAATAAGCCTACATAAAATAAAATTTGTTAAATCTAAAATTTACCTCGAACAAACACCAAGATAAGACCATGTTTGTCCATTTTGTATATTATTCACTGGCATATGGAACAAACTGTCGCAAACTCCAAAAATGACGACGTTTGAAAGAAAATATAGCAAACAAAAGATTAAGTTTTAGTAACCTCAAATTTTGTTGCAAAATATCATATAATACTCTATATGCGAGGAATATATTCAAAATTACATCATTTTACTGTACTTAGCTTATCTTTAAAATAACTTAGCAAAATATCTCAGCTTATAGCCACGTGGCGTATGGGATAAATATTGAAATAAAAAATAAGAGAAAAATAAAATAGTGTCAATAATGTCTTTCCAAAGAGCCTTCAAATTGCGTTAGCTTTGCAATATATTAAAAATGACTAATATGAGTAAACTAGAAACAAGAAAGTAAAAATGTACATTAATCATGTTAAAACATGTGTTGCTATAAAATCAACCAGAATAAAAAACAGAACATTGTACGGCAATTTAGACTCCAAAAATAACGGAATATAATTAGGGACAAAACATATTAATTAAATCAGATCCTATATCGCTGGTAAATAGACAGATTGCGACCAATCCCACTCTTTCATTTATAACCACGGAATGCTGGTAAATCAGATAATAATTCTGACCCCAGACATTCGTTGACTAAAGATACTATGACAAAGACCAACGACTGACAAAGATTAAAATATTTCCAGCTACTGAGACTCGAGAACAATGGGATTCGGTACAAAATTGGACTTCTTATTTTCATATCCATCTATTGCCATATGCAAGGTCTCTTTTGACGATCTATTGACCCAGTCAAGGTCTCTGTTCATATTATTATAGACCGCTGCGTAAACTGAAAAAACCGGTCTTTAATCAGTGCCTTCACCTCACTCCATAGACCACAAGGTATAATCATGTCAAACCCACAACAACGAAAGAACCAGCGCACCCAAAGTAATCACGACCAATTTATTGCGTTTTCTCGCTTGAATTTGTTGCCAACGTTTGTAGCAATGCAACTATTTTCTTTGACATTTGTAACAATGCAACTTTCACGCCAAAAGTCAGGAATTCCTCCGAGGTCTGGGCTCTATATTGCCTTGTGACGACAGATGTACTTGGTTCATCCTTTTTTACCAACAGCCTCGTATTCAGTCTCAGTCTCGTTCCCAACCATCATAATTTGCTTTAAAACTCGCTGTGACCAGATTTGATTAAGTCACTTGCCAACGTGTTCAATATTCGTCTGGATATCCGTTGCATTCCGCTTGCTGCTTGGCCAGCCTCGTTTAGAGAATCATTGATACGCCAGCCATTGATCTGAGCAGATAAAGTGTAACGATCATAAGAAGAAATAAATTAACAATAAATCTAATCAGATGAACATTGCCACATCAGAGTGTATTGTTCTAGAAATCCAATTAATTGCCTAAAACGTTGAATCCGATCCAATTGCAATTTCAACGACAAGGATTCCTCATTGAAGCTCATAATATCCAATGCATTACCAATGACCCAACATAGTATATTCATTTCAAGAACCTGACAGTTAAAAGCGACCCCACAGACTACGCGGTGATATCTTTGTGTAATTAGGAGTTAGGTGACACGTGGACCCAGTTAACATAACTTGAAGGGTGCCAAAAACTTAAACAAAAGCAAGCATGATCAACCCAGTTAATCTCTTGATAAAAGAACTCCTAAACTACGTAGATATCACTTTTATAATTAAATGACTGGTATTATTTTACACGAAAATCATTGTCAAGTATTCTCACCTTATTCAAGCTTCGCCTGGAACTTCTGCTTCGACTTCTTGATTTGCTTCGACCCCTGGACCTAAAATGATGCAATATTTCCATAAAGAACTTTCATAAAATAAGAAATAATGAAACAATAGCCTGGATATACAGATAAAACAAATGTGCAACGCAAATGAGCAATACCTGCGGACAGGACAGTTTATAAACATAGGGAGAAGAGTTTGTATGCAGTTCTCAAAAGATTGAGATGTTAGGATTAAGTGAAAAATCTTACCGACTTCTGTGCTCATCCTCATCACTGCTGTAATCACTGGAAGAAACGACTTTTGAACGATTCGTTTCGTGAAATGTGTGAATGTGATGAACTGTATTCGCCACGGGGTAAACAGGGGTCGCCCCTTTTGTCACCACGTCAGAAATCACCCTGATAGTAGATAGAAAGGAAGGTTGAATAATAAACAAAGAAGTATTTAGTAAAAAGAAATAAAAAAATATATAAACTAAGGATCTCACTGCAACTTCGCAGCTATCTCTGACAAATTAATTGCATTCAAGGCAGATGTGTATGGGGTCCAACAATTAACAAATTCACTCATTCTCAAATGGCTAAACTGGCTAAACTCACACCTAAGAAATTGGCGGGCTCTTGCAATGCGTTCACTACAAACTTCAACGTTTTGATACTCGAACTCAACATCCTTGCAAATTCTTACCAGTATGGGGAATTATTTGAGTAGGGGGCATACTCGAAGGGGGTGGGGGTACTCGAGGATTTACGGCATGAGATTAAAGATATAGCTATTATACCTGTAAGTTTTTGGATCTGTTGAATATGCAATAGGAGTCGTTGGACTATGATGAACAACGCGAGTCGTTGGGCTATGATGAACAATATGAGTCTCTCTTGCATGTGGAGTTGAAGTGACAAAGCCAGGCTGTGCAGTCTTGACGATTGCAGATTCTTGCGGTCGAAACACAGTAACAGAGGCCCCGGGATCGAGAAAATCACGTGGAAATACATAGCTACCGTGCTGGTGATAACCAGTGCCAGAGCAGATCGGACAAACGGGGGTTATCACTGAAGGAGTCGGATGCGATTGGGCTGATGGTGTTGGTGGAATTGTAATATTGTGCCTGGCATCTTCACGCATGCGCATATCCCGTGCCAATGCATCGATTCTCGACTTCAGCTCTTCGTAATGTTGATTGGTATGGTCCAGTTGTTCATTTTCGTGATTAATTTTATGAACACGTTGCTTTTCTTTGATTGTTTCAGCGCTCCGGTCAAGCTGCTCGCTTAAATCTTGTATCTTTTGCTTCAGTTCGTCGAATATGGGATTTGTCGTGTTGCTTTCAGCCGGACGATTGTCACCACGAGTGTCTGACCGACCTAGGTCGTGTCGTATTTGATCAGCGAGAACCTGCGCACGACTCAATCTGGCTATCTCGCTGCGAAGGAGCTGGAGTTCTTCTCTTAAAGGCTCGGCGTAATAACTACAAAAATATAGCGAATGTAAAATAAATGAATCACTGTCCACAATAAATAGAACACCCATACATTGGATCAGCCACGGGTTAAGATAAGACGCAATTGACAAGACCTCTGTCTGAATATCAATGGGTAAAATTTAGCAAACGTATAGCTGAAAACGTCAAGTGTTCACCTCTCTGTTCTTTGGCCCACGCTTGATCTTCTCAAAGGTTCATTGTGGTTATCACTTCTTGTACTCTTCTCTTGTGGTCTTGTGCTAAAAGAGCGGTCACTTCTTGGTCCTGCAAAACAGAGAAATAAATACAACGTAAGAGCAATTGAATTTACTTTCACTTCGGTAAGACTGTAATCCACTACATGAAATTCAGAGTACACTGAGTTGACATGCTTGATTATAACTACAAGGCAAGGACTTCAAGTAGGAACATCCTAATGACCTAAACTCTATTTTTATTCGCAAATCCTGCTGATCCTAACCCTAGCCATAACCCTAACCCAAAGCCTGACCCTGATCCTAACCCTAACCCTAACCATAACCCACCTAGCCCTAGCCACAACGTTAAGCTTACCCCTTTACCCTAAACATGGTCAATAGAAAAATTGTATTGATTGTATCGACTATGCCCTAGACTTTAACCCTAAGCATCAGAGCATCCACTTACAACTAAAACTACGTAAAGATAAAGTCCACACAAAGGACTGGCGTATGTAGAGATGTCCCTTCTGTCTATAACAGAGGTCTGCTTTACTACCGGGCAACCTGGGTGTCCTAAATGGAAAGGTTTACACAACTGTTATTGGCTGTGTGTGTTTGTTCGACTTATACGAAACACGTGAACAGTAATTAGACTGGATTAATCTTCCTTGTCACGACACAGTTGAAACCAATATGACATGGTTGAGATGGATTATCAAACATTGATTTATTGATCATTTTACATCTATTGAATCAAAATCGATTCTATTTTCTCTTCCTCGCTTGCCCCGCCCACTGGTGAATTGAAAACCAAAATAGCATGCATGTAGCAAAAATAAATGAAATTAATTCATCCTTACCACTGCGAGTTATCTTATCCTCCTCTCTGTTGCTATATGTTGACGTGGGTGAGCTTTGAGGTCTTCGCGCCCTCGGCCCAGGCAACGCTACATAGGAATCATCCTCTTGGTATATGACGGACAGCCTTGGCTCAGTACTTGCAAACGATGGCCTTTTGTGATCTCGCCTCGGCTTTAATCGTTCCCGAAAACTATAATGATTATCGTGATTATAGCTGTCGCTTGTTGTTATCGGGCGATGAATTGGCGAAGATTCCACAGAGAGCACTCGCATCGGTGCTCGGTGTTGCGAGCCAATACTTGTCATGTCATCCGAGAGGCGACGACCGTCGTGCTGCTGTTCTCGTGCATTTATCGGCTGATTGGGTATAACCGAACTCCCACCGTCAATCTCTGAATAACGATCCCATGACTCCTGCTCTGGAGAGCTTTTCGCGCCTTTGTTCGCCATTTTAGATTTCCTGAGATGGCGTGGATGATGCTTTCGTTCACTCGTTACCAGTTTCTCGCTGTGGTGGGCAGCAGTTGGAGGATTCAGTTGTGTATTTTGCTCTCGCATCTCCTTCCCCTCGTCGCTTTGGTATATTCCTTGCGTTTGACTCAGCATAGGCCTAGTTTCTGCTTGCAACACGGTTTTCTGTTGTCGACTGCCATTGTGCAACTCCTGCGACCGCAACGTTCCTTCTGAGCCAACAAAACCGCTGTCAACATTACTGTCCGCAGTATTAGGCCGATGCCTTAAGCCGTATATATTACCCTTTGGTTGATCGATCAAACTCGGTACTTTATCTTGTTCCGAGTAAGCACTACTATTCACACGGTCCGCTCTTGTATTTGCTAAAGATTCCTCACTACTTGAATTCCGCAACGGAGCAGACCTACCTTTAGACATCCGGCTCCCGGGCCTTGAACTCTGCTTGCGTCCATCGCTGTAACTGTCCCGGTGTGAATTGCGAGACGAATTTGTTCGGTTCGCATTAGTTGGCTTACCATACGCGGGCCATTGGGCACTTTCTTTTCCGACCGGAGTTGCAATAGACTTATCGTATTCATCAAGCGGACTCGAAGTCGCAGTGGGACCGGGCTGATTGTGATCCGGTGTTATACTCGGTCTTTTACCTTGCACTGAACTATGTCGAGATAAATGGTTGTCGCGTTTAGTCCGGCTGTTAGCTCGAGAATCCCGGCTGTTGTTTCTGTCATCTTTCCAGTCCGATAACCTGAATAACATAAAATATATGTCTCTTTATCAATTGTCTAAAGAACAAGACCACAAAGCTATAAACTCTAAAGTAAAAGAAACTATGAGATTACAATAGGAGAGCTTTCATCAACGAAAAATAAACAGATGTAATTAGATGGAAACAAGTACATCACGCATATTCGATCATTTCAAAAATAAAAATGATGTGAGGTCTCAAAATTGTTTATTATTTATTTAAAAATTATTCATTTATTTAGTTAGAAGTGTTTTGTTGCACTTCGTTTTTGGAAGGTCGCAATGTTTTCATTTTGAAAAGAGGCAGCATTTTAATAATTTTTAGGTAGGATTTGAATTGAACGAGTTTCATTTTTGATAAATTTTGAATCCGTGTACATTATACTTTCTCGAACTAAAATAAGGTAACAGAGCGTCAGATCTAACAACAATAAAAGACACAAATATTCTTTTTTCTGATATCTTACTTCAATTTAGTCCAACAAAAGTATAATACGTAACCACCACCAACCACCATAAGTCCCACACTCAAAAGTATTCAAGTCAGTGCATTTAAGCAATCGAATACAGAGACAGGGTCAAAAAACAATACCAGATGCAGTTATGCTACGCGCGACAAGCAATTGTCAAAATTGATACTTTGACCTAAATTAACTGGGTTTTACTATAGCATACAAGAAAGGTAATTAAACAAATTAAATAACGTGACTAATTAAGCTGCCGCGTGAAATGGCAATATTTCCTAATCTGCGCCCTTAAACTACGATTTTCAAATCCCCAGTTGAGCTTGGCGGATTAACACGTGGTCAAAGTGCAGATCGATTTTTAAACTCCCGATTGTTAGCACGTGTCATCGAATTCGAATCCACAGACCCGATGTTAATTCCACCACTCTTCGAAAGTCTTAGCATTGCAACATTCTTCCTTGCAGCATGCACTGCTATGCTACACGTCGATTACAAGATAAACCAACCCATTGTAAAATAAATCCGCAAGACACCTTACGTGGATCAGCATATTACCAAAACATAGCAGAGATTGCACAATCAGTCGCTTGGCTTAATTAGCTACAAAACGTGACTCAGCATTGATCTATCAATACGAAGTCTTTCTGATCGGTTTCGCTGTCATTCTACCAATACCAGAGCCGTTTGATATCAGATTCAAATCGACTTTTGGTCTGTTGAGCAGGGCTAGTTTATGATTCGCCTGGCTGCGAGAATTATTCGCCAAAGACTCCTCCGCATTCGCCAAGCAAACCGGACGAAGTCGCTTGTCAAACTCTGAGATGTTCTCAGTGCTGTTGTATGGGGATATCAACGGTGTACTGCTACTCGATGTCGTATTTTCATTAGAGTCGAGCCGCAATGTCTCTGTCATAAACCCCTTGCGATGCTCTTCGGATTTTCTTCTACCTGGTTTACTCTGCTTGCCACTAGTATTTCTATTATAACTCTCCAAAGATCTCAAACAGTCGAAGCTTTTACTGGACCAAGATGGCCTAGGCGTTGATGGTCGATGTTTACAGGGTGTAACAACGGTCGACTTACTTCTGTTCGTCAAATTGCCTTGATTGCCACAAAGAGGTGGGAGGGACAGGGCGTCGTGCGACTGTAGTCGTTGATTGATGCAAGTTGCCGGTCTCTTTATCGAGAATACTTCATCATGCTCTTTAGTCACCGGTAATTCATCTTTTAAATCCTCGCTAATTGTCGGCAGATTCGATAGAGCTGTTTCCGAATCGCCTTCTGATCTGACCATTCTGATTCTTTGCAGCACGTGTTTCGATTGAAGGTTCTGCTGCAAGTTGACGTCGATCAAATCACTCGAGCCATTTTTCGTCTCTGCGTGGTTCATCGTGAACATCTTTGATAAAAACGGCAGTTGAAATATAGCAATCGTCCCAAACCTTTCCTCAAGTTCAGCCTTATTATCCAAAAATTCCTAAACGTAGCTATTTTCCAAATTAAACCTTTCAAAACGAATCCTCGAAATCCAGGCTTCCAAAACGAATCCTCGAAATCCAGGTTTCCAAAACGAATCCTCGAAATTCAAGCTTCCAAAATGTATCAACTATCAATGTCCGTCTTCGTGGCATAAAAAAATAACAAGGCAGTTCAATTGCCAGTGCAGGCAAAATTATTTATCCAATCCTTTTTTACAACACACTGTGTGATCTATGCCGGTGCATATACCGACCAAATGAATGCCTTTCAGGAAACACAAATATCTGTAGCAGCAACAGTACTTAAAACAACTGAGATTTCAAAAATTGATTGCAAATAATCGAAGATAAGTAATCTTGAATTCGCAAACCATTTCCTTTATCAATAAGCTAAATTGTTTCTGAATATTCCAAGATCTGTTGCCACTCCACTACGATTGGTAGAGAACGGTTTATTTCCAAGTTGTGTTTGTGTTGAACGTGCTTCCCTCGAAATATCCAGAAATTGCTTTATCAATAGACGTTTTGCGAGATTTATCTCAAACAAGGATTCCAAATTCGACTTTCCAAATCAATAACACAAGGCAATAGTTTCTTTGTTGCTGCAGATAGTTTCTGTTCGTTTTTCTTTTTCCCACCGAGACAAAACCAAGTTAGTCTTCGCAGTAATAATTCAAAATACAAACACGAACAGTTATCTGGTGCGTGTCGTGTGTTTAAAAAAGTAATTCTGCCAAACGTTAATAGCTGTAAATTATCTCAACTGACGAGCGATGTTGAGTCCGAGCTTGCCTCTGTTCCGTGCAGCGCGGTGAATCGAATGATTGACATTAGCAAAGATTGACAGTGCACAAGTGGTCAGCCACAAAGATTAGTCAAACACAGTCTCACTCAGGACAAAATTATCATTTTAGATAAATTTGAATAATGGCCACTTCTTCTATTTGAAGGGAAAGCCTGATTATCACTGAGCAAGCCAAGGTCTCCGACGGTCCAAGTAAACCTGCTTAGAACGACCAGAACTATTTTGCAGCATCCGTTAGCGACAGCTACCTTCTCATCAGAAGAAACTTGCTTAGAAATTTAATTTAAAAATTTTAAATCGGCCACTACAGTGTTACTATGAAAGGTATAAACTGAATTAAACCAGATCAAAATACCACGCAATGCAATGAATCAGAGAGAGATAAGCCGCAGGATTAAAAGCCCGGGACCTCTTATGCTAAATCTCATTAAAGATGGCGGGATTTTAGAATTGCAACATGGCATCAGATCAGTGCATACCTGTCCCTCACTGAGCAAACATACCGTTATTTCGGCAATTAAGCTTTGAAAATTTCGGGACACAGTTACAATGGAATCCGACATATCGAGAGCCTAAGAAACCTATATTTTGTTTCGTGATTTTGCTATCAGAAAACGTTTGAGCGTCATTAATATACTACGAAGCAATCTAACGCGGGGAAAGATGTTCAGCTCAGTTTCCTCCAACATCGAAATTCACGACTCGTTAATTCGAGATTCTATTGTACAAATATGTACAAATATTAAACTTTTAGCGATAATAAAAAAAGCTGTGAAAAGACCCTTCAGCTGACTAATCAACAAAGAATATAATCAGAAGGAAGAACAAATTCGTCAATATTGACTGTAATTGTGTGCAGGCCCATGACAAAGACCCTTGGTATATAAGAAATTGTAGAATGTATGTAGAAAGATTAATTTAAAGTGCAAGGCAGGGCTTTAAAATGTTTATTACGCGTATTTGACCTTTTTGAATATTTGTTTAACATGAGTTGAGAATCTGTTATGACTTTCAGAATTCTCAAGAAAATGCCGCCTATCTTTGTTTAGCCTCGAAATGAAACATGATTCTGCACAGGTTTCAGCCTGTGAAACAGAGCAACGAAAATAGACAAGCCAATCTCAGAACCCACGTGAAACTTTTAACTATCTGTATATCTAAGGATGATAATTTTATCACAAGTTGTTCCTGAGCAAATGCAAAAATAGCCTCTCATTGGAAACAACCTCGTATTGAAGAAGAGCCTCATACTGACACAAATAATTCTCTACAGATTACAGATAATATACACCTTTCATCAAAGCCTTTAAATATAGAGAGTTTTTTGAAACTGGAATTTAAAAATTCAGAAGCTGGTAACTCAAGACATGAATTGTAATTCTATCAGATCGTTAAACAGCCTTCAATTGATAACAGTCAGTAAATTTCAGAAAACAAAATAGTCATTAAGCGTCTTCATATTCCAGAAAAACCCATTTTATCATATTAATCATAATTAAAACATTTTAAAACCCATATTTAATATCAGATTTATAAGCCATGGTATGTGAATAGTTTTTATAGTTTTATACTTGGTTGTCATTATCAAATCTGCTTCACAAGGAGGTTATGTGGTTGAAATTCCATCAAAAAGACAGGTCCAAAATTCTGTGTCCGAAAATTAAACCGTCCGACATTTTTGAGGATTAATGTTCGTTAAACGTCGCTCTTCTCATGCACCGAATCAAATACAATTAAGTTCGGCAGTGGAGCGACTCTGGAGCGGCAGCAAGTTAAACGTCGAAATTAATTGTCGCCCCTAATAGCATGTAACAATAGATAGAACACTACTGCTTCCGTTGCAATTTTTATTGTTCAAAGGTTCAAGAACGTTCAAGTTGGACGTGTCGTCGCTCCTAATCAAATTTGCCGTACTTAATCAAGTTAAACGTCGCTCTTCTAATTCACCTATTTGATTCAGCGCATGACAAGAGCGACGTTTAACTTAGGTCTAAGATGCCTGGTAAACCTCCCACAAATATCACCATCGTTTGAGGTTAATTTCAACTTGGGTTTCACTAGCAGGTGTGGCTAAGCTGATAGACATTTCAGGAAAGCAAACATGAAGATCATTATAAAGCCAACAGATAACATGCTTCAACGATTTCAAAATGATTGGGGCATGGAATAAGTTCAGCTGCTTGGGGAGCACAACATTAAACTGAATAAATAGAAATAAAACACTTACTTCGATTTTAAATTTGATCGACTGGGAACATCCGGGTACTTTCCACGCAATTCTGATTCTTCGGAAGAATAGACAATGAGCTCCTCCGTCGATTCTACTGGCTGGTCAAATTCTCTGAGCGACCAATGTCTTTTCTGAGCAAACATTCCCGGATGTTTCATGTCAGGACTACGGGATCGTGCCAGGTATTGATGAGGGACATTCGTGCTACTATGGTCTCGTGTTGGTGATTCTCTGATAAGTGATTCTGAAGCATAGTAACCTGATTCAGCCAGTTCTTCCGAATAATTCGGCTGCTAAAAGATTTAAATAAGATGATACGTAATAAGACGTTAGCTTTCAGAAAGACAAATATATCTCCACAGGCCTTTGCGATAGCAGAAGACTTTATTATCCAAAAATCAAATATAAATAATATTTTTACTTATACCAAAATAGTAAATGCAAAATATGTTACTCACTTTCTCTTGAGGTGATGATGATCCTAAAAATAAAAAAATTCGGGGTAAACTACATATCGATCGTGGAAAAACAAATAAAGATAAAAAATTCGAGTTTCTTAGGTTTAGAATTATTGAGGCTGAAATCTGAAACATACACAAAAAAATAGTAAATCATGACAAGAAATGCGTGATATTTAGCGTGATTTTATTCGAATCTTCGAATTTATTTTAGCTGACATGAGGCTCAGCCTCGAGCTCAGCCCCTTGTCGCTTTGCGGCGAAAAAGCCACCCACAAAAAAATGGCGAAAATACCTCCCAGCTAGAACTATGACTTTTCAAACTCAAAGTTTACTGATAGCTACTTTCAATTAAAAACCTCAGAGAAACATTCAAATCTGTAAAATGTTACGTTTTCTTCATTATACGGAAATTTCATGGTTCGTTTTACAATATTATTATTATTTACAAACTTTACCGCACTTTGCAGTGGTAGGAATTGCTAGGCCCACATATCTCTTGGAAGGTGGAATGTTTGTGTCAATGTGCTTAAATGCAGTGTTTCGATGTAACAAATTGAAAAGGGGTGGATTTCTCGAAGGTGAGTGGCGACCTGGAGGGTGGGGCTCGTTAGCATTCTAGAATATATTATGTTCCATCTCTATGAATATACATGAACATGACGAAACGTCAGCCAGGTCGCCATGTCAAAGTGTTTCCTCTGCCATTTTGTTTTCTCTGTGACAATACGGAGTTATATACGTTTCTTGTTTGTCAAAACCACCTCTTTTAAGTCCTGAATTCCCCCATGTAAATTGCTGTGAAGTTTTTACAAATACAAACCCACACGAAAGATGAAAACTATAAGACAGCCTATCGTGACCTTTGGACAACAAATGGATCCTAAATTCACCTGATTAGGAATAACATAACAATTTAAAAATTAGACTCTGGTGAGCATTTATCAACAGTGTTTGAAACTTTATTTCATAAATTGACAAGGATATCACTTTTTCTGAGAAGTAAAACAATAAACTTTGCTGAGTAAACTTTACATTCAATTTTGCCCGTGAGCAATTTGTCTTAAATCGTACAAACAGCAAAATACTCCAAACTAGACCTAAAAACTATCTAAAAATCTTAACTTCATATTACTACTCACTTTAAAACATTAAAATTAACAACAAATAGCTCAAAAAATCATACCCTATGGGATTGTTTTCGTTGGGCCTAGGCGCTGTGGACAGGCGGAAACAAATGTAAAATTGGAAAAAAAAGCTATTACCTGTTGATAATATTCTCCTGACATCGTAGAAAAGTATTAAAAATTCTTATTAAGGCCGTACTGCCAAAACAGAGTAGACAAATAACTTTGCAGTCAAGCTTTCCTTCATGCAGTCTGCACATCGTCAGCCCTGTTCTCCTTCTCTGTCCTTGCTGAGTGGCCTAGGAACATGTCTCGCCGTTCAAGACACCGTTACGTCACAAATGCTCCTGCGCAGTACCAATTAAAACACCCCAGCGCATGCCGACCACCTTTCTCCTCCGCATGACGTAACCCTAACCCTAAGCCCAATGCATCAGCCATTAGATAGTATTACGTCAGCGACGCTCCTGCGCAGTACCAATTAATACACCACTGCGCATGCTGACCACCTTTTTCCTCCGCATGACGTAACCTTAGCCCTAACCCTAAGCCCAATTAGGCCTTAGTGGCTAAGGCCACCAATACGTCACATATGCTCCTGCGCAGTACTAACAATTATGGTACTGCGCATGCTGACCACCTTTCTCCTCCGCATGACGTAATCATAACCCTAACCCTAACCCTAACCCTAAGCCCAATGCCTTAGTAGCTAAGGCCACCAATACGTCACATATGCTCATGCGCAGTACTAATAATTATGGTACTGCGCATACTGACCACTTTTATCCTTCGCATGACGTAACCCTAACCCTAACCCTAAGCCCAAAGCACCAGTAGCTCAGGCAACCAATACGTCACATGTGCTCCTGCGCAGTACCAATAATTATGGCACTGCGCATGCTGACCACCTTTCTCCTCCGCATAACCTCACCCTAACCCTAAGCCCAATCCATCAGCCATTAGGTATAGCGTTACGTCATTGACGCTCCTGCGCAGTACCAATTAATACGCCACTGCGCATGCTGACCACCTTTCTCCTCGGCATAACTTAACCCTAATCCTATCCCTAACCCTAAGCCCAATGCATCAGCCATTAGGTATAGCGTTACGTCATTGACGCTCCTGCGCAGTACCAATTAATACGCCACTGCGCATGCTGACCACCTTTCTCCTCGGCATAACTTAACCCTAATCCTATCCCTAACCCTAAGCCCAATGCATCAGCCATTAGGTGTAGTGTTACGTCAATGATGCTCCTGCGCAGTACCAACTAATACGCCATTGCGCATCCTCACCACCTTTCTCCTCCGCATAACGTAACCCTAACCCTAAGCCTAAGGCCAATGTCTCAGCCATTTTGGACACTGCACGTCTTAAACGCTCCTACGCAGTACCAATAACTACGCCAGTGCGCATGCTGAACACCTTTCTCCTCCGCATAACGTAAGACTAACCCTAAGCCCAAGCTTAAAGCCAATGCCGCGAAAAACGAGTGAGGAAACAGGGGTGCAATGTAGTGGCTTTAGTGACAGTGCGCAAATGACGGTATTCACTTTGCGAAGCAAAAATTCAGCAATATAATACCTGTTTGGTGTATATCGGAGTGGGCATTCTTACTTCGTTCACTTGACAAAGATCGCGACCTAAAATTGGAATATGAGTGGGTATTTGATCAATATAAAATATATACAACATATAGGTGAACTACACAATACGATATTTAATTGAATAGAGTTTGCACGCTGGGAGGAAATAGCATAAATATTGCGTGCATGGGGATTATTCAATGTTATCACAGCTTCACACTCTCTAACAAGCTTAGCGACCTTACAAGGTCATTTCGTCCAGCATAAAATGCGCACAAAATATACCTCGATGCTCTGCCGTGACCTTCAGATGATACAAAGGAAAGCTGTCTTCCCTGCAAAAGATTTTCAAATCAACTTTAAACGCATGCTTTGATTTCAGTAGAATCTCGATATAATGAACCAGCACACAGGTAGAGTCAACTCTGTCTAATTCAAACACATCGGGGAGAGGGAAATTCTTCGAATTATAAAAACTTTGAATTATAAAGGTTCGTTTTTTGAGCATTGGTTCTTCGTCCGAGTTAAATAGGATTGGAATTACATGAGCTCGAACCAATGACTGTATTTATAACAAAATAATTGTCTTTCCCTTACATACATTTGATAGCATATTTAAATTTTACCAAAAACCTAACTTCCCACATAATAACAAATGTTGGGTCTCTTTAAGGGTTGCGTGTGCATGTATGCGTGTGCATGTATACACTAAAAATTTTTAATGCGTTTGAACAGCAAAAGTGAGGTCAGAAAAATTATACATACCTCTATCGCAGCGCTATTTCGCATTTGGTGCTCTGGAGATGTTGACAGGCTGGAAAAAGAGGAAAACGGTTATAAGATCAATCTGGAGAAGCTTTGCAGGAAACTGAGTAAAAGATAGCTAAGCAGCATAAGTATGATGAAGTCAATTAAAAAAATAACAAGCCTTGCTTGCTAAAACTCACAGTCTAAGCCTTTGGAAGTCGTTTCTCAAAGCCCTTTCCAGTTCTTCATTTCCTCCGCCATTTTGTTTTTCGGAAAACAATTGTTCCCCAATGTCGTCGCAAACTTCTCCAAGTCTGAGCTCCAGTTTATAAAGCTGGTGACAAGAAGATAAGATACTTTTAATTTGAGTTTTACAGAAAATGAGAAAAATGAGACTACAAATACATAACTTTTCCTTTAATTAGAGATACGTGAAGGTGGTGCATAGAAAGATAAGACGTTCTTTTATAAATTAGCGCATGTTGAATGTTATTACTTCGCCTTCCAAACTGTTTGGATCCATAAATTTTGCCGGAGGTCTATAAAAAGAAAACAGAAAAATAATACGAAGTAATAATAATATTAATTAATTGACACAATACGGAGCAAAAAGAAATGTCGGGCAAAGCTGTCATTTGCTATTATCCTGTTTCGATTGATTCAAAACAAAAAGGTTTGAGTATTGAAGCAATGCAATTTGGAAATATAACTGCATGAGTGTGATGCAA
This sequence comes from Sanderia malayensis, assembly GCA_013076295.1. Taxonomy (NCBI): domain Eukaryota; kingdom Metazoa; phylum Cnidaria; class Scyphozoa; order Semaeostomeae; family Pelagiidae; genus Sanderia; species Sanderia malayensis. The sequence continues at coordinate 4,362,895 of RQOL01000828.1, forward strand.
CTAATAACATAATTGCTCATCAATTGTAAATAAATAACGCAACACGACTCGTATAGACTAAATTGGCCTACAAGGATTATCTGTTTTCATTTATTTATTTACCCCAGTGGCTATCAAAATAATGTTTGTAAAACAGGATAAACACTTTGGCATGGAATCAAACGACAATCAAAAAAGATTAAATATGAATACTGTCCTAGATACTAATCTACTTCCTTATCCTTGAATTAAGCCCTCTTGAATTGACTTATTTTATTTACCTCTCGGAGGGATCAGTTCCTTGGGACTTCGTTTTTTCCACTCGATTCAAATGTTCGACTTGTCTTTTGAGATTATCATGTTTATCCTTCAGGGCATTGTAGAGATTTCTCTGTTGTTCATAGCTCAACTCGCGTTCGTTCAAAGCGCTTTGAAAAGCATGAATATCATTTTGCAGGTCTTTTAATCGGACAGCAACATTGACGTGGTCAATTTCAGGCATTTTAGCTGGCAAGTTCCTGGCATCTGACCCGTCGGGAAAGTCATTAAACCCTGCTGATGAGCTTTTCGTCACATAAATATCACCATTAGGCCCACTCAAAATGCCTCGCTCACCTTTTGAGTACAATACTTGTCGAGGTGCTGATTTGAACTCGATCAACTTTGATTCAACAGCTTGATTGGGAGCAGGAGAATCAGAAAATAAATTAACTCTTGCTCCAATTCGTAACTGATCGATAGTATTCTCTGCTTGTGCATGTTTTGCCAGTAAAATATCGTATTCCTCTTGTAATCGTTTATACAAATCGCCGGCCTCTTGTCTTGACAAAGATTCACCTAAAAGTCTCTCATTTAACTCTCTTATTTGTTCTGATTTACCAGACGAAGCTGAACTGGCATTACTAGCTAAACTTTCTTGCCATTCCTCCATCATAATTGAATGTAGACCGATTTAATTTGTTACTCATCCTGTATATATCCCATTGTGTATACCGTAGGCCAATGACGGTTGGTGATCAAGAGCACATGGCAAACCAACAACTCTTTGTTTCGTCAGCAGGTTTCAATATTCAAGCAATCTGACAAAGATAAAAGATCGCTGAAATTAATATTTAAATAAACCAAAGTACGGTTTACTTTCTATTCACATAATGACCAGTTGCTGCAAACTGTTATCGTGGTAAAATCTTTGTTAAAATGAGAATTCACAGAGGAATGGCTGGAATCTTCTGACGCTCGTCAACTTAATAATACATCAGTGTAAGCTTTTCAAATCAAACATGACAAAGCATCTGTATTGTTCCTCTGTTGAACTTTTGAAACGATTTGTTGTTCGAAGATGATCACTCAGACGATGACTTGGTTTCTGGGGACGCTAACCAAAGCCTCTCAAGTTGTATCTAAGGACGCAAAAATGTACACAATTTGATATCCTGTCTTTATTCTCTATCCTAAAAACCTTCCTGTAATCGTCTTGATCACGTTCGGTAAGAGAATAATTGACAAAAGAATTAAGATTCATTAATTATTAACATTGTTTTAAATGCTTCCAGCGGGGCATGTGTTTGACCGCACAAAGAATCATTTTGATAAAGTTCTGGAAAGGAGGTTACGTTACAACCTTTGTCATCAAACACTTTTAGTTTTATTTTTTTACAAAACTTTCTCTTGACAAGAAATAAAGACAAATAAAGCTAAATTTGAAGAATGTGAACATTTGGGGTGGGTAATTGATAATTTACAGGTTATGAGGAGGAGGGGGGTACATAATTCCAGATAGATAATCTAGAGCTTTCGCGGGATGGTGCAAATTATACGCGTTTACTCTGCATTTTTCTGCGCCTCGTCCCGCGTATTGCTCGCAGAGGGTTCAAGCCATTTCCGAGAATTCGAAAGACTGCAAGAAAACTAACAACATGGTGTGTTCGCTGGCGGCCTAAGCATGAAGCTGAATTTATTTCACATAGTTAGACCTTTCCTTCTGTTTTGCCTTGTTTTACAATCTTATGGTGAACCCATAAGTCTTGCATTTGGATTGGGAGCAGGAGCAGTAGCACTTATTGGTGCGGGTTCACAAGGTATTGTCTCTACTCTATTATAATCTTCTCATCTATTTTGAAATCGAAGCAAGCGCTAAACTACCTTTCTGAAACGGCCATTCTAGGTCATATAACAGCGTAATATATTATCCTATTCCATTATTTCTTTCAGCTTATTGCCGTTTAAAAGAGTGCTGTCACGAACGTTGGACATCGCACAACATCTCTGGCCTAGAAAGGCACCTGAATGCTTATGTTTTTGGCCAACATCTTGCATTGGATATAATACCAAAATCGATTAAGGGGCATATTACTGACAAAGACCCCCAAAAGCCCCTTGTTCTATCATTTCATGGGGGCACAGGGAGTGGCAAGAATTTTATCAGTAAAATCATTGCTGAACACTTATACCCACTGGGATATGACAGCAAGTATGTGACGAAAATACTCAGCTCCCACGAGTTCCCAAGCAGTCACAACTTAGATGCTTACAAAATGAGATTAAAGAAAATGGTTGTTGATGGAATCTCAAAATGTCAGAATGCCTTGTTTGTTATTGACGAGCTTGATAAAATGCCAGCAGGATTGAGTGATGTTCTTAAATCTTATCTTGATTATAATCATAAGGTGGACGGCTTTGATTTTCGAAAAGCAATATTCATTTTCATGAGCAACACTGGACATGAAGAGATGGAAACAGGTACATTGCAACACTGGAAGACAGGCAAGAAACGAGAAGAAATTTCCATGAAGATGATGAACAAATTGTTGAAAACAGTAGCCTATCATTCTGAAGATGGTTTTGGTAAATCAAGATTGATTGATCATCATTTGGTTGATTTTTTCGTCCCCTTCATGCCGATGGAGAGAGTGCATATCAGAAAGTGTGCAAAGGCAGCAATGAGACAACGGAACATTTTTGTCACAGAAAGAAAACTTGACCAGGTTGCTGATGAGCTGGAGTATTTTCCTACCAACGAGAAACTCTATTCTATCTCCGGGTGCAAAAATGTTGAACGAATCGTGCAGGTTCTTGGCAACCTCTTGTAGAAATTATCTGCAGGATTTTTTAACAAACATTTATGATTTATTTCCATCTGCGTGGACATGTTTCCTTATTAAGCATACTATAATTTCCAATAGCATACACATTGTGTTGAAAATACCTGACTGACTTTAGTAGATACAATGTACATAATAGTAGATATTTCATGAACATTTAATTTCATTTGAGCTTTTAATTGCAACTAAGAAAGCAAGTTAGTTAATCTTAAAATCAAGATATGTTTTACTTTTTCTTTAACTACATTTGCAAAACAGAAGTTTTAAATTTAATATTAGTCTGCTGTAGCTTTTTATTCTTGCTCAAAGAATTGACTATGCAAGAAACTTTTTGAGTTATTATTAAAACTTTTGACAATGGGCCCAAGTCAAGCATAATGCAAACTTTGCAAGTATATTTACGAGTTATCCAAGTGGAGTAAAAAAAAGAAAATCAAAATATGATAAACTGAAGATACCGAATCATTGAAAATGCTTACTCAGCAGGGAACTGAGACGAAACTATGTATTACAACTTGCAAACACCTTAAAAACAACAGTCCTATTGTCCTGGACATGTCATTTGATAAATTTGAACTATGCAATAAAACATAAAGTCGCACATTTCGGAAGGTTTGTAGTATTTTCCAGCCAAACCAAAGAAAACATTAAATCTAATTCTTTTGTTTCAGATCAGTGATGCTTCACGCAAATACAAGCATGCGCAGTACTGAATTTCATAAAAAATACATTAGTAAATGAATGTTCCTGCGCAGTCTCTAGAAACACTGCATTGCGCAGGTCAGCCCGCGTGCGCAGGATTAACACGTCACATGTTCTCAACTTCTAAAGACTAGAACTTATTACATATATAAATGCGACTGGTTAACCAAATGGTAGGGCGTCGGCGTGACAGGCCGAAGGTCGTGGGTTTGAGTCCCACCCAGTCACGGGCCCGGTCAATATGTTGTGGTGCCAGTACTTCATGTTAGACGGATGGTGGTGAGAGGCCAGCTTTCGGGCAAACAAAGCCTTCAATGGATTTCAGGGTCTCCGCCATGGTGCTCGAGAGTTAGACTTCATCTAATATGTACTCGCAAGAGCTCATGGTAGGGCAACATTCAAGAGTCTAGGGTGATGCTAATGGCGGAAATCCAAGCGTACATACAAGGGTGTGTGAGCGCAAATTTTTAGTTTTTCTACCTATTGTTTTTTTTTATTTAAGTAAAGTTGATTTCTTTTTATGCTAAATTCTTTTATTTGAACTGTAATGAAATAAAAATAGATAAAAGAAAAAAAAGAATATTTTTGCATTATTTTATTTTACATCACTGGATATATAGCCATAGAAATGTTGAGTGATGTTATTATGTTTTGATGGATAAGAAGTGTTGCTGTGAGGTCATGAAATGAACTAAAATCTTACTTTCAATGGATAGATTAGTTGAGATTTGACAGCAGGGTCGGTCCCTGACGTCCTGAAGATGTTTTGGGGAAATTTGAACAGGCAAAAATGTGCCCATTGGCTCCCAATTACGAAAATTACAGAAGGTCTGCAAGTGTTTGTAATTAGCTAAACCAAGGCAGGCCAACATTAAAACTCTGTGTCCAACATTAAAACCTAACTTTACAGTCCAGTCCATGATGCCCAGAAGCCTTTAGTACAGCGGAGACAGGGGATCATGCCCATAACAAAAAGCAACAAAGGAAAACAAAGTAACTTGTGTGCGGTCAGCATAAGAACCTTAAACATTGAAATTTATGGAAAGCCCTATTAGTTAAGCTTGCTCCTCTGTCGCGCTCAATAATGGCATCAAGAGCCACATTTGTGATTGTTGACTCGTACAGTGGCGGCGCCAGGGGGGGAATGGGGGGACTAGTCCCCCCACTTTTTCAGAAAGATGGCCTCTGAGATTCATGCAAATCCGACGAGAAAGTTGGGGGGGGGGTAGGCCTACGTTCTGTGAATTGTGCCTAGTTAAAATTAAAGTCTACAGGTCAGGTCACGATTCTATTAGACATGTAAAACTTCCATATTTGAAATCATATATCAGCTTAAAATTCAAAGAGCATTAGGGCGTCTCCCATGAATTCCCATCTTGGAAGGGAATTCTCCGACGTTTTCCGACGTTCAACGCTGCTATCAACGGGTGTTGTTTCAAAACATTTTCGCTGAGATTGACTCTCGTAACTATACCTATTTCTTATGTTTCTGTAAAGGTTTTTTGTGTTGTTCTAATAATGTATGCAGAAAGAGAAATCAAAGGATCCTAAGCCATTTTGAGACCTCAGAAATGACAAAATCCCGGGAGCTTCCGGGGGCTTCGCCCCCTGGACCCCTACCAGGGCGCTGCCCTGGACCCACTGGGGGGCTTACAGCGCCCCCAGAACTTCAATTGTTTTATGCAATGGCCTACGGCCATTGCGTTCGTGCCTTCGGCACGCCATGTACCCCTGGAACAGCAAGACACAATTTTTAAAAACTTCTTGCCCGCCCCGGAAAAAAATCCCCCCCCACCTTTTTGGAGCTGGCGCCGCCACTGGACTCGTATCGCAATGAATTGTGCCGCTTCACGAGTGTCGCTAAAACTAGGATGCTTGACAACTATGCATTGGATAGATTTCCAACGTACACCGTCAGCTCCATTATCTTCTTGAACTCAGGTCGGGCCAAGTTGATGTCTCGTTATCTATGCATGTAGATGCTTCAGAGCGAATCCGTGAAATTCCCTGTCCTGCGTGCCCTGCAAGTATTTCGTGCCACTGTGTGTATACTTGTTAAATACCTTGGAAGTATAATGTATATTTAACGTGCCTTATGTCCTTATGGTTTGGTTCTCCTCATATCAACGGCGGGCCTTCATGTTCATAGTTTGGGCGGGCCCTCGCCCTTTTGATATCGGCGAAATTTTTAATATGTAAAATAATATGGTGCTATAATCCTTTGGTTAAATTAGCTTGACCAAGTGGTAATTCTCTTTCTATTGATAAATCTCTGATTTCTTCTGGGCTTTTCGCATCTGCCAATTTATTTCCGCATTCGTGCCTATATAACAAGCCTAGATCTGACCCAGGTAATTCAAATCAGAACCTTGCAGCCATTGAGAAATACAAGTGGTGTACAACAATTATTCATGCACACAACAGCATGCGATATTACAATTTCTTAGCCACAATTGTGGCAGTGCTAGCCTTATTCTTTGCCAATGTGAGTATGTACATTTGTCAAACAAGTTATTTTAACATTATGCTTTTAGCTTCTTATGACTTGCTTGCTTGTTGGGAACGAAAGTCTTGCTTGCTTGTTGGGAAATAAAACATTAAACTACATACGAAAAAGAATATATCCATTATGCATTCACAATTTTCGTGCACCTTTTAGATAAAACATTTCCCCTTGGTTGGATTGAGATGTGGGTCTTTTATAAGAAGTGGGTACTGTTGTCCGTATATTTTCGTAAGGGTGTACGGGTGTAAGGGTGTACGGGTAAAATACCTTGGCAATGATACGGAACATAACAACTTAGTCATGTTTTATTCTTAAGTTAAGACTGAAAACTGGGAATTTTATACAGTCTACTCTCGATAAGTGGAACCCTGGATAAGTGGAACTTTCGTTTAGTGGAATCAATTTCTCTGGGCCCTTGGATTTGCATTAACAAACCTATAATTCGGATAAGTGGAACATTCGATAAGGGAAACCATTTGTTTCGGTGTGTTTTTATGAGAGACGTGTTCATAAGAAACCAGAACTGGGGTGGTAAAAAACTAAGGAACTCTGGCGCAGAGCCGAAGAAATATTAAGAAACAGTAAAACGTCAGTTCTGAAGAGTCCATTAAACTTTAGTTTTTGCCTGGCATGATTTTTGCGAATACACATTAGCATCCTTTTTCGTTTTGTTTTCAACATCAGTTCTTTAGTTGGGATATTCGTTATTTGGAACAAGTTCCACAAACGATATCAATTCTATCAACGACTTGTCAACTTTTGTTCAGAAGGATTGATATTTCTCATTTCGATCTTCATGGATACTTTTGATGATATCTGTTTATATTCATTCGAAAACGTTTTGCTCAATATTATACCAATAAGATAAATTCAGGTCCCAAATATAAGAAACCGAATGAAACAACAGAACTACGCTCAATGCTTACTTGAGATTTTAATATAAAAACGTCCATTCACGTTTTGCTCGAGGGCTTCAAAGTCAAATCTGAGGCGCATATACTTCAACACCTTTTTTTATTAAATCACACTTTATAAGAACACTGAGGCTCAATTTCCAAATAAATAAGAACAAGTTTAGAACATGCTCAGCCTCGGATGAGAAATTAATACAAAAACAAGGGGGTTTTAGATTTTTTTATTTCAACAAAGCAAAACCATGTAAATTCTAAACAAAATTGTACTGTGCTGTATATAGTAAAAACGAAATCAGAGGGAATTTATTCGAAATCGATTCCTGTCTGAAAACTTTTGCACGAAAATATAAATGCATTAGTTGTTGAATATATCACCAGTACATACTAGACGAATTCTCTAGTGCATTGTAATTTATCATAAATAAATCTACATGAACCTTAAAAGGCAAGTTTTATGGTTAACTGGTCATTTTGGGCGATGACGTCATGTCTGAATTGCTTTTAGTTTCTAAGAAATAGGCTTATTCCTGCTTCATTCATGCTTATTCCTGTTCATTCCTTCTCGTTCAGCACTTTAGTTATAACCAACAAACATACATGACAAGTTAAGCCTGGTTTCCATAGTCGCTGAAGTCGTCGGGTCGCCGAAAAATGAGTTCAGCGACCACAGCGAAAAATGAGGGTCGCTGAGATAGAACTTCAGCGATCCCAGCGACTGGGTCGCCAGGGTCGTTGAGGGTCGCCAGCAAAATAAATTAGTTTGTTTCCATAAAGTCGCTGGGGTCGCTGAACCCGTTTTTGAGCGATCCTGGCGACTTCAGCGACTATATGGAAACCAGGCTTTAAACTTGTACAACAAACCAATCACATTATGAACTCCCATCACGTGCTTGAAGATTCGAAAAGGCCATTGGCTGAAAACAGCTATTGTCTCGGTCTACATGTAATCGTAGAAGATATTATTATCCCTTTGACCTGCGGGATAACAATGTCTTCCACGAAACCTGAAAGAGGGAAAACAACATTCCACAGAATACACGTTTTTTATAAGAAACGACTTTATAAGAAACGTGGCTACTGGTAGAACTTGGGGTAAATTACAATAGATTCTTTTGTTCTATTGCTTCCCTTAACAATAAAAAACAATTAAAAGTTTAAGAAACTTTTCTGGTAGGGCTTGAGCTAGGTTTCTTATAAAATAAAAAGCGTGTAGCAATCTTTGCAACATACATAACACTAAAGATAGTTGCATTTCATATTTCATTCACAATGTGGCGCAATGCACATTTTCTATTTTATCGTGCTAGGGGAAACTTGTTCTCTCCGACCCATGCTTTGCCTACAGCACACTATCAGACGCAAGTAGGGATATCAACGAGATGAGCTCTTGCAGCGGAACTGACACAACCTTATATGGATGGTACAGATTTACGGGCAGCGCAGGTGAAAAGATGCTTGACTACTGTCCGTACAACTACAACAACTTCGAGTGTGGTGCGTTTGTAAAAGGTTGGCTGCAGGGCCGTCTTCCAGAGACTTACGAAGGGGAGGTATACAGATTTGTCTATTTTGCAAAAACAACAAACTGCTACCTCGACAGTCGTCAGATCAAAGTAAAAAATTGTGGTGCCTTCTACATCTACAAGTTGAGCGGTGTTCCCAGCTACCATTACTGTCAGCGCTACTGTGGAGTGAGGAATAGAGTTAACTTGACAGCATCCAGCGTAACCTTTCTGCTACCGACGACCCCCGCATCGCAATCAATGGATGGATGTCGTCATTATCAGATACTATCCAACGCAACGAGAGCTGTCACATATGCTACTAATAACAATGATACATTATATCGTTGTGAGGATGCAACGTTGTATGGTTGGTATCGCTTCATGGGCGAGGCAGGAACAAGGATGCTGGACTATTGTCCCCGTAAGCCAAGTGATAATTATAACACCAATAGATGTGGTGCATTTTATCAAGGCTGGATAACATCAGGGTCAAAACCAAATGTGAATGATGGAGAAGTATCTCGACTTGTCTGTTATTCAGACTATAGCACATGCAGTTGTCGATACCAAAACCAAATCAAGATCAGAAACTGTGGATCATTCTTTGTGTATTGGATCACAGGGGTACCAGGATGTTTCATGACAAACTGCGGAGTTAAAGGTAATTTACCTCCATTTTCAGTTCCATAAAGTAGCAACAACACATTCTTAATTTCTTAATTCACTGTCTTCCGTCATTTGTCACAAAACACAAGAGCCGGTTTGTCACTGATTTGTGAATTGCTTCCAGCAGAATAAATGCGTACCTTTATTTTTGGTGCAGATAAAACTGCAGAAGTGACATGCAGTCAGACCTACATGCAGGTGAAGCTCGATAGATCTTATTTCAATACCTCCAACTATTACAGCATCACACTGCGTAACCCAGCCTGCAAAGCATCATGGTTGCCAAGTAGTAAGTACATTAGCATCGGCACTGTCCCAAGCGCATGCGGTTCAACACGCCGAGACACGCATGACAACATCATTTACGAAAATGAGATCATCATGAAAGCGAGGCAAACACACGCATCTGGCATTACAAGAAACAATGACGTCAAACTTCTCGTCAGGTGCTCATACAAAAGGGAAGGCTTTGTTAGCACTGTGTCATGGAAGCCAATCTCAACTATCAATGCTGTTGAACGTAAGTGTGCCAAATGGTTGTAGAAAAGCGTTTCCTATTGTTTCTTGCCTCCTCTGATGATAACACACCTGGCTTAAAGTTACCAGTAAAAATACGAAAATTTACCTACTAATCAGGCCACCATTTTAATCGTTTAAAAAAATTGCGCAATCTGTTTCGAAATAGACGTGATTTATGATGCAAATAAAACTCCTGTCAACTGCCTTCTCATATTCTACAAAGCTGCAAAATAAAAATATGACAACATGATACAATGTTGCTTCGTCGTATTATATCATATTGATCATATATTTAGAGAAAAACACGAGAGCTTCACATGGAAGAACACTTGTGAATAGCTGTGCCCTCATAAGTCTGACGTATTGTTGAATATTCAACTTCAAATAAATAAGTGAAAAATTAAAATCATCGATACTACCATTCAAATTATTTGTCACAAATATAAACTGACTAGTCCACACATGCAATGCGATGCGAACATTAATGCCAGATGCCTAATATCCAATCATTTGATTCTAGCTGGCTTTGGCAATTTCACTTTCTACTTTCGAATGTTTACTGGCAAGGATTACACAGCTGCTCAGCCATATTACCCAGTGAGAATCAAGCTCAGAGATTGGCTCTATTTTGAAGCAAAGGCAGAGGTTTCTGACAGAAGTCTTGTAGCCTTACTTGATCAATGTTACTCGACACCAACTATGGATCGTAATCATCCACAGAAATATTCGCTTATTGAAGATGGGTAAGATAAACATGGCTCTATGCAGTTTCATCGTGCATTCATTGTCAATGAACTTTGATGCTAGAGCTCTCTAATGGTCTAATTGATGTCGTTCAGATTATATAACTGATTTGATGGTTTTTATTCCTATTGAAGGTGTGCAGTTGACTCTACAGTAAGATTCATCAATTCAGGTGGAAGCATAAAACAGCGATTCAGTGCACAAGGTTTCAAGTTCGTAAACAACACTGCAGTCTTTGTGCACTGTATTGTGTTCATCTGCTATCAAAGCTCCAAGGAAGACAGATGCACACGAGGCTGCGCGGGAAACAATGTGGATCGGGTGAGGACGAGGCGGGATTTGAGTGGAGGCTACGCAGCACAACAGACAACTACCTATTCGAAATACTACATGGTTGACGTTGGCCCTATTGTGTTTGAAGAGAGTCCTGCATTGCCTTCAGGTAGATAAAAAATGCCCTTTTCTATGTTATACCAGAAATAGCATGAAATAAGATTAAAACAATTAATGTTTATTTCCTGTTGAATGATCTGTTGTGTTTCAGGCAAGTTACCAAAGGGTCCAATTTCCACTACAATGCTTGTATTGATTGCTGGAGTGGGCTTGCTTGCCATAATCATAATAGTATTGATTGTGAAAATGCGAAGGCGTGATGCTCCACAGTCTGCAGCAGTGGTCAAGCAGTCCAAGTCCCCTGTGGAGGAGATTGGTATTGACAATGCTCCGAATGGAAAAGAGTTCGTGATTTCTGACGAGGTGACATCATCCAGCTTGTGAAAAGAAGAAGAACTACAGAAGAAGAGAATGACTTTGAACTGTGATACTTTGTTCTAAGTTTTAAGCCTATTTTTACAGAAATACTTTGCGAGTCAAAGGGTTTCACGGACAACTACAGCTTATTTTAAACTTTGCTATAACTTTTACTTTTATATAAAGTTCATTTTTCAAATATAAATAGACTCGTTATTAAAGTTATTGTTCCGCAGCATAGCTGTGTTTTTTAGAATATAACAAGGGATATTCTATCCGAAGATTTGCGTACTGAGAAACTGCATAAATTTTTTTGGTAATAACAGGAAGTTACTGCATGCCTATCGGGAAAAATCATGCCTACGCCAGAGAGTTACGTTTATAGCGCGGAAACGAATTGAAGAATCTGGAAGACCATTGAAAATTTTGTTACCTCATTATTTTAATATTTGACACACGATTTCAAAATATCCGATATAGCTGGTTATAAATTCGCGAAAACACTTGTACCCGATGAAAATGAAGCTAAAATATTGGACATCCGTTGCAAAATTTCACCCAGATCGGTTCCCACCATTCTCCACCATTAAAAACGACAGCTCCGTTGTGTTAGAAACAGAAGGTAAATAAACAGAAACTCAGGCGTTGTATTGGTTTCTGGTTAACAATAACAAAACATGAGATTAAATACTGATCGCACAACCGAGGCCCTGCCGTAGGTTCCCTGAAGTAAAATTCTAAAAGTTCTTAAAAACTAAAAAAACACTTGTTCTCACATAAAAAATCTAAAAAGTTTCCTGTTCCCTGAAATTCTGAGAGGGCCTCAAACTACAAAGCAATTATAAATCAGCAGCAATTTAGTAATTTGGAAAGTTAAATATTCAAAGGTTGCATTTCATAGAAAAATATAACATTACGCCAATTAAATGTAATGTGCAGATAGTAGCAATAATGTAAAAAGCCTGTGTTTCCTTTGTGTTTTTGCCAAAATGCAATACATGTTCAGCACAATAATTGGTTAATTTGTCATTTTCCCATAAACTGGCCAGCCAAGTGCCACTTTTGAGAACTTTGTTTTTTAAGGCACACATTGTTGAAAGAAAAATGAGAAGTCTTCACACAGAAATGTCTCAATATATATTATTATATAGGTAAATCTTTGTGGAAGCATGGGTTTAATTCTTCTTGTTTGAGCATGAACCTTAGATCACTGCAATATAATGAATTTCAAGATGTATTTGAGGTTTTGTTAACAAATATTTTTGAAGATTAATCTAGTTGTCCACTGAGCTCCCTTTATATTGCAAGAAACAATAAAGTTAAGATTCGTCAACTTTCATATTTCGCGTGATATAAACACATATCAACGAAACCAGAAACTAATAAAATGTGTTACCTTATTGTACTTGAACTTGAATTAAAATGTGTGACAATCAAATGCAGAAAGCATTAAACATAGAATACAGTATACGGAGTTAAATGTTGCAGTTAAAATGAACATAATAAAAGCAACAGGTAAATAAAAACAAAATCCCGACTTCCGCTTTTCCATATCTTCAGGCAGGAGCTGAGCTGTGCAGAGTGACGGCCTATGACTTAACTATCTGTTGTTTTGCACCATAGCTGTCGGAAATTTTATCTGAAACTAAACTTTGCCTCATAAAAGCCTCAGGCCAATATATCATTTCTCAATTGTAAATAAATGTTAGGTTTTTTGTGCAAATGGATGCTGCATTTTGCAGTGAAAATAGAGAAGCCATAAGTGTGATCTAATTCACAGCGCCTAGTTTTTACAATTGAAAACAGCTCACACTTCATTGGACAGTTAACAATTAGTGGATAATTTACGTTGACATTTCAAGCCTGCATATAGAAAGAATCTCTACAATGGAAATCTGTTCAGTTCATTGGACAGGTAACAATCACTGAGCATAATAGTCATTGTTTGCACTGCTACTTTAAGTCTCTAAATCTCAAACGCGTCCTATTGGCTAGTCCCATTGTCTGATTATCTAGTGGTTCACTGCACACGGTGCGTTTTAATATTTGCTTTCGCTGACGCACGCAAATCAATGAAGGTGCCTATAAACATATTCCTTGAGATACCGTTCTTGTTTTTCATTTCTATTTTTGCCTATCTTTGTAACTTGATATTTGGTTCTCAACAGAAAGCAAACAATTAAATTCAAGTTGATTAAATCAGATTTCGATCAGACTGCCCTTCGATCTAAATTGGAGCTGACAAAACTTAATCAACAGGCAGTGATGCAACAATTTTAACTTGCAATTATAACTTTATAAACGCATTTAAAGCTACACCCAGGAAGACCTTTTTGTACTGTAAACTCTCTTTTCCTTAAAGTATTGTGACGACAAAGTGCAGGTTGACAGATAGCTTCCTTAAATAAACTACCATTCAGCCTTCGTCAAAGGTTTTCAGGAAGAGGCTTATACAAGAAACTGACTTGGATGTAAATGTGGCAGGAGATTTCTTGTAACAAACCACAATTTTAATATTGGAAGCAGAAAAATACAAGTTCAGTGTAAAATTCTGCAAAGGAATGTTTGCGATGTTGTGATTTTCTTCACATGATTGCAATGAAAGTCATCATGGATAGTTTTACGGTAGTATTTGAAGCTGTTCTTTCACATACGGCTCAACGAGCATTCTTTTGATTGGTGAATTCCTGTGGGTGAATATCTTGTTTCATCTAAGCCCTGTGACATTTGACGCATTGGTGCGCACATAACCAGCGCAGATAGACTCAGTCTGACCAAAGTAATGCAAATCAGAAACTTGCAGCATTGTTGAGACAAACAATTGGTGTACAATTTCCATCGTTATTGCCTCCAATCTGAGAGGGCAAAAGCGATCCTGAACAAAAATGGCGCATTTGATCTTCCGTTATAGCATTCCATTTCAGAATAACGATCCTGAAATGAACTTAGGTTCTCAGCTCTTATCTTCAAATTCTAAACCAAGAATTTTTTCACTAATATCTTAGACAACGAAAATGTGAGAATGCTATTCTCTCAGTTAATTCGAGATTGTAATTGCTTTAGCTAAATTTTATCAGTTGAGATCAACCTCAGAACACCATGGTCATAACAACCTCGTTTTGACGAGGTTACTATCGTTCTGATAATTGAAAATTGGCCAGATTTCGTGACATTTCCTTGTGAATTTCAGTTAAATGCGATTAATTACGACTTGTGGTTTTGATATGTCGTGAAAATTGAGGGCCTGGAATTACAACGAAATACGGCGAATTACGACATACCAGCCTTTACATCTTAACAAGCTGCAAACTAGAACAAACTGCAATGAGGCGCAAAAATATTGTGACACGTTCTTGCCCTGCAAGTCATTATCCTGTCCATGTTAAGTCAAATGAATAATGATAACTATTTCTCACGTCGATAAATGGGGAGTCTGACACTAACGGAAATACCCAAATTGGTGGGAATATATATGTGGCGTGTATACGGTTCGCTTGATAGGCCAAGTCGAGATAAAAACACAACGTGTGACTTATTCCTTTGATGCTCAAATCAAGACTAACTAACTTTGATAAAATATCAATACAAGTCGAATTAACACAATTATTAACACAGCATTACAAGAGACAACGGAACGTACACAAACAGAGTTAGCAGATTTACAAATTAGAGTTTAGGATACATAAATTATGCAATCAGCTTGACTTTTCTCTTCATATACTACATATATGAAGAGAAAAGTCTGACCTCCTGACAACACGAGAAAATGATAGTGTAACTCTCTGGTTTCCTCTGGGTCTTTCACGTCTGTCAATTTATTTCCGCATTCGTGCCTATACGCTCTTTAACCGGAAATGAATTTTCATTGGCTAACGCGATTTTTCTTAGCGACGTGGTAGCAACGGATCTGGCCATGGATCTTCACAGTGAAAAGCCAATGGAGCTGCGCCTAACTCATGTTTTAAAAGTGGGTTTTATCGCGTTATTTTGGTAAAATATTGAACAAAATATGCTTTTCTTGCGGGTTCGTATATGATATTTCAAATTTGTCAAGTTTTTTTCAAACATTTTTCACTTCTGCGTTTTATTTTGCGCTTTGTTAAAAAATACCAAATTTAGGCTCGTCCGCCAGTCAATTGGTCAGTAAACTCAATTGTTAGGGTTATATACTTCATTTCAATCGAGGAAATGCAGAATTCTAGAAAATACTAATCATAAATAGTGCGGGTTCGTGCTTCTCGGTTAGTTTTCAAACACCCGTTAGTTTTCAAACGCAGCTAATGTACGAAATGAAATGTCATGTTTCACTTATATGAGGAGTGCAGACATGAATATAAATTGCGCATTCGTAAATGTTATATTTTTCTTTAATTGATTTTGACCTTTTTTGATAGTAGGATGGCATAATCTAACCCATTTCAGAATTTTTGCAAATAAATAGATGGCATTTTTCCAAGTAAATTCTCTTTTGCTACATCAATAGTTTTGAGCTGTTTTGCTGTCCATATTACAAAATGGGTCCATTCAATACGGGCTGATGTCAGTTCAGCTTGTACTTGATCCCATTGGGGATGAAAGATGGAATAATATAAGGTTCAAATGTATAAAACACTTGCTTGAGTAATATATGAAAGTCACAGGAAATAACATTCAACCAACTGGCTTGGACTTTTTTCCAAGTATACTAATAAGGTGCACCCTGGATGGAATTACTGAAACACCCTCTAATAAAAGTAAGAGGGACCTTGGAGATCAAATGACCCTATTGAAGTAGCACATTCGAGAAGATTGCTCAGGCTTAACTGAAGGTCTAAGTTAAAGAGGATAGTTTCTAACTTGCAAAAAATGTAAACTTAGATAGAGAATAAAATTGATAGTTTTTAATGCCAGCTGCACTGCTATCAGTCAGTCTTGAATGGGCCCTTTTGTTATATGGACACAGAACAACTCAGAACTGCATATTGATTTGATTTGATGTACCTAGTCTGTAAAACATTAGCTTCCACAAGGGGCGTTTGAAAATTAACCAAGACAGCACAAACCCGCACCATTTTCCTCAAAATGATTATTATTTATGATTAGTGTTTTTTGCAATTCATCATTTGCTCAATCGAAATGAAACATAACCCCAAAAATTGAGTTACTGACCAATTGACTAGCGGACGGGCCTAAATTTTGTATATATAGGGCACATTTTGACACACCGCAAAATACAGCCGAGAAACAAAAATAGACAAAAAAACTTGACAAATTCGAAATATCATATACGAACCCGCAAGAAAAGCATATTTTTTTCAATATCTTGCCAAAATAACGCGATAAAACCCACTTTTAAAACATGAGTTAGGCGCAGCTCCATAGGCTTTTCACTGTGAAGATCCATGGCCAGATCCGTTGCTACCACGTCGCTAAGAAAAATCGCGTTAGCCAATGAAAATTCATTTCCGGTTAAAGAGCGTATATAACAAGCGTAGATCTGACCCAGGTGATTCAAATCGGGAACTTGCAGCCATTGAGAAATACAAGTGGTGTACAACAATTCATGTACACAACAGCATGCGATATTACAATTTATTAGCCACAATTGTGGCAGTGCAAGCCCTGCTCTTTGTCAATGTGAGTATGTACATGGTTTGTCAAAACCGGCGCCGACTTTTGATTATTTTTTTATTTCTGTTAACAAATTTACGAATCTTTAAAGTACTAAACAATTTTCTTTTCTCAATTTAGGATAACTTTGTCATGGCACAATCGGTGAGTATTTTCATTTAATCAAACCCAAATTTTTAGCATGAGATGAGCAGAGTAACTAATCGAAATGTATAATACGGCTGTAAATATATTGGAATGGGGAAAACCTTTACGCCAAAATTTGATTATTTTACCGTAATAATTTAGTTGTTTGAATAATTTAGTTGTTTTAGTTGTCTCCGGATTGCTTGAGTAGGAATAAGCTTTTACGGTCGGTTGTCCCGATTTGCCGTGCAAATTGTCCGGCCGGTAAACCTGGCAGTACTAACCGAATCAGGGTTGCCAGATGTCAGTTAGCCCGCTAAGCCAAATGGGTCATAAAATAAAGCCAAATTAAGCCAAATTTGAAAATGAGGTTGAAAAACAATAGAATCTGAAAACGAGGCTGTGATGATGTCATCAAAACACAAGAGAATAAAAGAAATATCACATGATTGTTCAGAATTCAAAGAATGCGCACAGTTTCACCCATAAATCGAGCCTTCCGTGTGCAATTTTTCTGCATTGAACAACCTGAACATCCTTTCCAATACTGAAAATCCTTACAACAGCGGCCTTGAACATTCAAATTAGCTCAATTAAGCCAACTTTCTGGAAAAAGCCAAATTAAGCCAAATTTCAGCTCTAAGCCAAATCAATTTTTCTAAGCCAAGCACTTTTCGAAAAAGCCAAATTTCTGGAATTTGGCTTAGAAAAAGCCAATATGGCAACCCTGAACCGAATGGTCAAACTGCAAAATGATGACTGAAATCATAATGTAAATCAATAAACAATAAAAGAGGACAGGGAGGGTGGGAGGAATTGAATTGAACGTGTGCGAAGCACACTCGTAAAACAATGATCAACCCACCTATAGATCTTGTTCTGTTCAGGAAATGATATGTTTGGAATTGTTTTGTTCAAAGATTGTTGTGTTTCATTTGGTTCAGCTGAATTCCAGTTTTGTTGTTACCGTGTAGTCTGGTTGGTGCTCAAACTCTGTTTTAAGATAATGTGTAATTGCGGCGAAGCGTAGCGAAGCCGTTTCTTATTGCGACGAAGCGTAGCGAAGCCGTTTCTTATCTCTGAATGCCAAGAGAAAACTTGCGTGTTCTATATTTAAAACGCTCTATTATTGGCTAGTTAACAATGCATGACGTCTGGGCTGCATGTCGTTTGATTTAAATATTCGACATTGATTGGTTGCTCAAACAAAGGTAACTGATTGGGGCGCACAGCAGCATTTTTCGGACAGACCCCTGGGCTCTCCTAAAATCACGCGGTGTCTGTGTGTGTGCAGTCATAGTTTTCCAAACATTTAACCAAGGCTTAGGCCATCCCGATTATCAACCCGAAGCAGCAGGAGGTCCGCCATTTTTGCCTCTTCTAGATGCCTTGATGACTGCCTTCACGCAATCCGAAAAATGTATTTTGATGATTGAAAATTGATGTTAAGAAACTCTTAAAAAATTCCTTGCTAAAAATTCGTGAAATGGACTTATCTAAAATACCCTATTTGAAAAAGAGTAAATCTGGAATCGTTTGATGTTTACAAAATTTGCCACATTAATGAACAACCATGGGCAATAAAAATCTGGATCATTGCCACTCTAGCATAGATTTATCTATTTTGCAATGTATTGTTTGTTTAGAGGCTTGACCGTCCACAAAGCACTCCTGCTCACAAAAGAGTTATGTTTGCAAACGTTATCAGCATGACAAAAAAGTCTACGTCTATTCTCTGTTGAAAATGGTACTGTACCTCAACCCATTCCTTCAGTCCTTTGTGGCCTTACTGAGGTTGAAGAGATGCTTATTAGCAGGGCCCTTCCCATTACGCAAGTGTATGTAAAACTGGGTGGTCAAAGAGCATACAGTGGTCACTGCATAAATTTTTATAAAATGTCAACCAAATTGCAAAAAATTTGCCTCACCTTCCATTTGAAATTTCAGTCATAATTGTGAAAATGAAAGGTAAAGGTGATTTTGCCAAGGATGCAAATGTTCGGAGGTCAAGGGTTGAAAATGCCCTTGTTTGGTTAAAAATTAATAACAAATGTTACAAATATATTGAGATAGATTATGCTGTTCTGCACAATTTGCCAGACAATAGCCTCCCTTCACGGCACCCTAGTTGCCTCGGCTACCCCCCCCCTACCCCCGGCTGTCAGTGTACTGTCTCCAGGGTGGCTAGAGATATTGAAGACAAAACTGGCGAAGAATTTTCTCAGCCTCCCGCATATAAAATTAGACATTGCAATATTACGATGAAATAAATCGACAGCTGTCACTAAATCGTTGATTTTAATCTGTGGTCTTACTCTATAAAAATTGGAGGGCTTAATAGACAGGGGGGCTTATTATATATTTATGCCTGAAAGGGGGGCCGCTTAATAAAGCTTTTACGGTATACTGAAAGCCATGTTTCCACTTTCCCCGAGCCTTCTTGGGTTAGTTATATGAACGCCGCAATTTTTACATACTGTAAGATTCTAGTATATTTGTTCTGCACTAATAATTCCAGTTATATTTAAACTTCTGTTAGAGTGCTCCTTGATGTTGTTCAGATTTGTTCGGAGCTTAGGCCTGCGCCCTGTCATGCGACCCTAGCTTCTTGAGAGGGCTTAGCTAAAGTTTGTGGCCCAAGCATCTGTCCAAGCGTACTTTTGGCAAAGGTACTCACTGCTCCGGAGATATTCTTAATATTCCAAGAATTGAAAAAATAATTCCAGTTGAAAATTTCAGCGCAACAGGGGCGGATCCAGGATTTAATCTGACCGGTGCTGACAATCTGACAATTGTATAACCACACCCATTTTAGCTACCCCCAATTTTGCCACACCCAAAAAATAAAACAAAACCAGAGGACTTCAAGCCATGCGAGTTGAGCAATAGCCCGCAATAGCTTTGAAAGAAAGTCTGCAGCCTATCAAGTTAATTCTCAATACCAACTGTTTAAAATATCAACAAGTAATCGTCCTTGGAGGTACAAGCGTGCAGAAATATATAACATTTCTTGCTGTCAAGGTGATAATGATAATGAAAATAACAAAAACATGTCAATATGTAAACAAACAGAGAAAAAAATAATGAATTAATCAATAATTCATTATAATAAATCAAGCACAATTTGCACAATTTACATTGTTCAACGTGACATTTAGCATAGACTACCTTATTGGTTTTAGGCCATCCGCTGAACTTTTATCGATAAAAGATAATTTAAGTTCCGCAAAACTGTCTATTCTGCTTCCTTTACACAGTTCTGTTCTTTTTCTGCATAGTTCTCGTACAGTTAGAGATTTCATTCTGTTGATTGAATGACGAATGTTGCTAATCGTTTACTGGTCGAATTCGATTGATTACCACAATAAGTTCTTCGAGCTGGTCAATCTTCACCGCGATCTCAAACGTCGAAACTCGAACTTCACTGCAATTCCACATGCACCCGAGGGAGGCTGACGTAATTCCAAATGCATCTGCCAACTACCGTTTATCCCATCTACTTAGCTTGGTCTTGTCTGAAGTGTGGCAACGAGATCGAACAGGAAGTGTGTGTATGAACACCGAAGAACTGTTGGCTGAAGTCGAACGAGTGAGCGCCGAAGGTTTGGGAGATAGAGTTGTCATCGGTTCTACAGACGTGAAAGCGTTGTACCCCAGTTTGGATATCGAGTTCACTATTCAAGTGGTTTGTGAGGTTTTCAGGACATATCATGTCGATATACTTGGAATTGACTACGAGAAGTTGGGACTGTACATCAGTCTAAGCAGAACACCGGAAGAAATTCGAGCGATTGGACTTGAAGAAGTGTGCCCAACTCGAGCGCAAAGGCGAGGGCCCAAACCTACGATTACTGCAAGCGGTTCAGCAGCGAGGAAAGAAGTCCGTTTTCAATCGTGGCGGCCTGCAACTTCAGCTCCAAGTCGACAGCAACAAAGAACAATGCTCGTTGAAGCCCTGCGAATAGGGCTCGGGGTAGTGATGGAAAACCACGTTTACAAGTTTGACAGACGCATCCATCGGCAACAGAGAGGAGGAGCGATTGGCCTTGAGCTTACAGGCAACTTAGCGCAGATTTTCATGATATGGTGGGATCGTACGTTTAAATCTCGCTTGTCAGATCTTGGTATTGTCACAAGGCTGTGCAAACGGTACGTCGACGACGTAAACATGGCGGCTGATGAAGTACCTGCTGGAACCAGGTTTATAGAAGGACGGTTGGTTGTAGACGAAATGGCGATAGAGAGTGACTTACTTGTTCCAGGAGATAGACGAACGATGGAAGTCATCAAGAGTATAGGGAATAGCATCCACCCATCGATACAACTGGAGATAGACTGCCCTTCCAACCACGACGACGGAAAGCTGCCATCACTGGATTTAAAACTGCACGTTCGGGATGTAGGAGGAGCCAAGAAGATCGTTCACGAGTTCTACGCAAAGGCTGTTTCGTCAAAAGCAATGATAAATGCAGAGTCAGCACTACCGATGAGACAGAAGCGAACAATTCTCACACAAGAGGTTCTACGGGTACTCCTTAACTGCTCGGCGTGTATTCCATGGGAAGAGGTTGCACAACACGTCAGTAACATGGTTCTCCGGATGCAGTTTTCTGGTTTTCATAAGAAGTTTCGGTACGAGATTGTCAACTCGGCTCTCAAGGCGTATGACGAGATTCATCGGAGAGTTGAACAAGGAGAACGCCCCCTATATCGTCCGTTTGAGTGGAATCGGGAGGAACGGGATAAAGCCAAGAAGAACAGAGTGCTTAACTGGTACAAGAACGGGAAGTATGATTCTGTGATATTTATACAGTCAACTCCGAGGTCTGAATTGAAACGCAAGTACCAAAATGAAATTGACAGGTGTGGTGTCCGCATTCGTGTTGTCGAGAAAGCCGGTCGTTCGTTGAAGAGTCAGCTTCAAAGATCTGATCCGTTCAAGGAAGCATCTTGCAATCGTGAGACATGTTTGATATGCAAGACTGGAGGTCGAGGATCATGCTCTAAAGACGGAATAAATTATGAGATAGCGTGTGTTGGGTGTGAGCAACAAGGCCGGGATATGAAGTACCATGGAGAGTCGTCAAAGAATGGATTTACGCGCGGGAAACAGCACTTGGAAGAGCTCGACAGAAGATCTGAATCTTCAGTAATTTGGAGGCACTGCAGTGAAAAACATGACGGGGAGATTCAAGATTTCAGAATGAATATAACCGGGAATTACAGAAATGATGCAATGCTGAGGCAAATATCTGAAGCGGTGAGGATAAGCAGGACGACGCGAGAAAATCTTATAAACAATAAATCGGAGTGGAATTACGTCAGCCTCCCTCGGGTGCATGTGGATTTGCAGTGAAGTTCGAGTTTCGACGTTTGAGATCGCGGTGAAGATTGACCAGCTCGAAGAACCTATTGTGGTAATCAATCGAATTCGACCAGTAAACGATTAGCAACATTCGCAGCATTAGAATTTTTAGTTTGATTATGAATAGGGCCTAGTAGGGCCGAATCTTGAAAATCATAGACTGAAACTAGTTTGCAGTGCGTCGAAGGAATTATACTTGCGTGATCTGTTTGATTCATTCTCTCTAACATGAAGTTGACCAATTCCTTTATGGCCTCATTAAGAGTTATTAGCAATAAAATTTTCAAATCGAATACTGATTGTCTGTTCCGATAAATACACGGCAACAGTGCAAAAAGACATTACAGTGAAAGAGGAGCGTAGATGTGGCTCACAATTTGATAATACCCAAATAATATTTTTAGACTGCAGTGATTATTATCTTTTATATGCATGAACTGGTCCTCAAGAGTGACCAAAAAATCTGACCGGTGCTCAAGCACCCTTCGCACCCCTCTGGATCCGCTACTGCAAAGATGCCACCAAAAAGTTTGGCTCCATAGCTAAGCTTCAAGGATTTCCTCCATTGCGGTGAAATCTGAGTGATTTTCAGAAAGCGTTAGTGCGGTTGCGCAGATATGGGAATTGCAGATATTGGATTCAAATGTATCAAGCCAGTCTTTTGCAGAAGCAAGATCCTCAAAATGGCTTTCAATGAAAAAGAAGAGTACAGAGAAGCTTCCTCCTGATGAAGACTCATTGGCACAACATTGTCGAAGAGCAAATTATCAATGTTACATTTGGAGGCATTTTCACATAGCAAACCCTGCTCCATCTCCTTTATCGCATGGATGGAAGTTCAGTTCAGCAGGGCTGTTAGAACCAGTTCTGTCAACACTGCAAGCTATCCCAGATGATGTCAACGCTCTAAGAGTTAATCGCCCCAACGAACAAGATGTCGGAAACATGGACTGGGAATCCGAATCAGATTCTGAGGTGTTTTTTGACAGTGACTCAGAACAAAATGATGCAACTGATGTTTTTGGCTATCTTTAAAACACCGAATCCTGAATCCGGAATACGGAATCCGGAATCCGGAATACGGAATGATAATAATGATAATGATTATTATCATTCAACTCTTCAACATAACTATAAAGATATTTACAAAAAAAGCAAAACTTGCAAGTGCATGCTTCGCCAGCCCATGCTTAAAGGAAGCTATTGTTACGTGGTGACCTTTGTCCTGACATTGTATCTGATTTCTCTTCTCTGGAATAGTTCAGGCAAAAATACAGGGTTCTGATGATATAATGTCTTGCAAATCTCTATCGTCAGTCTTTGTGAAAATATACAGTATCACCCCGAACTTTGTCATCAAGCAAATCCTTTTTGCTTGTCTCAAAACCATTGTTTTGTAACCCTCTCGTGGTTAATGGATGTCCACCTCTTTTCCACTTCTTTCACCTCTATTAAAATATGTAGCGTTCAAATTATTCACCAGCAAATGTCATTATACCGTGGATGAACAGCTGTCAGTTCAGCTTTTTGCAGTTATTTTGTGGCTGTGGAAAAAAATATTTTGATCTATGGATACGGGTGAAGCTTATTGAGCTTTCAAATTGCAAACATCATTTCAAATCTTTCGTTAATTCTTTACTCCTATCCAGGAGATAAATGCAGAGAGTTCTTGACAAGCTTTGTTCCAATCATAATCATGTAGCGATTACACGTTTTTTTATAAGAAACTTGGCTAAAGCTTCACGGGTGAAAGTTTCTTAATTTCAGGGCAATTTTGATACATTTTACCAGTAAAAGTTTCTTTTAGATATTTGAAAAGCGCACGCATAGAATCAAAAACATCGGAAAACAAGTGAAAAGTAAGGTTAGGCTGGAAAATCGATTTAGTATAGTGGTTTATCTAACATTAATCAACAAGCATCATATGTACTCCCCTGATATTGATATTACCATGCATAGTGGTATTTCAAACAAGAATAAAAAATCGAAAAATTTCTTAGTGATTTTTCATTTACCAGTGAAAGTTTCTTAAATTTGTTGGCCTTTTACCAGTGAGTTTCTTATAAAGCGGTTTCTTATATAAAAAAACGTGTGGTGTTACAAGAAAGAATCCATTTTTCTCTACATATAACTAAAGAATACCACATAAAAGGTTAAGAACTAAAAAACTTGGTTACTTAAAAAACTTGGCATTAATTGGCTAATACATTTTGGGTGTCAGCACTTGATATTAAGCATAGGTTGTTTGTCATATTCGTAATACACTAGTCGGTGGCTCAGTTGGATCCCCAATAAGTTAGCACATTTCAAATATCATCACATGAGGGATGTGTTAAGTGATATTTGGTTGGTAACGCCAAGTTATGATATACGTCTACTTCCTAGCACATCCATTGTGGCCATCGGCATGAATTCTGTATTTATTAGGGGTAACATACTCTAAAATAGCATACCAGATGTGATAAAAAGCAGAGTAATAATTTTTTTATAAATATCTTTATAGTTATGTTCAATGGTTGAATGATAATAATCATTATTATTATTATCATTCCGGATTCCGTATTCCGGATTCCGGATTCCGTATTCCGTATTCCTGATTCCGGATTCGGTGTTTTAAAGATAGCCGATGTTTTTCATGTTTAGATATGGACTTCATGTTAGCAACCCATCTGGCACAGTTAACAAACACTTACTTTAATTATAATCAGTTATTTCTGTTAAGACAGTGACTTCAACACGTACTACATTTTGGATGTCAGTTATAATAGAAATGTGTTCTCATGATCTCGTTTGTAATGTCAATCAGTGACGTCAAAACATAATTTGCTGACATCAACAAAATGTGATCTAATGTACATCAATCGAAAGCTTTTCGCACGAGGAGTCGAATGGTATATCACATTGATGAATTTGACTTCCCAGTCTTAAGTTATGACCGTAAAACAAATTTTTCAATTGCCAATGTTGTGACGTCATTTCCGGGCAACGCCCTTCCGAAATCAAAGTTTACCCAAACTCATTTTGTAGAGCATACTTTAAAATACCAAAATCAATCTTCAAAGCAAGGTCTACTAAAAGTTGTCACGGGGACAGTAAATTTCGACCCTACTATGTTTCGCAGATGGACGCTTGTAACAATTATCAGATACATTCTGATGCCAGAGCTGTTACAACAAAAACTGACAACTACATAATGAACTGCAATGGATTTCATCTCAATGGATGGTATCGTTTCATGGGAGATGCTGGAACCAGGATGCTTGACTATTGTCCTTTTAGTCGATTCCCGAAAACAACGGGTTACCGTTGCGGTGGCGCACGATACCAAGGTTGGATTCAATCTGGGTCAATGCCCAGTGTGAGTGATGGAGAAGTTTTTAGAACGGTCTGTTTCTCAGAGTATGATGGTTGCTACTGTAATCATCAAAGAGCTATAAAAATCAAGAACTGTGGATCATACTACGTGTATTGGCTCAATCGTGCAAAAAATTGTTATGCCAAATATTGCGGAGTTAAAGGTAATTAGTAAGTGAAATCACTTTATCGCATTCCAACGTGTACATGCCAATTGTTACACTTAATAACGCTAATATCCATCTTAGGGAATAAATTTTATCTCTCTGAGTGATTTCACGAAAAAAGAAAGCACATAAATTAATTAAATCTACAACAGGACATATATACGACTTCCTTCTTAAGTCGTATTAGCAGAGAGTGCCATATCAAATCTTAAAAACCATTTTTGATTTGTTGATGAAAACTTTTGAGAATGAATTACCTTTCATTTTAGATGAAACTGTTGAAGTAACATGCAGTGACACAGCAATGGATATTAAGATCAATGCTACTCACTACAACCCGAATGAATATTCCAACATCACATTGAGTGATCCTAATTGCACTCCAACATCAATTGATTCATCATACATCAGATTCAGTATTACTCCACCAGGTCAATGCGGATCAAAGCAACAAGATATGGGAAAATATACCATTTATGAGAACAACGTCAGAATGAGAGGCAATGTCAATGATTTAACATTAAACGTTGCATGTCCATACACGATGGACGTTTGTCAGAATTATCAGATACTCTCTGATGCTGCTAGAGCTGTTACAACTACTGCCAGTTACAAATTTGACTGTAGTACTACATATTACAATGGATGGTATCGTTTCATGGGAGATGCTGGAACCAGGATGCTTGACTATTGTCCTTATAGTCGATTCCCGACAACCACCGGTTACCGTTGCGGTGGCGCATCTATGCAAGGTTGGATTCAATCTGGGTCAATGCCCAATGTGAGTGATGGAAGAGTTTCCAGAACGGTCTGTTTCTCATATTATGATGGTTGCAACTGTGGTTATCCAAGAGCGATAAAAATCAAGAACTGTGGATCATACTACGTGTATTGGCTCAATGGTGTACCACATTGCCAGTTCACATATTGCGGAGTTAACGGTAATTAATAAATGAAATCAGGTTATCACTTTCAAAAGTGTTTGAATGTTCTTTTTAATACTAAATTTTAGGAGAGAAACCAAAAATACAAGTTACTAAACCTACGGCAAAACACAATAATGACCGAAGTTGTTGGTGCTTATTGCAAAATTGGATCAGTTTTTAACTTGATTTTGGCATGTTTCTTTGCTTGTTAGAAGGAAATGTTGGAAATCGAAGTTAACAATGATAATAACATACTTCTTTTTATCCCAGATGATGCTATCAAAGCAACATGCAATGAAACAGCAATGGACATTAAGATCAATGCTACTCATTATGACCCGGATGACTATTCCAACATCACATTGAGTGATCCTAATTGCACTCCAACTTCAATTGATTCATCATACATCAGATTCAGCATTACTCCACCAGGTCAATGCGGATCAACACGCAGTGACGCTGGAGAATACATCACTTATGAGAACAACGTCACAATGAAAATTAGGCAGAGAGGCAGTGACATAACTCTACCTGTGGCATGTCAGTACATGAAGCCAATTACAGCAAGCAAAGGTGAGTTGTGATGATGACCAATTGATGAAGTTAATCAAAAATACTTCTCCTAAGAGCTGTACAAAAGCTTAACTTTATGTTCACTTTCAGCAGTAAATTCATTCTTTCAACAGTAGCATTCTCCTCGTTGAATGCTTTCTCGAGAAGAACGCTTTGAACGAGGCATTTTCCTTGAACCAAACAAGCTTCATATTATCTCTGCGACTTTGCTCACCTGTGTTCTGTGGTAATTCGAGTCGAGCATTTCACATACTCTTTATTGCCTAATTCCCATTCCTAAAGTAATTATTTAGCCCCTATTTTCTTAAAATTCTGTCGGCAATTCGTTCATGCAGATTTTGGTTTGTCACTTCATTGCTGCGTTTGTCTCGCTGTCCCCGAGAATAAAATATGCATTCAGGTCCGTGGAGAATCAGCTCGGGCCTAGGGCTATAAACAAACAAGCAGCCATTCACGAGACCTGGGTCCGAGAATGTACCCCGGCTAACCCCTCCATTAACTTCTCCATTTGATGTCATGTCAGTAAAAGTTGATTATTTTATTTCGTTTTCATAGTCGCCTTGACAACATCAACCGCATTCCTTCCCCAACCAACGACCCCCGCATCGCAATCAATGGATGGATGTCGTCATTATCAGATACTATCAAACGCAACGAGAGCTGTTACATATGTTACTAACAATGATACATTATATCATTGTGAGGATGCAAGGTTGTATGGTTGGTATCGCTTTATGGGCGAAGCAGGAACAAGGATGCTGGACTATTGTCCCCGTAAGCCAAGTGATAATCACAACACCAATAGATGTGGTGCATTTTATCAAGGCTGGATAACATCAGGATCAAAACCAGATGTGAATGATGGAGAAGTATCTCGACTTGTCTGTTATTCAGACTATAGCACATGCAGTTGTCGATACCAAAACCAAATCAAGATCAGAAACTGTGGATCATTCTTTGTGTATTGGATCACAGGGGTACCAGGATGTTCCATGGCATACTGCGGAGTTAAAGGTAATCAAGTAGCAACCAATTTCATATATAATATCCTTCTATTTTATCATTGTGCTTCACTATTTGTTACAATACCTGTCTCAATGCGCTTGCATGAGTTTTAATAATAAAGTGTTTTATAGAAATGTATAACCAGGGATTTCGAAATATTTAGAAAGCTCGGTGCGATACATTTGAAACAAGAAAAGTGGAACAATTTGCCTGCTCAGAAATGATATTGTCGAAGGATGAAATGTCCATCAGATTTATTGACAGTTAGTTGAGATTGATTGCTGGGAGAAAAGTGGTGAAATTGTAGCATTACACCCTCTACGCATGTTCAGTAATGCAGCAGTTTTTGCTGTTAGAAAACTTTTAAAATGTTTTAGCACTGAAGTTTGGGAACAACTTAGAAACTTTAAGAATTGTGCTGAGAGCACTTTCAATAAACACTAAAAACACAGTGCCATGAAACTTGCCTCTGGAAATTGCCTGCCAGCTTAACCTTAAATGCGTATGTATATTTTTGGTGCAGATAAAACTACAGAAGTGACATGCAGTCAGACCTACATGCAGGTGAAGCTCGATAGATCTTATTTCAATACCTCCAACTATTACAGCATCACACTGCGCAACCCAGCCTGCAAAGCATCATGGTTGCCAAGTAGCAAGTACATTAGCATCGGAACTTTCCCAAGTGCATGTGGCTCAACACGCCGAGACACATATGACGACATCATTTACGAAAATGAGATCATCATGAAAGCGAGGCAAACACACGCATCTGGCATTACAAGAAATAATGACGTCAAACTTCTCGTCAGGTGCTCATACAAAAGGGAAGGCTTTGTTAGCAGTGTATCCTGGAAGCCAATCTCAACTGTAACCACTGTTGAACGTAAGTGTGACAAAAAGTTGTAGCAAAACTTTTTTCTATTGTTTCTAGCCTCCTTTGTAGATAGCACGCCTGGCTTAAAGATACCAGTGAAAATACGAAAATTTACCTGCAATCAACTCTGAGTATTCTACACGTCATCTAGGATGTAATGCAACTAATACAACTCTTTGTCCACCATTTTCGCATGCTTTACGAAGCTATAAAGTAAAAATATGATAACAACAATACACGACTCCTGCAATCTGCATCGTCGCCTTTTAAGAAAATACGAGAACTTCACACGGATGAAAAATAAAATAAAACAGTGGGAAATAAGCGCCCCCTCTATTAACCGCCCAGGGTGGTTAATAGAATCCTTACATTTTCACTGTTTGGTTCAAATAATAGCGTAGAAACTCTTAGCTGAAAAAACACCTTCATCCGGTCGTGAGGCTTTGGAAAATGCAATGCAGTCAAAAACAGCGGTTGAAGTTGATCTTAACTCCTTGATATTGAATAACATTCGGAACTATATTAGATTATTATTTATTTGTTTTTGATGTTGCTTGATTTTAAAATTTTAGGACTGTAAAATAAGCGCCCTCCTTTTTTAAGTGCCCCCCTCTAATAAGCGCCCACCCAATTTTGCAAAATATTAATTAAGCGCCGGGGGAATAGAGGAAATACGGTATTCAGTTTCATATAAAAGTATCAAAAAGTAAAGTTATTGATACTACAGAGGCGGATCTAGACTGGTGCAACTGGTGCACTACCATTCACACTATTTGTCACAAATATAAACACAAATATATTATTTTAATTTCACCCTCAACACATGCAATGCGAACGTTAATAATAATGCGGAATGCCTGACTTCCAATCATTTCATTCTAGCTGGTTTGGGAAATTTCACTTTCTACTTTCAAATGTTTACTGGCAAAAACTACATAGCTGCTCAGCCATATTACCCAGTGAGAATCAAGCTGAGAGATTGGCTCTACTTCGAAGCAAGAGCAGAAGTGTATGATAGAAGTATGGTTGTCCTACTTGATCAATGTTACTCAACACCAACTATGGATCGTAATCATGCACAGAAACATTCGCTTATTGAAGATGGGTAAGATAAACATGGCTCTATGCAGTTTCATCGTACATTCATTGTCAATGAATTTTGATGCTAGAGCTCTCTAATAGTCTAATTGATATCATCCAGATTATATAACCGATTTGATGGTTTTTATTCCTATTGAAGGTGTGCAGTTGACTCTACAGTAAGATTCATCAATTCAGGTGGAAGCATAAGACAACGATTCAGTGCACAAGGCTTCAAGTTCGTAAACAACACTGCAGTCTTTGTGCACTGTATTGTGTTCATCTGCTATCAAAACTCCAAGGTAGACAAATGCACACAAGGTTGCGCGGGAAACAATGTCGACCGGGCGAGAACGAGGCGGGATTTGAGTGGAGGCTACGCTGCACAACAGACAACTACCTATTCGAAATACTACATGGTTGACGTTGGCCCCATTGTGTTTGAAGAGAGTCCTGCATTGCCTTCAGGTAAATGAAAAATGTATTTTCCTTTGCTATGCCAGAAATAGCAAGGAATAAGAGTAAAACAATTAATGTTTATTACCTGTTGAATGATCTGTTGTATTTCAGGCAAGTTACCAAAGGGTCCAATTTCCACTACAATGCTCGTACTGATTGCTGGAGTGGGCTTGCTTGCCATAATCATAATAGTATTGATTGTGAAAATGCGAAGGCGTGATGCTCCACAGTCTGCAGCAGTGGTCAAGCAGTCCAAGTCCCCTGTGGGGGAGATTGGTATTGACAATGCTCCGAATGGAAAAGAGTTCGTGATTTCTGACGAGGTTGCATCATCCAACTTGTGAAAAGAAGATGAACTGCAAAAGAAAGAGAATGACTTTGAACAGTGATACTTTGTTCTAAGTTTTAAACCTATTTTTACAAAAATACTTTGCTAGTCAAAGGGTTTCAAGGACAACTACAGCTTATTTTATACCTTATTATAACTTTTATTTTTATATAAAGTTCATTTTTAAAACATGAATATATTCGTTATTCAAGTTATTGTTCCGCAGTATAGCTGTGTTTTTAGAATACCATGAAGTTTCCTATAAACATCTTTCTTGAGATACCGTTCTTGTTTTTCATTTCTATTTTTGTCTATCTTTGTAAATTGATATTTGGTTCTCAACAAAAAGCAAACAATTAAATTCAAGTTGATTAAATCAGATTCGTAGACGTTCGCTCGTTGTTTTTGCAATTAAGCATACACCAATAAACTCTGGTGTATTGTTAATTACAAAGAGCAGCATTAGGATGGTAGGAGCACCATTAGAAAGTATCGTATCTGGACACGATACGATACTTTCTAATCACTGGCGTAGCTGCGATTTGGCGGCGAAGGAGCGAAACCCGGACAAATTCCGACAAACGTAAAATTTGCGGTGTAAATTTTCCGAAAAATTTTCCGACAAGCAGCTGGAAACGTTTGGTGGGGGGGCAGCTGCCCCCCTGCCCCTTATAGCTACGCCATTGTTCTAATGCTGTTCCTACCATCACACCACCATGATTTATTCAGTATGTGGAGTAGAGAATATGGTAAATCGTTTAACATTTGGTCATGGCCCTGGTGTTGTAGTAGCAGTGGAGACACCAACAAGTGGAGACGCAAAAAACTCTGTAAAGCCCAGCGGACACTCTAGAAAAGAAGGAGCCAGCCTTGGGCTTGTGTCTCAATCTGGCACAGGCCTACTCTGTGATGAAAGTAGTTGTAAAAGGTCACAAGTTAGGGTTGGTGGCATGGTATTCAATGAGTTCAGAACCAATGAAAGACAATGGAAAAAGTTCAATCTTCAAGAGAATAGGCAAATGAAACTATCAACATTTAAATTGGTCTTATGAAGTCCTGAAAGTGTCACCTGGGGGCAAATTCTGAATAATTATTAGCAATGGCTGGTAGTAACTGTTATTAGCAGTAACAGTTTGTTTTATCCTGATTGAGCCGAAGTGAAATATCACCTTGGAACAAGCAACGTTCATTTCGGGGTGTTATTGGAATGAGCTGGGCAAATCTAATGTGAGGATAGCTGTGAAACACCTATCAAGAAAAAAAGAGACACCACAGAAGGGCAGAAAACATTCTCGAAGTTTAGCTCAAAACAACATTGCACTTGTTGCTTTGAGCGTTGGAGTTGGCTTGCTTGCCATCATGGTTGTCATACTGTTTCTTATCGTAAGACGACGAAGAAAGAGACCAGCGGAGCAGAATGAAACCATGTCCCCTGAGAAGGAGCTTGGTATTGACAATGCTCACGATGGAAAAGTGTTTACACTTTCTGATGAGATTATACGTCATCAAACTTGGAACAAGATGTCCCGCAAAAACATAAGCCACAGTAGGCCGTTAATGGAAACTACATTGTAATTACATCATTGTTATTATTGAAGCAAGTTTCTTTGACATTCATATTTGCATGCAAGCTATTTATAACCATTTTCTATCATGTCGCCCGTTTGCAACTTACACGATAACTTCATTTGTTGAATAATGATAATTTACTTATTTTACGATTTTTATCATTTCAAGTATAATATTTCATAAAGAAGCACATTTGATCTGTTTTCCTTGCAATAATATACCTGCATATTTGATGATCATTATCGATACAGTTATCATATATAGCAAATATTATTAGGCTACTACATTTACTCTGGTAGCCAATTCTAAAAGCCAGCAACACTCTCTGATCCAAAAATGGCTCTCTAATGGCACAAATACTGTCAAATACTTGCAAATACTGTCAAAATAAGAAAACCAAAGCATTATGTGTGGTTTGCCTTCATTTCCCTTATTCTATTAGCATACCAGTATAGCCTTATATGGTAAAGTCATCGCCAGGGTACAAACACGAGAACAATGCCAGGTGTGACTTGTTTGACTCGCAAAATTCTTCCTCGTTCGGATTATTAAATGTGTAACATTTCTAACACTGGGCATTTACATCTTGGCAAGTTGCAATTTGGACAAACTGCAATGAGGTGCAAAAATATTGCGATCACGTTCGCTGCCTTGCAAATCATTATCCTGACTATGGTTATGGTAAGTAATTCATCAAATGTATAATGATAACCACTTCTCACGTAAGTTAACTTTATCGTTTTTTTGTTATTTTAAGGGTACGAGTCTTTCACATTAAGATCAACATATGTTTTTGAATTGATGTGTTAAAAACAAGTCTCTTTGTGATAATCAAATCCAGTCATAAAACTCGCCTTGCATTTGAAGCTGGTCGGGAAATTGTAGAAATTGGGGATGAAGACTGGCACAAGAAATTGACTGGTTTGTGAGCTTCAGTATGAAATTAATGTTTCCGAAGGAATGTTAAAATTTAGATTAGTAAATCAAATATACGTGCAAAATAGATAGCAACTTCGCTTATACGCAGTTTTTTACATGAAACCATCGATAAAAAACAGACCTCTAAGACGCCTAACAAATTAAGAAGCCGTACATAGTAGCTACTAATTTCCATCAAGATTAGGAAACGGTGTCACCTAGTATAACAACAGGCAAATTGGGGCAGTTTTGATTGTATTTTCAAAACGGCAGTGATGATTATTTTAAATACGAAGACCTGGATGGAATTGGCATGATTCTTTTTGGATGATTAGACCATTTGCTATCCATTTTCGAATGTTTTGGTTTTGTTTCCGTTTTATTGGATTGAATTATAATGTTTCTTGGCGTTTCCGACCTATTTGCACTTCTAAATTCAAGGAACTTTGAAGAAACCTTTAATACTAAAATGGCCCTAAAGTTTAAGAACTGAGTATCACTTTTGAGCTCAGATTATTATAAAAAAAAAGCGTGTATTGCAAATTTTTGACGGGCTTCCTAATCAGCAAGCCATCTTCCTGCTATTTCTGTTTTTTGTATTTTTACTTTGCAAGTAATTTTATTTGTGTTTACAACAAATTTATATTTTTGTGAGTTTCAATATTTTCAAACATTTTCAAATTTGGGCCCAAAAGTGTTCCAAGTAATTCCTAATTGCACACAAAAGTAGAACAAGGTTAAACGCTTATTATCCTTAAACTTCTCGTCCTGCATGTAAAGCAGCAAATTAGTTAGTTAACACGATGAAGATATGCCAAGTAGTTCATATTAAGTTTGTTGTAACTGCAGAGGTAAAACCCAGGTCACAAAAACAACATTTGTGCAAAAGTTTGGATTTTAGTTTAGTAAATAGTGTTATGAGTTGATGGATTAACCCTAAAATGTTGTGATAATACTTTCAAAATTGATGCCAATTATTTGACCCGACCTGAATATGGAATCGTACAAGTTTACTTAAGAAATATGTCATCAACGAAAAGAATGTTTTGGCATAGTTAAAAACCTCCAAAAACATGAGAATAGGCCTACAATGGATTAATGTAGGGAGTGTACATAATTTTGTAAGAAGGGTGGATCAGCCCTTTGTACTAGAAGATCACCAATTAACACGAAAATGTTTGCCTTATAGTGGTAAATGTATTTTAATTTGAGGGATTATATTCTGCAAGTTGCGAGTTGTCAGTTGCGGGTTGTTTTTCAATTATAAAATGTTCCACTCTCTTCAAAATGCACCACCTTTAAAGTTTGGAATATCTAAAAGTTCTGAGTTTGCGAAATTGTGAAAATGCATTCTACAATTTTCTCATTATTTATTTTAAAAAGTGGAATATGTTAACAAATCGCCTTCGTAGAGTATTTTTTAAATTTCTGTTGACAAATTTACGAAGCCTTAAAGTACTAAACAATTTCTTTTCTCAATTTAGGATAACTTTGTCATGGCACAATCGGTGAGTATTTTCATTTAATCAAACACAAATTTTTAGCATAGGATGAGCAGAGTAGCTAATTGAAATATACAATACGGCTGTAAATGTACTGGAATGGGGAAAAACATTATGCCGAAATTTGATAATTTCAGCGTAAAAATTTAGTTATTTATCTGAATTTGACCGGGGATATTCGTTCTTGCTCAAGTTAGACTTCACATGCAGAATATTCCTTGACCATCAATGCAAATATATAATATTTAAGCAAATCATAAAACCTTTCTTTCCCTAATATTTAATTTGTTTTTTTGAGTTTTTATCTCTGTTTCCCAGATGGACGCTTGTCAAAATTATCAGATACTTTCTGATGCAAGAGCTGTTACAACAAAAACTGACAACTACATATCAAACTGCAACGAACTTCGTCTCCGTGGATGGTATCGTTTCATGGGAGATGCTGGAACCAGGATGCTTGACTATTGTCCTTATAGTCGATTCCCAACATTCACGGGTTACCGTTGCGGTGGAGCATACAACCAAGGTTGGATTCAATCTGGGTCAATGCCCAGTGTGAGTGATGGAGAAGTTTCTAGAAAGGTCTGTTTTTCAAGTGGTTGGAGCTGCTACTGTAATGATCAAAGAAAAAGAGCGATAAAAATCAAGAACTGTGGATCATACTACGTGTATTGGCTCAATGGTTTACCAAGATGCGACATGAAGTATTGCGGAGTAAAAAGTAGTTAGCTCACAAGTGAACTCAGTTTATCACTTTCATGTTTGTACATCTTCTCTTTTATACTCTAAGCTTTAAACTCTTTCTCAGTGGACACAGTACATTTCTCAGAGCAATTTCACCCACAAACAAAAGCGCGGGAAATATTTATATTTACGACAAAACACTTCAATTATCCAATGTATCCAAACTATTTTTGATTATAGATTCATTTCTCAGTGTTTTCTCTTCATTAGATGAGTGTGTTACATAAAAATATTCCTTAATTGGTTTGCTTAAGTTTGATTATGATAACATAACATATGTACTCCTGGAAACTAATTCCTTTTCATTTTAGATGAAACTGTTGAAGTAACATGCAGTGACACATCAATGGACATTAAGATCAATGCAACTCATTATGACCCTGCTGACTATTCCAACATCACATTGAGTGATCCTAATTGCACTCCAACATCAATTGATTCATCATACATCACATTCAACATTACTCCACCAAGTCAATGCGGATCAACGCAAAAAGATATGGGAAAATATATCATTTTTGAGAACAACGTCAGAATGACAGGCAATGTTAGTGACTTAACATTAAGCATCGCATGTACATACAAGAAACCAGTGACGACAGACGCTTGTCATAATTATCAGATACTCTCTGATGCAATAGCTATTACAACAAAAATTGAGAACAGGAAAGATGACTGCAATGAGCTTCATCTCAATGGATGGTATCGTTTCATGGGAGATGCTGGAGCCAGGATGCTTGACTATTGTCCTTATAGTCGATTCCCGACATTCACTGGTTACCGTTGCGGTGGCGCAAACTACCAAGGTTGGATTCAATCTGGGTCAATGCCCAGTGTGAGTGATGGAGAAGTTTCTAGAACGGTCTGCTTCTCACATTATTATTGGGGCTGCAACTGTTATTTTCCAAGAGCGATAAAAATCAAGAACTGTGGATCATACTACGTGTATTGGCTAAATGGTGTACCATATTGCGAATTGAAGTATTGCGGAGTAAAAGGTGTAGTTACCTCACAAGTGAACTCATTTTATCACACTCATGCTTGTACATCATCTCTTTCTTACTCTGAGCTTTAAATTCTTCCTCAGTGGACAC
Organism: Sanderia malayensis; assembly: GCA_013076295.1. Taxonomy (NCBI): domain Eukaryota; kingdom Metazoa; phylum Cnidaria; class Scyphozoa; order Semaeostomeae; family Pelagiidae; genus Sanderia; species Sanderia malayensis. Next base: position 4,399,978 of record RQOL01000828.1, read on the forward strand.
AGTATATTTTCAAATTATTTTGCGATTATAGGTTCATTTCTAAGTGTTTTCTCTTAATTACATGAGTATATTACTTAAAATAACCTTTAATTGGATTGCTCAAGTTTAATGATGATAGCATATGTACTCTTGGAAACTAATTACTTTTCATTTTAGATGAAACTGTTGAAGTAACATGCAGTGACACAGCAATGGACATTAAGATCAATGCTACTCATTATGATCCTGATGATTATTCCAACATCACATTGAGTGATCCTAATTGCACTCCAACATCAATTGATTCATCATACATCACATTCAACATTACTCCACCAGGTCAATGCGGATCAACGCAAAAAGATATTGGAAAATATATCATTTATGAGAACAACGTCAGAATGACAGGCAATGTTAGTGACTTAACATTAAGTGTCGCATGTCCATACACGATGGACGCTTGTCATAATTATCAGATACTCTCTGATGCTAGAGCTGTTACAACTACTGCCAGTTACAAAGAAGACTGTAGTACTTCATATTACAATGGATGGTATCGTTTCATGGGAGATGCTGGAACCAGGATGCTTGACTATTGTCCTTATGGTCGATTCCCTACAACAACCGGTTACCGTTGCGGTGGCACAACGACCCAAGGTTGGATTCAATCTGGGTCAATGCCCAGTGTGAGTGATGGAGAAGTTTCTAGAACGGTCTGTTTTTCAGGTAGTTGGGGTTGCTACTGTAATTATCCAAGAGCGATAAAAATCAAGAACTGTGGTTCATACTACGTGTATTGGCTAAATGGTGTACCAAAATGCGATTCCACATATTGCGGAGTTAACGGTAATTAATGAATGAAATCAGGTTATCACTTTCAAACGTGTTTTAATGTTCTTTTTGATACTCAAATTTAGGAGAGAAACCAAAAGTACAAGTTACTAAAACTACGGCAACACACAACAATTATCCAATGTGTTACGAATGGTTTCCTTATAAATCCCTTCTTAGTTATTTCCTTTGTTTTAGTAGTCTGGCTCCAAGACTATTTCCTGGGCTCTCAAATAAAACAAGGAAAGCAGGAACGGCGAGAAGGAAATGCGGAGGAGAAAGTTTTCGTAGAATTTAATAGGCGCCATTTTTAAATTCTTAATTATATAATAAGCGATATTGTTGGTGGGTTAATGCAAAGTTGGATCACTTTTTAAATTGATTTTGGCATGTTTCTTTGCTTGTTAGAAGGAAATGTTGGAAATCGAAATAATGATGATAACATACTTCTTTTTATCCCAGATGATGCTATCAAAGCAACATGCAGTGAAACAGCAATGGACATTAAGATCAATGCTACTCATTACAACCCTGCTGACTATTCCAACATCACATTGAGTGATCCTAGTTGCACTCCAACATCAATTGATTCATCATACATCAGATTCAGCATTACTCCACCAGGTCAATGCGGATCAATACGCAATGACACTGGAGAATACATCATTTATGAGAACAACGTCACAATGAAAATTAGGCAAACAGGCAGTGACGTAACACTTCGTGTCACATGTGACTACATGAAGCCAATTACAACCAACAAGCGAAGGTGAGTTGTGATCGATATGAAGTTAGTCAATAAATACTTCTCCTAAGAGCCCTTTAAAAGCTTAACTTTATGTTCTCTTTCAACAGTAAATTCATTCTTTCAACAGTAGCATTCTCCTCGTTAAATGCTTTCTCGAGGAGAATGCTTTCAACGAGGCATTTTCCTTGAACCGAACAAGCTTCATGTTATCTCTACGACTTTGCTCGCCTGTGTTCTGTGATAATTCGAGCACTTCACATACTCTTTATTGCCTAATTCTTATGCCTAAAATAATTACTTAGCCCCTCTTTTCTTAAAATTCTGTCGGCAATTAGTTTTTGCACATTTTGGTTTGTTACTTCATTGCTGCATTTGTCTCGCTGTCCCCGAGAATGAAATATGCATTCAGGTACGTCGAGAACCAGCTCGGGCCTAGGGCTATAAACAAACAAGCGGCTGTTTTAAAATTGCATTCGTTAGCAAAACTTTTCACGGGTCTTTCACGAGACCCACCCCCCTCCTTGACTGTACTTTATGCATCAACTTCTCCATTTGATGTCATGTCAGTAAAGTTGATTATTTTATTTCATTTTCATAGTCGCTTTGACAACATCGACCGCATTCCTTCCCCAACCAACGACCCCAGTATCGCAGTCAATGGATGGATGTCGTCATTATCAGATACTATCAAACGCAACCAGAGCTGTCACATATGTTACTAACAATGATACATTATATCATTGTGAAGATGCAACGTTGTATGGTTGGTATCGCTTGATGGGCGAGGCAGGAACAAGGATGCTGGACTATTGTCCCCGTAAGCCAAGTGATAATTATAACACCAATAGATGTGGTGCATATCATCAAGGCTGGATAACATCAGGGTCAAAACCAGATGTGAATGATGGAGAAGTATCTCGACTTGTCTGTTATTCAGACTATAGCACATGCAGTTGTCGATACCAAAACCAAATCAAAATCAGAAACTGTGGATCATTCTTCGTGTATTGGATCACAGGGGTACCAGGATGTTCCATGACATACTGCGGAGTTAAAGGTAATCAAGTAGCAACCAATTTCATATATAATAAGGATCCTTCTATTTTATCAATGACCTTCACTATTTGTTACAATACTTGTCTCAATGCGGCGCTTGCATGAGTTTTAATAACAAAGTGTTTTATAGAAATGGATAACCAGGGATTTCGAAATATTTAAAAAGCTCGGTGCGATACATTTGAAACAAGAAAAAGTGGAACAATTTGCCTTCTCAGAAATGATATTGTGGAAACATGAAATATCCATCAGATCTATCGACAGTTAGATGAGGTTGATTGCTGTGAGAAATGTGGTGAAATTGTAGCATTACACCTTCTACGCATGTTCAGTAATGCAGCAGTTTTTAGTGTTAGAGCGCTTTTAAAATGTTTTAGCACTGAAGCTTGGGAACAACTTAGAAACTTTAAAAATTGTGCCGAGAGCACTTTCAATAAACACTAAAAACGTATGAATATTTTTGGTGCAGATAAAACTACAGAAGTGACATGCAGTCAGACCTACATGCAAGTGAAGCTCGATAGAGCTTAATTCAATACCTCCAACTATTACAGCATCACACTGCGCAACCCATCCTGCAAAGCATCATGGTTGCCAAGTAGCAAGTACATTAGCATCGGCACTGTCCCAAGCGCATGTGGCTCAACACGCCGAGACACATATGACGACATCATTTACGAAAATGAGATCATCATGAAAGCGAGGCAAACACACGCATCTGGCATTACAAGAAACAATGACGTCAAACTTCTCGTCAGGTGCTCATACAAAAGGGAAGGCTTTGTTAGCAGTGTATCCTGGAAGCCAATCTCAACTATAAATGCTGTTGAACGCAAGTGTGCCAAAAGGTTGTAGAAAAGCGTTTCTTATTGTTTCTTGCCTCCTCTGATGATAAAAGTTTTAGCAAAATTTTCCCCATTGTTATCACTCTTTTATAGAAAAATGCCTAGTTTACAAGAGTGGTAAATATTCAAAAAACGTACCTGCTTATCAAGTTTAATCTTTCGATTGCCAATGGCCAAGGAAGACGGCGAGAATAATTTTTGCAAATGACGTGATGTGAATGTTTTTGGTCGGCCAAATTTTCGTGTGAACAACCTTTCATATAAAAAAAATGATGTTCACAACATATAATTTTGAGAAATATTGAGAATTGAAATAGATATAAAATTGTAAGAAGAAACAGGTTCAAAAGCTAATAAATATTGCTAAGCAATTTGGAACTATCCAGATTATAAAAGTACCAATCACAAATAAAGGCTGTTTAAGTTTCTTTTCACATTAAAGCCGAATGCTACTGCAATAATAGCAAGATTTCCAGATGCATGATTTCCAATCATTTCATTCTAGCTGGTTTTGGCAATTTCACTTTCTACTTTCAAATGTTTACTGGAAAATATTACATAGCTGCTCAGCCATATTACCCAGTGAGAATCAAGCTGAGAGATTGGCTCTACTTCGAAGCAAGAGCAGAAGTGTATGATAGAAGCATGGTTGTCCTGCTTGATCAATGTTACTCAACACCAACTATGGATCGTAATCATCCACAGAAATATTCGCTTATTGAAGATGGGTAAGATAAACATGGCTCTATACAGTTTCATCCTGCATTCATTGTCAATGAATTTTGATGCTAGAGCTCTCTAATGGTCTAATTGATGTCGTTCAGATTATATAACCGATTTGATGGTTTTTATTCTTATTGAAGGTGTGCAGTTGACTCTACAGTAAGATTCATCAATTCAGGTGGAAGCATAAGACAGCGATTCAGTGCACAAGGCTTCAAGTTCGTAAACAACACTGCAGTCTTTGTGCACTGTATTGTGTTCATCTGTTATCAAAGCTCCAAGGAAGACAGATGCACACGAGGTTGCGTGGGAAATAATGTTGATCGGGCGAGGACGAGGCGGGATTTGAGTGGAGGCTACGCCGCACAACAGACAACTACCTATTCGAAATACTACATGGTTGACGCTGGCCCTATTGTATTTGAAGAGAGTCCTGCATTGCCTTCAGGTAAATGAAAAAATGTAATTTTCTATGCTATGCAAGAAATAGCATGAAGTAAGAGTAAAACAATTAATGTTTATTACCTGTTGAATGATCTGTTGTATTTCAGGTGAGTTACCAAAGGGTCAGATTTCCACTACAATGCTTGTACTGATTGCTGGAGTGGGATTGCTTGCCATAATCATAATAGTATTGATTGTGAAAATGCGAAGGCGTGATGCTCCACAATCTGCAGCAGTGGTCAAGCAGTCCAAGTCCCCTGTGGAGGAGATTGGTATTGACAATGCTCCGAATGGAAAAGAGTTCGTGATTTCTGACGAGGTGACATCATCCAACTTGTGAAAAGGAGAAGAACTACAGAAGAAAGAGAATGACTTTGAAATGTGATACTTTGTTCTAAGTTTTAAATCTATTTTTACAGAAATACTTTGCGATTCAAAGGGTTTCAAGGACAACTACAGCTTATTTTATACTTTATTATAACTTTTTTTTTTATATAAAGTTCATTTTTAAAACATGAATATATTCGTTATTAAAGTTTTTGTTCCGCAGCATAGCTGTGTTTTTTTAGAATACCATGAAGGTGCCTAGAAACATCTTTCTTCAGATACCGTACTGGTTTTTCATTTATATTTTTGTCATCTTTGTAAATTGACATTTGGTTCTCAACAAAAAGCAAACAATTAAATTCAAGTTGATTAGATCAGACTTGTGGACGTTCGTTCGTTGTTTTTGCATTTAACCATGCATCAATCAAATTTGGTGTATTGTTAATTGCAAAGAGCAGCATTAGGATGGTAGGAGCAGCATTAAAAAGGATCGTATCTGGACACGATACGATACTTTCTGATGCTGTTCCTATCATCACACCACCATGATTTACTCAGTATGTGGAGTAGAGAATATGGAAATTCGTTTAACATTTGGTCATGGTTATGTTGTTGTAGTAGCAATAAAAACACAGCCAAAAACTCTGTCAAGCCCAGCGCTCCAGAAAAGAAGGAACAAACCTTGGGCTTGTGTCACAATCTGGTACAGGCCTGCTCTGTAATGACGGCAGTCGGAAAAGGTCACAACTTAAGGTTGGTGCCACGGCATTCAATGAGTTAAGAACCAATGAAAGAAAATGGAAGAAGTTCAATCTTGAAGGGAATAGGCAAATGAAACTATCAACATTTAAATTGGTCTTATGAAGTCCTGAAAGTGTCACCTGGGGGTCAAATTCTGAATAATTATTAGCAATGGCTGGTAGTAACTGTTATTAGCAGTAACAGTTTGCTTTATCCTGGTTGGACCGAAGTGAAGTATCAGCTTGGAACAAGCAGCGTTTACTTCGGGGTGTTATTGGAATGAGCTGGGCAAATCTAATGTGAGGATAGCCGTGAACCACCTATCAGGAAAAAAGAGACACCACAGAAAGGCAGAAAACATTCTCGGAGTTTAGCTCAAAACAACATTGCACTTGTTGCTTTGAGCGTTGGAGTTGGCTTGCTTGCCATCATGGTTGTCATACTGTTTCTCATCATGAGACGACGAAGAAAGAGACCAGCGGAGCAGAATGAAACCATGTCCCCTGAGAAGGAGCTTGGCGTTGATAATGCTCACGATGGAAAGGTGTTTACACTTTCTGATAAGATTACGTCATACAATTTGGAACAAAATGCCCCGCAAAGACATAAGCTTCAGCAGACCGTTAATGGAAACTACATTGTGATTACATCATTGTTATTATCGAAGCAAGTTTTTTTGACATTCGTATTGCACACAAGCTATTTATAACCATTTTCTATCATGTTGCCCATTTGCTACTAACACGATAACTTCATTCGCTGAGTAATGAGCAATTACTTCTTTTACGATTTTTATCATTTCAAGTATAATATTTCATAAAGAAGCACATTTGATCTGTTTTCCTTGCAATAATATACCTGCATATTTGATGATCATTATCGATACAGTTATCATGTATAGCAAATAGTATTAGGCTACTACATTTACTCTGGTAGCCAACCATGAAAGCCAGCAACACTCTCTGTTCCAAAAATGGCTCTCTAATGGCACAAATGCTGTCAAATACTTGCAAATACTGTCAGAATAGGAAAACCAAAACATAATGTGTGGTTTGCCTTCATTTCCCTTATTCTATTAGCATACCAGTATAGCCTTATATGGTAAAGTCATCGCCAGGGTACAAACACGAGAACGATGCCAGGTGTGACTTGTTTGACTCGCAAAATTCTTCCTCGTTCGGATTATTAAATGTGTAACATTTCTAACACTGGGCATTTACATCTTGGCAAGTTGCTAGTTGGACAAACTGCAATGAGGTGCAAAAATATTGTGATCACGTTCGCTGCCTTGCAAGTCATTATCCTGACTATGGTAAGTAATTAATCAAATGTATAATGATAACCACTTCTCACATAAGTTAGAGAGTATCGACAAATATCGTTTTTTTGCTATTTTAAGGGTACGAGTCTCTAACACCAAGATAAACATATGTTTTCGAGTTGATGTGTTAAAAACAAGTCTCTTTGTGATAATCCAATCCAGTCATAAAACCCGCCTTGGCATTCGAACATACATATAGTCGGGAAGATTGTAATTGGGGGACACAAGAAATTGACTGGTTTGTGAGCTTTGGTATGAAATTAATGTTTCCGAAGGAATGCTAAAATTTAGATTATAGTAAATAAAATATACATGCAACATAGATAGCAAGTTGGCTTATACGCAATTTTTTATAAGGAACCATCGAGAAAAAACAGACCTCTAAGACGCCTAACAAATTAAGAAGCCGTACATAGTAGCTACTAATTTCCATCAAGCTTGGAAACCATGTCACCTAGTATAACAACAGGCAAATGGGGCAGCTTTGATTGTATTTTCAAAACGGCAGTTATGATTATTTTAAATACGAACCCCTAGATGGAATTGGCACGATTCTTGTTGGATGATTAGACCATTTGCTTGGCATTTTCGAATGTTTTTGGTTTTGTTTCTGTTTAATTGGATTGAACTATAATGTTTTTTGGCGTTTTCAACCTATTTGCACTTCCAAATTCAAGAAACTTTGAAGAGCCTTTAATACTAAAATGGCCATAAAGTTTAAGAACTGAGTATCACTTTGGAGCTCAGATTATTATAAAACAAAATGCGTGTATTGCAAATTTTTGACGGGCTTCCTAATCAGCAAGCCATCTTCCTGCTAGTTCTGTTTCTTGCATTTTTATTTTGTAAATTAAAGTGTGTCACAATATGCCAAGCAATCCATGTGAAGTTTGTTGTAACTGCAGAGGTAAAACCAAGGTTACAAAAACAACATCTGTGCTAGTGTTTGGATTTTAGTTTAGTAAATAGTGTTATGAGAGTTGATGGATTAACCCTAAAATGTTGTGATAATACTTTCAAAATTGATGACAATTATTTGACCCGACCTGAATGTGAATCGTACCAGCTTACTTAAGAAATATGTCATCAACGAAAAGAATGTTTTGGCGCAGTTAAAAACCTCCAAAAACATGAGAATATGCCTACAATGAATTAATGTAGAGAGTGTACATAATTTTATCAGAAAGGTGGATCAGCCCTTTGTACTAGAAGATCACCAATTAAGACGAACACTTTTGCCTTATAATGCTAAATGTATTTTGATTTGAGGGATTTGAGGCATATTCTGCGAGTTGCGAGTTGTCAGTAGCGAGTTGTTTTTCAGTTACAAAATGTTCCATTCTCTTCAAAACCTTTAAAGTTTGGAATATCTAAAAGTTCACTATTCATTTTAAAAAGTGGAATATGTTAACAAATCGTCTTGAAGAGTATTTTTTAAAATTGTGTTGACAAATTTACGAAGCCTTAAAGTACTAAAAAATTTTCTTTTCTCAATTTAGGATAACTTTGTCATGGCACAATCGGTGAGTATTTTCATTTAATCAAACCCAAATTTTTAGCATATGATGAGCAGAGTAGCTAATTGAAATATATAATACGGCTGTAAATATACTGGAATGGGAAAAACTTTATGCCAAAAATTTGATTTTTTTAGCGTAAAAATTTAGTTGTTTATCTGAATTTGACCAGGGATATTTGTTCATGCTCAAGTTAGACTTCACATGCAGTATATTCCTTGACCACCAATGCAAATATATAATATTTAAGCACACAAAACTTTTCTTTCCCTAATATTTAATTTGTTTTGTTGAGTTTTTATCTCTGTTTCGCAGATGGACGCTTGTCAGAATTATCAGATACTTTCTGATGAAAGAGCTGTTACAACAACAACTAGCAACTGGAAAAATGACTGCAATGAACTTCATCTCAATGGATGGTATCGTTTCATGGGAGATGCTGGAACCAGGATGCTTGACTATTGTCCTAAAAGTCGATTCCCGACAACAACCGGTTACAGTTGCGGTGGCGCATACTACCAAGGTTGGATTCAATCTGGGTCAATGCCCAGTGTGAGTGATGGAGAAGTTTCTAGAACGGTCTGCTTCTCATATTATAGTGGTTGCCAATGTTATAATCCAAGAGCTATAAAAATCAAGAATTGTGGATCATTCTACTTGTATTGGGTCAATGGTGTACCATGGTGCTACGGGAAGTATTGCGGAGTAAAAGGTAGTTAGCTCACTAGTGAACTCAGTTTATCACTTTCATTCTTGTACATCTGCTCTTTTATACTCTAAACTGTAAACTCCTTCTCAGTGGACACAGTATATTTCTCTGAGCAATTTCACCCACAAACGAAAGCGCTGCAAATAATTATATTTACGACAAAAAATTTCAATTATCCAATGTGTCCAAACTATTTTTGATTACAGATTTCTTCTTTAAGCGTTTTCTCTTCATTGATGAGTGTGGTACATAAAGATAGCCCTTATTCAGATTGCTTAACCTTAACCATGAAAACATGTGTACTGTTCAAGACAAAGTACCTTTCATTTTAGAAGAAACTGTTGAAGTAACATGCAGTGACACAGCAATGGACATTAAGATCAATGTTACTCATTATGATCCTAATGACTATTCCAACATCACATTGAATGATCCTAATTGCACTCCAACATCAATTGATTCATCATACATCAGATTCAGCATTACTCCACCAGGTCAGTGCGGATCAAAGAAAAGGGATATGGGAAAATATATCATTTATGAGAACAAGGTCAGAATGACAGGCAATGTTAGTGAGTTAACATTAAGTGTCGCATGTCCATACAAGAAACCATCTGACGTTTGTCAGAATTATCAGATACTCTCTGATGCCAGGGCTGTTACAACAAAAACTGGCAGCAGCAAATATAACTGCAATGAACTTCATCTCAATGGATGGTATCGTTTCATGGGAGATGCTGGAACCAGGATGCTTGACTATTGTCCTAAAAGTCGATTCCCGAGAGTAACCGGATATCGTTGCGGTGGCGCATACTTTCAAGGTTGGATTGAATCTGGGTCAATGCCCAGTGTGAGTGATGGAGAAGTTTCTAGAAAGGTCTGCTTCTCATATTATCATGGTTGCTACTGTAATTATCGGAGAGCGATAAAGATCAAGAACTGTGGATCATTCTACGTGTATTGGCTCAATGGTGTACAAAAGTGCGACCTGAAGTATTGCGGAGTAAAAGGTAGTTAGCTCACAAGTGAACTCAGTTTATCACTTCTATGCCTGTACATTATTTTTATACTCTAAATTCTAAACTCTGTCTCAATGGACACAGTATATTTCTCTGAGCAATTTCACCCGCAAACGAAAGGGCTGCAAATAATTATATTTACGAATAAAAACTTCAATTATCCAATGTATCCAAATTATTTTGTGATTATAGGTTCTTTCCCTAAGTGTTTTCTCCTCATTAGATGAGTGTGTTACATAAAGATATTCCTTAATCGGATTGCTTAAGTTTAATGATGAAAACATATGTAGTCTTGGAAACTAATTATTTTCCATTTTAGATGAAGCTGTTGAAGTAACATGCAGTGAAACAGCAATGGACATTAAGATCAATGCTACTCATTACAACCCGGATGACTATTCCAACATCACATTGAGTGATCCTAATTGCACTCCAACATCAATTGATTCATCATACATCAGATTCAGCATTACTCCTCCAGGTCAATGCGGATCAACGCAAAAAGATATGGGAAAATATATCATTTACGAGAACAACGTCAGAATGACAGACAATGTTAGTGACTTAACATTAAGCATAGCATGTCCATACAAGAAACCAACTGACGTTTGTCAAAACTATCAGATTCTCTCTGATGCTAGAGCTGTTACAACTACTGCCAGCTACAAATGTGACTTTGGAACTTCATATCACAATGGATGGTATCGTTTCATGGGAGATGCTGGAACCAGGATGCTTGACTATTGTCCTTATAGTCGATTCCCGATCACCGGTTACCGTTGCGGTGGTGCATACAACCAAGGTTGGATTCAAACTGGGTCATTGCCCAGTGTGAGTGATGGAGAAGTTTCTACAACCGTCTGCTTCTCAGATTATAATAGTTGCTACTGTAATGATCAAAGAGCTATAAAAATCAAGAACTGTGGATCATACTACGTGTATTGGCTAAGTGGTGTACCATGGTGTTATTCCACATATTGCGGAGTTAACGGTAATTAATGAATGAATAAATTCGAGTTTCCATTTTCCAACGTGGTTTAATGTTTTTTTTGATACTCAATTGTAGGAGAGAAACAAAAAGTACAAGTTACTAAAGCTACGGCAACACACAACAACTATCCAATGTGTTACGAATGGTTTCCTTATAAATTCCTTCTTAGTTATTTCCTTTGTTTTAGTAGTCTGGCTCCAAGACTATTTCCTGGGCTCTCAAATAAGACAAGGAAAGCAGGAACCGCGAGAAGGAAATGCGGAGGAGTAGAATTTAATAAGCGCCAATTTTAAGTTCTTAATTATATAATAAGCAATGTTGTTGGGGCTTAATGCAAAATTTGACCACTTTTTAAATTGATGTTGGCATGTTTCTTTGCTTGTTAGAAGGAAATGTTGGAAATCGAACAGGGTTTATTTTAAGGTGCAGTGATAAACAATTTGTGCAATGATAAATCAAATTTGTGCAGTGATAACTTTTTAAAAAAACCATTTTAGACAAGTTCCAAGAAAATATTCTTACAGTAAATGGCGTCCTGATGGTCATCGATGCAAATAAATAACTAATTGTAAACAGTCAATACTAAACAGCTTAAAAACTTCGCTGAACAAGCTTATTTTCATTTTCTTTCAATATCTTGGTTCTCAAAAACTTTTCGGATCCAAGACTGCTTGTCAGCTTTAGAGTATCTCAAGTTCAGCGCTTTCTATCTGTCATGAAGTAGTGAACAGCTGGTCGTGGATCATATTGCCCCAATGCTGGCATATTCAAATTTATGACAAATTGTTACATTATAGATACTATCCCCTCAGAATCCTGGCCAGAACTGTTACCAAGGCGTCATAGTCGTACAACGTGCAATAGGAGTGGTGAAGAAATTGATCTGAGTTTTTTCTACATATTTCAAAGTAGGCTACAACCACATATCAAAAAGTTACCGAGTTGAAATCTGAACAAAGTATGACATGAAACTCAATCAGTTTGCCTTGTCTCCGCTAAGTAGCTATAACATGATTAGCTAACTATTCAGTTTCTGCTCCTCAGAAGTCGAAATGAGTGGAGCATAATGTTCTAAATGTTAGTATAAGGGCGTGGTCATGACAAATTTAGAAAGACAACGCCCATATCATCAAAATTTACCAAATATGTGCAGTGAAAAAAATCCTTAAAATAAACTTCGATTCGAAGTTAATAATGATGATGACATCCTTCTTTTTATCCCAGATGATGCTATCAAAGCAACATGCAGTGAAACAGCAATGGACATTAAGATCAATGCTACTCATTACAACCCGAATGACTATTCTAACATCACATTGAGTGATCCTAATTGCACTCCAACATCAATTGATTCATCATACATCAGATTCAGCATTACTCCACCAGGTCAATGCGGATCAATACGCAATGACACTGGAGAATACATCATTTATGAGAACAACGTCACAATGAAAATTAGGCAAACAGGCAGTGACGTAACACTTCGTGTCACATGTGAGTATATGAAGCCAATTACAACAAGCGAAGGTAAGTTGTAATCGATGGCAAATTACCGAAGTTAATCAATAAGTACAGTAAATTCATTCTTTCAACAGTAGCATTCTCCTCGTTGAAAGCCTTCTCGAGGAGAATGCTTTCAACGAGGCAATTTTCCTTGAACCAAACAAGCTTCATATTGACTACGACTTTGCTCGCTTGTGTTTTGTGAAAATTCGAGCACTTCACATTACTCTTCTCTTTACTGCCTGATTCCCATGCCTAAAGTAATTTCTCAACACCTCTTTTCTTAAAATTCTGTCGGCAATTAGTTCTTGCACATTTTGGTTTGTCACTTCATTGCTGCATTTGTCTCACTGTCTCCGAGAATAAAATATGTATTCAGGTCCGTGGAGAACCAGCTCGGGCCTAGGGCTATAAACAAACAAGCGTCTGTTTTAAAATTGCTTTCGTTAGCAAAACTTTTCGCGGGCCTTTCACGAGACCCGAGACCCGGGCCCCAGGAATTTTCCTCGGCTAACCCCCTCCATCAAATTCTCCATTTGTTGTCATGTCAGTAAAATTTGACAATTTTATTTCACTTTCATAGTCGCCTTGACAGCATCAACCGCATTCCTTCCCCAACCAACGACCCCCGCATCACAATCAATGGATGGATGTCGTCATTATCAGATACTATCCAACGCAACGAGAGCTGTTACATATGTTACTAACAACGATACATTATATCATTGTAATGATGCAACGTTGTATGGTTGGTATCGCTTTATGGGCGAGGCAGGAACAAGGATGCTGGACTATTGTCCCCGTAAGCCAAGTGATAATCACAACACCAATAAATGTGGTGCATTTTATCAAGGCTGGATAACATCAGAGTCAAAACCAGATGTGAATGATGGAGAAGTATCTCGACTTGTCTGTTATTCAGACTATAGCACATGCAGTTGTCGATACCAAAACCAAATCAAAATCAGAAACTGTGGATCATTCTTTGTGTATTGGATCACAGGGGTACCAGGATGTTCCCGCACGTACTGCGGAGTTAAAGGTAACCAATGAGCAACCAACTTCATATTTAATAAGGATACTTCTATTTTATCAATGTGCTTCACTATTTGTTACAGCACTTATCTCAATGCGCGTGCATGAATTTTAATGACCAAGTCTTTTATAGAATTGTATTACCAGAGATTTCGAAGTATTTAGAAAGCTTGGTGCCATACATTTGAACCAAGAAAAAGTGGAACAATTTGCCTACTCAAAAATGATATTGTGGAAACATGAAATATACGTCAGATCTATCGATAGTAAATTGAGGTTGATTGCTGTGAGAAATGTGGTGAAATTGTAGCATTACACCTTCTGCGCATGTTCAGTAATGCAGCAGTTTTTGCTGTCAGAAAATTTTTAAAATGTTTTCGCACTGAAGCTTGGGAACAACTTAGAAACTTGCTGAGAGCACTTTCAATAAACACTAAAAGCACAGTGCCATAAAACTTGCCTCTGGAAATTGCCTGCCAGCTTAACCTTAAATGAGTATGTATATTTTTGTTGCAGAAAAAACTACAGAAGTGACATGCAGTCAGACCTACATGCAGGTGAAGCTCGACAGATCTCATTTCAATACCTCCAACTATTACAGCATCACACTGCGCAACCCAGCCTGCAAAGCATCATGGTTGCCAAGTAGCAAGTACATTAGCATCGGAACTTTCCCAAGCGCATGCGGCTCAACACGCCGAGACACATATGACGACATTATTTACGAAAATGAGATCATCATGAAAGCGAGGCAAACACACGCATCTGGCATTACAAGAAACAATGACGTCAAACTTCTCGTCAGGTGCTCATACAAAAGGGAAGGCTTTGTTAGCAGTGTATCCTGGAAGCCAATCTCAACTATAAATGCTGTTGAACGTAAGTGTGCCAAAAGGCTGTAGCAAAAGTTTCCCATTGTTATCACTCTTTTATAGAAAAATGCCTAGTTTACAAGAGTAGTGAATATTCAAAAAACTTACCTGCTGATCAGGTCTTATCTTTCGATTGCTAATGGCCAAGGAAGACGGCGAGAATAATTTTTGCAAATGACGTGATGTGAACGTTATTGGTCGGCCAAATTTTCCTGTCAACAACCTTTCATATGAAAAAATGATGATCACAACATATAATTTTGAGAAAAATTGAGAATTGAAATAGATATAAAATTGTAAGAAGAAACAGGTTCAAAAGCTAATAAATATTTTGTAAGCAATTTGGAACTATCTAGATTATAAAAGGACCAATCACAAATAAAGGCTGTTTAAGTTTATTTTCACTTTAAAGCCAAATGCTACAATAATAGCAAGAATTTCAAATGCATGATTTCCAATCATTTCATTCTAGCTGGTTTTGGCAATTTCACTTTCTACTTTCAAATGTTTACTGGAAAATATTACATAGCTGCTCAGCCATATTACCCAGTGAGAATCAAGCTGAGAGATTGGCTCTACTTCGAAGCAAGAGCAGAAGTGTATGATAGAAGCATGGTTGTCCTGCTTGATCAGTGTTACTCAACACCAACTATGGATCGTAATCATCCACAGAAACATTCGCTTATTGAAGATGGGTAAGATAAACATGGCTCTATACAGTTTCATCGTGCATTCATTGTCAATGAATTTTGATGCTAGAGCTCTTTAATGGTCTGATTGATGTCGTTCAGATTATATAACCGATTTGATGGTTTTTATTTCTATTGAAGGTGTGCAGTTGACTCTACAGTAAGATTCATCAATTCAGGTGGAAGCATAAGACAACGATTCAGTGCACAAGGTTTCAAGTTCGTAAACAACACTGCAGTCTTTGTGCACTGTATTGTGTTCATCTGCTATCAAAGCTCCAAGGAAGACAGATGCACACGAGGTTGCGTGGGAAACAATGTGGATCGGGCGAGAACGAGGCGGGAGTTGAGCGGAGGCTACGCCGCACAACAGACAACTACCTATTCGAAATACTACATGGTTGACGCTGGCCCTATTGTGTTTGAAGAGAGTCCTGCATTGCCTTCAGGTAGATAAAAAATTTCCTTTTCTATGTTATGCCAGAAATAGCATGGAATAACAGTAAAACAATTAATGTTTTTTACCTGTTGAGTGATCTGTTGTATTTCAGGCGAGTTACCAAAGGGTCCAATTTCCACTACAATGCTTGTACTGATTGCTGGAGTGGGCTTGCTGGCCATAATCATAATAGTATTGATTGTGAAAATGCGAAGGCGTGATGCTCCACAATCTGCAGCAGTGGTCAAGCAGTCCAAGTCCCCTGTGGAAGAGATTGGTATTGACAATGCTCCGAATGGAAAAGAGTTCGTGATTTCTGACGAGGTGACATCATCCAGCTTGTGAAAAGAAGATGAACTACAGAAGAAAAAAAACCCTTTTGAACTATGATACTTTGTTCTAAGTTTTAAACCTATTTTTACAGAAATACTTTGCGAGTCAAGGGATTTCAAGGACAACTACAGCTTATTTTATACTTTGTTATAACTTTTACTTTTATATAAAGTTCATTTTTAAAACATGAATAGATTCGTTATTAAAGTTATTGTTCCGCAGCATAGCTGTGTTTTTAGAATACCATGAAGAAACATCTTTCTTGAGATAGCGTTCTTGTTTTTCATTTCTATTTTTGTCTATCTTTGTAAATTGATATTTGGTTCTCAACACAAAGCAAACAATTAAATTCAAGTTGATTAAATGAGATTTCGATCAGGTTGCCCTTCGATCTAAATTGGAGCTGACAAAACTTACAACAGGCAGTGTTGTAACAAATATCAACTTGTAATTTTAATTTTGTAAACACATTCAAAGCTACAAGCAGGAAGATCTTTTTGTACTGTAAACTCTCTTTTGGTTAAAGTATTGCGACGACAAAGTGCAGGTTGAGAGATAGCTTCCTTAAATAAACTACCATTCAGCCTTCGTCAAAGGTCTTCAGGAAGAGGTTTATACAAGAAACTCACTTGGATGTAAATGTGAAAGGAAATGTCTTGTAACAAACCACAATTTCAATATTGAAAACAGAAAAAATACAAGTTCAGTGTAAAATTCTGCAAAGGAATGTTTGGGATGTTGTGGTTTTCTTCGCATGATTGCAGTGGAAGTCGAAGTAATCATAGAGAGTTTTACGATATTAATTGAAGCTGTTCTTTTATATACGGCTCAATGAACATTCTTTGTGTTTAGTGAATTCCTATTTTTGAATCTTTGTTTCTTCTACGCCCTTTCACACTGGCCAATTTATTTCCGCATTCGTGTTTATATACCATAAATGACGAAATTAGCGCCCCCTGCCAAATAACCACCCCTGCCGAGTAAGCGCCCCCATGATAAAGGCAACGTTTGTAATAAGCGCCCCTGCTTGAATAAGCGCGTCCTAAACAAACGGGGCGCTTGTTTAAACATAGAAAAACAACGATTTTTATTGTCAAGAAGTATTTCAATATACTTAAAAACAAGAAATTATTTTAATCGGTCGTTTAATGATCTTGGCCTCCTCCTCGTTTAATGAGCGAAAAAGATGTTGATCCGTTTGAAATTGGGAAAAGCGATGTTGCAATAACAGGATCTGAATTGCTAATGGTCGATTCAGACCATGAGGAAGATGAAGAAATCGAAATCTTATAAGACATTTCATTTTTTAATTCTTTTGCATTACGCCTGTTATAATATTCATCAAAAATAAAACTGAAAGACAACTGGAAATAAATTTTCCCCCTTACATTGTTTGAGCAAAAATTAATAAGCGCCCCTCCTGAATTAACCGCCCCCGCTGAATTAGCGCCCCCTCTAAAAGTTTATTTTTTAAATAAGCGCCCCGGGCGCTAATTTCGTCATTTACGGTAACCGCCACCAGCGCAGATTACACTTAATCTCACCCAGGTAATTCAAATCAGAACCTTGCAGCCATTGAGAAATACAAGTGGTGTACAACAGTCATTTATGCACACAACAGCATGCGATATTACAATTTATTAGCCACAATTGTTGCAGTGCTAGCCTTATTTTTTGCCAATGTGAGTATGTACATGGTTTGTCAAAACCGGTGCCGACTTTTAATTATTTTAAAATTTCTGTTAACAAAATTAAGAATCTTTAAAGTACTAAACAATTTTCTTTTCTCAATTTAGGATAACTCTGTCATGGCACAATCGGTGAGTATTTTCATTTAATAAAACCCAAAAGTTTAGCATAGGATGAGCAGAGTAGCTAATTGAAATATATAATACGGCTGTAAATATATTGGAATGGGGAAAAACTTTACGCCAAAATTTGATAATTTCAGCGTAATAATTTAGTTGTTTATCTGAATTTGACCGGGGATATTTGTTCATGCTCAAGTTAGACTTCACATGCAGAATATTCCTTGGCCACCAATGCAAAGACATAATATTTAAGCAAATCACAAAACTTTTCTTTCCCTAATATTCAATTTGTTTTGTTGAGTTTTTATCTCGGTTTCGCAGATGGACGCTTGTCAGAATTATCAGATATTTTCTGATAAAAGAGCTGTTACAACAAAAACTGGTAGGAACGAATATGACTGCAATGAACTTCATCTCAATGGATGGTATCGTTTCATGGGAGATGCTGGAACCAGGATGCTTGACTATTGTCCTTATGGTCGATTCCCGACATTCACCGGTTACCACTGCGGTGGCGCATACTTTCAAGGTTGGATTCAATCTGGGTCAATGCCCAGTGTGAGTGATGGAGAAGTTTCTAGAACCGTCTGTTTTCTATATCGTTCGAATTGTTACTGTAATCATCCAAGAGCGATAAAAACCAAGAACTGTGGATCATACTACGTGTATTGGCTCAAGGGTGCACCAGGTTGCAATGTCAAGTATTGCGGAGTAAAAGGTAGTTAGCTCACAAATGAACTCAGTTTATCACTTTCATGCTTGTACATCTTCTCTTTTATACTCTAAGCTTTAAACTCTTTCTCAGTGGACACAGTATATTTCTCTGAGCAATTTCACCCACAAACGAAAGCGCTATAAATAATTATATTTATGACAAAAAATTTCAATTATCCAATGTGTCCAAACTATTTTTGATTATAGATTTCTTCTTTAAGCGTTTTCTCTTCATTAGATGAGTGTGTTACATAAAAATAGTCCTTAATTGGATTGCTTAAGTTTAATGATGATAATATATTTACTTTTGAAAACTAATTATCTTTCATTTTAGATGAAACTATCGAAGTAACATGCAGTGACACAGCAATGGACATTAAGATCAATGCAACTCATTATGACCCTGATGAATATTCCAACATCACATTGAATGATCCTAATTGCATTCCAACATCAATTGATTCATCATACATCAGATTCAGTATTACTCCACCAGGTCAATGCGGATCAACGCAAAAAGATATAGGAAAATATATCATTTATGAGAACAAGGTCAGAATGACAGGCAATGTTAGTAACTTAACATTAAGCTTTGCATGTCCATACAAGAAACAAACTGACGTTTGTCAGAACTATCAGATACTCTCTGATGCCAGAGCTGTTACAACAAAAACTGCCAGTTTCAAATATGACTGTAGTACTTCATATTACAATGGATGGTATCGTTTCATGGGAGATGCTGGAACCAGGATGCTTGACTATTGTCCTAAAACTCGATTCCCGACAACCACCGGTTACCGTTGCGGTGGCGCATACTACCAAGGTTACATTCAATCTGGGTCAATGCCCAGTGTGAGTGATGGAGAAGTTTCTGGAAAGGTCTGTTTTCCACATCCTTCGAATTGCTACTGTTATTATCTAAGAGCGATAAAAATCAAGAACTGTGGATCATACTACGTGTATTGGCTTAAGGGTGTACCAGGTTGCAATGTCAAGTATTGCGGAGCGAACGGTAATTAATGAATGAATAAATTCGGCTTATCACTTTCAAACGTGGTTTAATGTTTTCTTTGATGCACAATTTTAGGAGAGAAACAAAAATATATGTTACTAAAACTACGGCAAAACATTTTCCTTATCCAATGTGTTGCGAATTGTTTCCTTATAAATCCCTTCTTAAATATTTCCTTTGTTTTAGTAGTCTTGCTCCAAGACTATTTCCTGGGCTGTCAAATGAGAAAAGGAAAAGAGGAACGGCGAGAAGGAAATTGGGAGGAGGAAGTTTTCAAAGAACTTAATAGGCGCCATTTTTAAACTCTTAATTATATAATAAGCGATGTTGTTGGGGCTTAATGCAAAATTGGATCATTTTATTGATCTTTACATGTTTCTTTGCTTGTTAGAAGGAAATGTTGGAAATCGAAGTTAATAATGATGATGTCTTAGCTACTTCTTTTTGTCCCAGATGATGCTATCAAAGCAACATGCAATGAAACAGCAATGGACATTAAGATCAATGGTTCTCACTACAACCCGAATGAATATTCCAACATCACATTGAGTGATCCTAGTTGTACTCCAACATCACTTGATTCATCATACATCAGATTCAGCATTACCCCACAAGAGCGATGCGGATCTATACGCAATGACACTGGAGAATACATCATTTATGAGAACAACGTCACAATGAAGATTAGGCAGACAGGCAGGGACGTAACTCTACCTGTCGCATGTCAGTACATGAAGCCAATTACAACAAGCGAAGGTGAGTTGTGATTGATGGCCAATTGATGAAGTTAATCAATAAATACTTCTCCTAAGAGCTGTGCAAAAGCTTAACTTTATGTTCACTTTCAGCAGTAAATTCATTCTTTCAACAGTAGCATTCTCCTCGTTGAAAAGCTTTCTCGAGGAGAATGCTTTCAACGAGGCATTTTCCTTGAAACAAACAAGCTTCAGATTATCTCTACGACTTTGCTCACCTGTGTTTTGTGATAATTCGAGTCGAGCACCTCACATACTCTTTGTTGCCTGATTCCCATGAGTACAATAATTACTTAGCCCCTCTTTTCTTAAAATTCTGTCGGCAATTAGTTCTTGCAGATTTTGGTTTGTCACTTCATTGCTGCATTTGTCTCGCTGTCCCCGAGAATAAAATTTGCATTCAGGTCCGTCGAGAACCAGCTCGGGCCTAGGGCTATAAACAAACAAGCGGCTGTTTTAAAATTGCTTTCGTAA
This sequence comes from Sanderia malayensis, assembly GCA_013076295.1. Taxonomy (NCBI): domain Eukaryota; kingdom Metazoa; phylum Cnidaria; class Scyphozoa; order Semaeostomeae; family Pelagiidae; genus Sanderia; species Sanderia malayensis. The sequence continues at coordinate 4,420,866 of RQOL01000828.1, forward strand.
GCAAAACTTTTCGCGGGCCATTCACGAGACCCGGTCCCCGAGAATGTACCCCGGCTAACCCCTCCATTAACTTCTCCATTTGTTGTCATGTCAGTAAAAGTTGATAATTTTATTTCATTTTCATAGTCGCCTTGACAACATCAACCGCATTCCTTCCCCAACCAACGACCCCCGCATCGCAATCAATGGATGGATGTCGTCATTATCAGATACTATCAAACGCAACGAGAGCTGTCACATATGCTGCTAATAACAATGATACATTATATCGTTGTGAGGATGCAACGTTGTATGGTTGGTATCGCTTTATGGGCGAGGCAGGAACAAGGATGCTGGACTATTGTCCCCGTAAGCCAAGTGATAATCACAACACCAATAGATGTGGTGCATTTTATCAAGGCTGGATAACATCAGGATCAAAACCAGATGTGAATGATGGAGAAGTATCTCGACTTGTCTGTTATTCAGACTATAGCACATGCAGTTGTCGATACCAAAACCAAATCAAAATCAGAAACTGTGGGTCATTCTTTGTCTATTGGATCACAGGGGTGCCAGGATGTTCCCGCACGTACTGCGGAGTTAAAGGTAATCAAGTAGCAACCAATTTCATATATAATAGGGGTCCTTCTATTTTATCATTGTGTTTCACTATTTGTTACAATACCTGTCTCAATGCGGCGCTTGCACGAGCTTCAATAACAAAGTGTGTTATAGAAATGTATAACCAGGGATTTCGAAATATTTAGCAAGCTCGGTGCGATACGTTTGAAACAAGAAGAAGTGGAACAATTTGCCTACTCAGAAATGATATTGTCGAAGCATGAAATGTCCATCAGATTTATTGACAGTTAGTTGAGATTCATTGCTGTGAGAAAAGTGGTGAAATTGTAGCATTACACCTTCTACGCATGTTCAGTAATGCAGCAGTTTTTGCTGTTAGAAAACTTTTAAAATGTTTTAGTACTGAAGTTTGGGAACAACTTAGAAACTTTAAGAATTGTGCTGGGAGCACTTTCAATCTCAACTATAAACGCTGTTGAACGTAAGTGTGTCAAAAAGTTGTAGCAAAACTTTTTCCATTGTTATCACTCTTTTATAGAAAAATGCCTAGTTTACAAGAGTAGTCATACAAGAGTATTCAAAAAACTTACCTGCTGATGAAGTCTTATCTTTCGATTGTTAATGGCCAAGGAAGACGGCGAGAATAATTTTTGCAAATGACGTGATGTGAATGTTTTTGGTCGGCCAAATTTTCGTGTGAACAATCTTTCATATGAAAAAATGATGATCACAACATATAATTTTGAGAAAAATTGAGAATTGAAATCAGAGGCGGACATTGGCCATATTTGGTGGTGGGGCGAATAGTGGCGATTTGCCGACAAAATTCTAAACCAAGAAACCGAAAGTTAGAGCTCTGGTTGGGGTCAAGGGGCGAAGCCCCTATCAAGGTTTTGGGGCTTTGCTACTTTTTTACCTCTCGAGATTTTTAAAATGTGAGCAATTTAGAAAATAAATTAGAGTTCAGTTACAATTACAAAATCTTTGAACTTTGTGCCTTTCGTTTGGCCTCACTTGAAGGCCTCTTTTGGTTCAGATGGTGCTTCATCTGAGCACAACTCGTCCAATTTTTTTCTCGCTCTTCGGCTTGCAAAATCATATTCTGTTCCTAACTTTTCTGCGATTTCTTTCACTTGAACAAAAAACTCGTCAAACGTAGGATCATTTCTTAATGCTTGGGCTTCCTTAATGCATGTGTCGATAAAGAAAAGGGCTTCGGCCAAGTCAATCTCACTGCCTTGTAGTATTTTGCTCAGGATGTTTGTCGGTTGCATTAGTTGATCAAATATGACCACCATGAGCGTAAATTCGAACTTTGATTAGAGTAAGGACTCCATTAGCCTTTGTTACGATGTCAGGCACCATTTCGTCGTTTACGTCGCTTGTAAGTTAAGAAACTTTCAAGAATACATAGTAAAAATCTGTCTAAGTAAATACCGACAAAATTCCGAAAAAAGTTAACATTCACCGACAAATAATTTTTTTGGGGGGTCGTTCGCCCCCCAAACCCCCCATAATATCCGCCTCTGATTGAAATAGATATAAAATTGTAAGAAGAAACAGGTTCAAAAGCTAATAAATATTGCTAAGCAATTTGGAACTATCCAGATTATAAAAGTACCAATCACAAATAAAGGCTGTTTAAGTTTATTTTCACATTAAAGCCAAATGCTACAATAATAGCAAGAATTCCAGATGCATGATTTCCAATCATTTCATTCTAGTTGATTTTGGCAATTTCACTTTCTACTTTCAAATGTTTACTGGAAAATATTACATAGCTGCTCAGCCATATTACCCAGTGAGAATCAAGCTGAGAGATTGGCTCTACTTCGAAGCAAGAGCAGAAGTGTATGATAGAAGCATGGTTGTCCTGCTTGATCAATGTTACTCGACACCAACTATGGATCGTAATCATCCCCAGCAACATTCGCTTATTGAAGATGGGTAAGATAAACATGGCTCTATGCAGTCTCATCGTGCATTCATTGTCAATGAATTTTGATGCTAGAGCTCTCTAATGGTCTGATTGATGTCGTTCAGATTATATAACCGATTTGATGGTTTTTATTCCTATTGAAGGTGTGCAGTTAACTCTACAGTAAGATTCATCAATTCGGGTGGAAGCACAAGACAACGATTCAGTGCACAAGGTTTCAAGTTCGTAAACAACACTGCAGTCTTTGTGCACTGTATTGTGTTCATCTGCTATCAAAGCTCCAAGGAAGACAGATGCACACGAGGTTGCGTGGGAAACAACGTGGATCGGGCGAGAACGAGGCGGGATTTGAGTGGAGGCTACGCCGCACAACAGACAACTACCTATTCGAAATACTACATGGTTGACGCTGGCCCCATTGTGTTTGAAGAGAGTCCTGCATTGCCTTCAGGTAGATAAAAAATGTGCTTTTCTATGTTATACCAGAAATAGCATGAAATAAGAGTAAAACAATTAATGTTTATTACCTGTTGAATGATCTGTTGTATTTCAGGCAAGTTACCAAAGGGTCCAATTTCCACTACAATGCTTGTACTGATTGCTGGAGTGGGCTTGCTTGCCATAATCATAATAGTATTGATTGTGAAAATGCGAAGGCGTGATGCTCCACAGTCTGCAGCAGTGGTCAAGCAGTCCAGGTCCCCTGTGGAGGAGATTGGTATTGACAATGCTCCGAATGGAAAAGAGTTCGTGATTTCTGACGAGGTGACATCAGCCAACTTGTGAAAAGAAGTTGAACTACAGAAGAAGAAAAAACCGTTTCCAACTATGATACTTTGTTCTAAGTTTTAAACCTATTTTTACAGAAATACTTTGCGAGTCAAGGGGTTTCAAGGACAACTACAGCTTATTTTATACTTTATTATAACTTTTATTTTTATATAAAGTTCATTTTTAAAACATGAATAGATTCGTTATTCAAGTTATTGTTCCGCAGCATAGCTGTGTTTTTTTAGAATACCATGAAGGTGCCTATAAACATCTTTCTTTAGAGATCGTTCTGGTTTTTCATTTCCATTTTTGTCATCTTTGTAAATTGACATTTGGTTCTCAACAGAAAGCAAACAATTAAATTCAAGTTGATTAAAATCAGATTCGTAGACGTTCGTTCGTTGTTTTTGCAATTAACCATACACCAACAAAATTTGGTTTATTGTTAATTGCAAAGAACAGCATTAGGATGGTAGGAGCAGCATTGGAAAGTATCGTATCTGGACAGGGTACGATACTTTCTAATGCTGTTCCTACCATCACACCGCCATAATTTACTCAGTATGTGGAGTAGAGAATATGGAAAATCGTTTAACATTTGGTCATGGCCCTTGTGTTGTAGTAGCAGTGGAGACACCAACCAGTGGAGACGCCAAAAACTCTGTAAAGCCCAGCGGACACTCTAGAAAAGAAGGAACCAGCCTTGGGCTTGTGTCTCAATCTGGTACAGGCCTACTCTGTGATGAAAGTAGTTGTAAAAGGTCACAAGTTAGGGTTGGTGCCATGGTATTCAATGAGTTCAGAACCAATGAAAGACAATGGAAAAAGTTCAATCTTCAAGAGAATAAGCAAATGAAACTATCAACATTTAAATTGGTCTTATGAAGTCCTGAAAGTGTCACCTGGGGGCAAATTCTGAATAATTATTAGCAATGGCTGGTAGTAACTGTTATTAGCAGTAACAGTTTGTTTTATCCTGATTGAGCCGAAGTGAAATATCACCTTGGAACAAGCAACGTTCATTTCGGGGTGTTATTGGAATGAGCTGGGCAAATCTAATGTGAGGATAGCCGTGAAACACCTATCAAGAAAAAAAGAGACACCACAGAAGGGCAGAAAACATTCTCGAAGTTTAGCTCAAAACAACATTGCACTTGTTGCTTTGAGCGTTGGAGTTGGCTTGCTTGCCATCATGGTTGTCATACTGTTTCTTATCGTAAGACGACGAAGAAAGAGACCAGCGGAGCAGAATGAAACCATGTCCCCTGAGAAGGAGCTTGGTATTGACAATGCTCACGATGGAAAAGTGTTTACACTTTCTGATGAGATTATACGTCATCAAACTTGGAACAAGATGTCCCGCAAAAACATAAGCCACAGTAGGCCGTTAATGGAAACTACATTGTAATTACATCATTGTTATTATTGAAGCAAGTTTCTTTGACATTCGTATTTGCATGCAAGCTATTTATAACCATTTTCTATCATGTTGCCCGTTTGCAACTTACACGATAACTTCATTTGTTGAATAATGATAATTTACTTATTTTACGATTTTTATCATTTCAAGTATAATATTTCATAAAGAAGCACATTTGATCTGTTTTCCTTGCAATAATATACCTGCATATTTGATGATCATTATCGATACAGTTATCATGTATAGCAAATATTATTAGGCTACTACATTTACTCTGGTAGCCAACTATGAAAGCCAGCAACACTCTCTGACCCAAAAATGGCTCTCTAATGGCACAAATACTGTCAAATACTTGCAAATACTGTCAAAATAAGAAAACCAAAGCATTATGTGTGGTTTGCCTTCATTTCCCTTATTCTATTAGCATACCAGTATAGCCTTATATGGTAAAGTCATCGCCAGGGTACAAACACGAGAACAATGCCAGGTGTGACTTGTTTGAGTTGCAAAGTTCTTCCTCGTTCGCATTATTAATTGTGTAACATTTTAACACTGGCCATTTACATCTTGGAAAGTTGCAATTTGGACAAACTGCAATGAGGTGCAAAAATATTGTGATCACGTTCGCTGCCTTGCAAGTCATTATCCTGACTATGGTAAGTAATTTATCAAATGTATAATGATAACCACTTCTCACGTAAGTTAGAGAGTATCGAAAAGTATCATTTTTTTGCTACTTTAAGGGTACGAGTCTTTCACATCAAGATAAACATATGTTTTCGAGTTGATGTGTTAAAAACAAGTCTCTTTGTGATAATCCAATCCAGTCATAAAACAGGCCTTGGCATTCGAACATAGTCGGCAAATTGTAGAAATTGGGGATGAAGACTGGCACAAGAAATTGACTGGTTTATGAGCTTCCGTATGAAATTAATGTTTCCGAAGGAATGCTAAAATTTAGATTAGTAAATAAAATATACATGCAACATAGATAGCAAGTTGGCTTAAACGCAGTTTTTTATAAGAAGACAGAAACCATTGATAAAAAACCGACCTCTAAAACGCCTAACAAATTAAGAAGCCGTAGTAGCTGCTAATTTCCATCAAGCTTAAGAAACTGTGTTACCTGGTAATAACACACAAATGGGGCAGTTTTGATTGTATTTTCAAGACGGCAGTGATGATTATTTTAAATACGAACCCCTAGATTGAATTGGCACGATTCTTTTTGGATGATTAGACCATTTGCTATGCATTTTCGAATGTTTTTGGCTTTGTTTCCTTTTAATTGCATTGAATTATAATGTTTTTTGGCGTTTCCGACCTATATTTGCACTTCCAAATTCAAGAAACGTTGAAGAAACCTTTATTACTAAAATGGCCATAAAGTTTAAGAACTGAGCATCACTTTGGAGCTCAGATTATTATAAAACAAAATGCGTGCATTGCAAATTTTTGACGGGTTTCCTAATCAGCAAGCCATCTTCCTGCTATGTCTGTTTTTTGCATTTTTACTTTGCAAATTGAGGTAATTTTAGTTGTGTTTACAACAAAATTACATTTCTGTCCAGTTTCAATATTTTCAAACATTTTCAAATTTCAGCCCAAAAGTGTTCCAAGTAATTCCTACCTAATTGAACACGAAAGTAGAAAAAGTTGTATGCTTAAAATCCTTAACCTTTTTGTCCTGCATGTAAAGCATCAAATTAGTTAGTTAACACGATGAAGATATGACAAAAAATGCTGCTATTTAAGGAAACGATATGCCACGCAATTCACGTGAAGTTTGGTGTAACTGCAGAGGTAAAACCCAGGTCACAAAAACAACATCTGTGCAAAAGTTTGGATTTTAGTTTAGTAAATAGTGTTATGAGTTGATGCATTAACCCTAAAATGTTGTGATAATACTTTCAAAATTGATGTCAATTATTTGACCCAGCTGAATGTGGAATCGTACCAGTTTACTTAAGAAATATGTCATTAACGAAAAGAATGTTTTGGTTCAGTTAAAAACCTCCAAAAACATGAGAATATAAATTAATTAATGTACATAATTTTATGAGAAGGGTGGATCAGCCCTTTGTACTAGAAGATCACCAATTAAGACGAACACTTTTGCCTTATAGTGCTAAATGTATTTTAAGTTGAGGGGTTATATTCTGCGAGTTGCGAGTTGTCAGTAACGAGTTGTTTTTCAATTACAAAATGTTCCACTCTCTTCTAAACCTTTAAAGTTTGGAATATCTAAAAGTTCCGAGTTTGCGAAATTGCGAAAATGCATTCTACAATTTTCTCATGGCAGTAGAAACTGTGGGTAAGACCCAGTTATCTTTATTATTATTATTATTTTTGTTATTTAAAAGGTGGAATATGTTAACAAATCGTCTTTGAAGAGAATTTTTTTAAATTACACGTTTTTTTTTATAAGAAACCTGGCTCAAGGCCTAGTAGTAAAAGCTTCTTAATTTTTAGCCACGTTTTAGTTCTAAAAGTTTCTTAAAAGTTTCTTAATTTAATGAAAAAAGTTACAGTGAAAACGAAGAAAAAACGTGGATGTGGCAAAATATTAGTATTATAACAAAGAAAAGTCGTCAATGCGAAAAATCGTCATCTGGAGCCGACAATGTTATGCTTGGTACATAAAACATACTTGCTGTAGTTGACATTTGTTAAATCCGTAAAGGGAAAATGTGTTTCCGAAACTTCTAATGTTTCTTAGATATTTCCTTGTACACGTATTATTTTTTATAAGGAACGACTTTATAAGGAACGCAGTACTCGGCAAGGCAAAAACTTAAGGAATTCTAGTACTGGACGGAAGACTGCTAAGGAATTGGAAAATTTTTTATTTCAGCACTTAACAGGAAATGTAAAACTTACACCCTCTTATTAGCGGAAATAGCCTGTCCAAGTGTTGTCTACCCTTAATACTAACTTTAAATACTTGCCCAATTACAATTATCGAATATTTACCCTTTTCTAGTCTGTTTCTGAGAAACACGAAAAAGAAGTTAAGGAACTGCTAAGGAATTTTGAGTACTCAAATTTGCCTTCTAGCTAAGGAATTTTTAGTACTGAGCTCGAGCTGAAATTCCTTATAAAAAAAAATGCGTGTAGTTCTAAAAGTTTCTTAAATTTTAGCGCGTCTAGATCTAGGTTTGTTATAAACCGGTTTCTTATAAAAAAAGTGTATGTTGACTTGACAAATTTACGAAGCTTTAAAGTACTAAACAATTTTCTTTTCTCAATTTAGGATAACTTTGTCATGGCACAATTGGTGAGTATTTTCATTTAATCAAACCCAAATTTTTAGCATATGATGAGCAGAGTAGCTAATTGAAATATATAATGCGGCTGTAAATATATTGGAATGGGGAAAAACTTTACGCCAAAATTTGATTATTTCAGCGTAATAATTTAGTTATTTATCTGAATCTGACAGGGGATATTCGTTCATGCTCAAGTTAGACTTCACATGCAGTATATTCCTTGACCACCAATGCAAATTTATAATATTTAAGCAAATCACAAAACCTTTTTCCCTAATATTTTATTTGTTTTGTTGAGTTTTTACGTTTCGCAGATGGACGCTTGTCAAAATTATCAGATATTTTCTGATGCAAGTGTAGCATTTCGGAATTTTATACAAATTTGTATCTATGTGTTAATCTTGCGTGTTTGTATGTCATGTTCCGGTACTGTGTCTGTCTGTCTGAGTAACACCATCGTGTCGTCCAATATGTTCTCTCTGTATTTGCCGCACGTGTATGTGTTTGATTAAGCGATATATTCTAATCTTAATGTGTAATTTATTCAGTTGGTGATTAAAGCTTGAACAGGCAACATCTTGTATTTTCTTGTTTGAATATCTGTTTCATCGCCACGCTACACAAGAGCTGTTACAACAAAAACTGGCAACAGGAAGGATGACTGCAATGAACTTCGTCTCCATGGATGGTATCGTTTCATGGGAGATGCTGGAACCAGGATGCTTGACTATTGTCCTTATAGTCGATTCCCTACATTCACTGGTTACCGTTGCGGTAGCGCATACTACCAAGGTTGGATTCAATCTGGGTCAATGCCCAGTGTGAGTGATGGAGAAGTTTCTAGGACGGTCTGCATCTCTGGTTATTGGCATTGCTACTGTTATTATTCAAGATCGATAAAAATCAAGAACTGTGGATCATACTACGTGTATTGGCTCAATGGTGCACCAAGATGTGACGGGAAGTATTGCGGAGTAAAAGGTAGTTAGTTGACAAGTGAACTCAGTTTATCACTTTCATGCTTGTACATCTGCTCTTTTATACTCTAAACTTTAAACTCTTTCTCAGTGGAAACAGTATATTTCTCTGAGCAATTTCACCCACAACGAAAGCGCCGCAAATATTTATATTTACGACAAAACACTTCAATTATCCAATGTTTCCAAACTACACGCATTTTTTTTTATAAGTAATTTCAACTCGGGCTCAGTACTAAAATTGCTTAGCTGGGAGGCAAATTTGAGTACTCAAAATTGCTTAGCAATTGCTCAACTTTTTGTTCGTGTTTTTTGAAAATAGATTAGAAAAAGGTTATTCCTGTTAATAAGATGGTGTCAGTTCACATTTCCAGTTAAGTACTGAAAATACAATTTTTCAAATTGCTTAGCAGTCTTCAATCCAGTATTAAAATTGCTTAACTTTTTACCTTGCCGAGTGCTGCCTTGCTTATAAAGCAGTTGCTTATAAAAAAATGCGTGTATTTGAGATTATAGACTGCTTCCCTAAGTGTTTTCTTTTTATTAGATGAGTGTGTTATATAGAAATAGTCCTTAATTGGATTGCTTAGCCTTAACCATGATAACATATGTACTTTTGGAAACTAATTCCTTTTCATTTTAGATGAAACTGTTGAAGTAACATGCAGTGACACAGCAATGGACATTAAGATCAATGCTACTCATTATGACCCTGATGACTATTCCAACATCACATTGAGCGATCCTAACTGTACTCCAACATCAATTGATTCATCATACATCAGATTCAACATTACTCCACCAGGTCAATGCGGATCAGAGCAAAAAGATATAGAAAAATATATCATTTATGAGAACAACGTCAGAATGACAGGCAATGTTAGTGACTTAACATTAAGCGTCGCATGTCCATACAAGAAACCAACTGACGCTTGTCAAAATTATCAGATACTTTCTGATGAAAGAGCTGTTACAACAAAAACTGACAACTACATATATGACTGCAATGAACTTCATCTCAATGGATGGTATCGTTTCATGGGAGATGCTGGAACCAGGATGCTTGACTATTGTCCTAAAACTCGATTCCCGACAACCACCGGTTACCGTTGCGGTGGCGCATACAACCAAGGTTGGATTCAATCTGGGTCAATGCCCAGTGTGAGTGATGGAGAAGTTTCTAGAACGGTCTGCTTCTCATCTCATCGTTGTTACCACTGTCATTATCAAAGAGCGATAAAAATCAAGAACTGTGGATCATACTACGTGTATTGGCTCAATGGTGTAGTAGATTCCTACATGAAGTATTGCGGAGTAAAAGGTAGTTAACTCACAAATTAAATAACTTTATCACTTTCATGCTTGTACATCTTCTCTTTTATACTCTAAGCTTTAAACTCTCTCTCAGTGGACACAGTATATTTCCAAATTATTTTGCGATTATAAATTCATTTCTAAGTTTTTTCTCTTCATTATATAGATGAGTGTATTACATAAAAATATTCCTGATTTGGATTGCTTAAGTTAAATGATGAAAACATATGTACTCTTGGAAACTAATTGCCTTTCATTTTAGATGAAACTGTCGAAGTAACATGCAGTGACACAGCAATGGACATTAAGATCAATGCTACTCATTATGATCCTGATGAATATTCCAACATCACATTGAGTGATCCTAATTGCACTCCAACATCAATTGATTCATCATACATCAGATTCAGCATTACTCCACCAGGTCAATGCGGATCAACGCAAAAAGATATAGGAAAATATATTATTTATGAGAACAAGGTCAGAATGACAGGCAATGTTAGTGACTTAACATTAAGCGTCGCATGTCCATACACGATGGACGCTTGTCAGAACTATCAGATACTCTCTGATGCCAGAGCTGTTACAACAATTACTGCCAGTCACAAATATGACTGTAGTACTTCATATTACAATGGATGGTATCGCTTCATGGGAGATGCTGGAACCAGGATGCTTGACTATTGTCCTTATAGTCGATTCCCGACATTCACCGGTTACCGTTGCGGTGGCGCATTCCGAGAAGGTTGGATTCAATCTGGGTCAATGCCCAGTGTGAGTGATGGAGAAGTTTCTAGAACGGTCTGCTTCTCAACTTATGATGGTTGCTACTGTAATGATCAAAGAGCTATAAAAATCAAGAACTGTGGATCATACTACGTGTATTGGCTCAATGGTGTACCATGGTGCCATTCCACATATTGCGGAGCTAACGGTAATTAATGAATAAATTCGGGTTATCACTTTCAAACGTGTTTGAATGTTCTTTTTGATACTCAATTTTTAGGTGAGAAACCAAAAATATAAGTTACTAAAACTACGGAAAAACACAATAATTATCCATTGTGTTACGAATGGTTTCCTTATAATTCTTAAATATTTCCTTAGTTTTAGTAGTCTTGCTCCAAGAAAATTTCCTGGGCTGTCAAATAAAAAAAGGAAAGGAGGAACGCGAGAGGGAACTGCGGAGGAGGAAGCTTTCGAAGAACTTAATAGACACTATTTTTAAATTCTGAATTATATAATAGGCGATGTTGTTGGGGCTTAATGAAAAATTTGACCACTTTTTAAATTGATTTTGGCATGTTTCTTTGCTTGTTAGAAGGAAATGTTGGAAATCGAAGTTAATAATGATGATATCTTACTTCTTTTTATCTCAGATGATGCTATCAAAGCAACATGCAATGAAACAGCAATGGACATTAAGATCGATGCTTCTCACTACAACCCGAATGAATATTCCAACATCACATTGAGCGATCCTTATTGCACTCCAACATCAATTGATTCATCATACATCAGATTCAGTATTACTCCACCAGGTCAATGCGGATCAAAACGCAATGACACTGGAGAATACATCACTTATGAGAACAACGTCAGAATGAAAATTAGGCAGACAGGCAGTGACGTAACTTTACCTGTGGCATGTCAGTACATGAAGCCAATTACAACAAGTGAAGGTGAGTTGTGATGATGACCAATTGATGAAGTTAATCAATAAATACTTCTCCTAAGAGCCCCACAAAAGCTTAACTTTATGTTCACTTTCAGCAGTAAATTCATTCTTTCAACAGTAGCATTCTCCTCGTTAAATGCTTTCTCGAGGAGAATGCTTTGAACGAGGCATTTTCCTTGAAACAAACAAGCTTCAGATTATCTCTACGACTTTGCTCGCCTGTATTTTGTGATAATTCGAGCACTTACTATACTCTTTATTGCCTAATTCCCATTCCTAAAGTAATTATTTAGCCCCTCTTTTCTTAAGATTCTGTCGGCAATTAGTTCTTGCAGATTTTGGTTTGTTACTTCATTGCTGCATTTGTCTCACTGTCCCCGATACAAGAATAAAACCTGCATTCAGGCCCGTCGAGAACCAGCTCGGGCCTAGGGCTATAAACAAACAAGCGGCTGTCTTAAAATTGCTTTGCCTTAGCAAAAACTTTTCGCGGGCCTTTCACGAGACCTGGGCCCCGAGAATGTACCCCGGCTAACCCCTCCATTAACTTCTCCATTTGATGTCATGTCAGTAAAAGTTGATAGTTTTATTTCGTTTTCATAGTCGCCTTGACAACATCAACCGCATTCCTTCCCCAACCAACGACCCCCGCATCCCAATCAATGGATGGATGTCATCATTATCAGATACTATCCAACGCAACGAGAGCTGTCACATATGTTGCTAACGACAATACATTCTATCATTGTGAGGATGCAACGTTGTATGGTTGGTATCGCTTTATGGGCGAGGCAGGAACAAGGATGCTGGACTATTGTCCCCGTAAGCCAAGTGATAATCACAGCACCAATAGATGTGGTGCATTTTATCAAGGCTGGATAACATCAGGGTCAAAACCAGATGTGAATGATGGAGAAGTATCTCGACTTGTTTGTTATTCAGACTATAGCACATGCAGTTGTCGATACCAAAACCAAATCAAAATCAGAAACTGTGGATCATTCTTTGTGTATTGGATCACAGGGGTGCCAGGATGTTCAATGACATACTGCGGAGTTAAAGGTAACCAATGAGCAACCAATTTCATGTTTAATAGGGGTCCTTCTATTTTATCATCGTGCTTCATTATTTGTTGCAATACCTGTCTCAATGCGCGTGCATGAGTTTTAATAACAAAGTGTTTTATAGAAATGTATAACCAGGGATTTCGAAATATTTAGAAAGCTCGGTGCGATACATTTGAAACAAGAAAAAGTGGAACAATTTGCCTTCTCAGAAATGACATTGTGGAATCATGAAGTATCCATCAGATCTATCAACAGTTAGATGAGGTTGATTGCTGTGAGAAATGTGGTGAAATTGTAGCATTACACCTTCTACGCATGTTCAGTAATGCAGCAGTTTTTAGTGTTAGAGCACTTTTAAAATGTTTTAGCACTGAATCTTGGGAACAACTTAGAAACTTTAAAAATTGTGCCGAGAGCACTTTCAATAAACACTAAAAACACAGTGCCAATAAAACTTGCCTCTGGAAATTGCCTGCCAGCTTAACCTTAAATGCGTATGTATATTTTTGGTGCAGATAAAACTACAGAAGTGACATGTAGTCAGACCTACATGCAGGTGAAGCTTGACAGAGCTTATTTCAATACCTCCAACTATTACAGCATCACACTGCGCAACCCATCCTGCAAAGCATCATGGTTGCCAAACAGTAAGTACATTAGCATCGGTACTGTCCCAAGCGCATGCGGCTCAACACGCCGAGACACATATGACGACATTATTTACGAAAATGAGATCATCATGAAAGCGAGGCAAACACACGCATCTGGCATTACAAGAAACAATGACGTCAAACTTCTCGTCAGGTGCTCATACAAAAGGGAAGGCTTTGTTAGCACTGTGTCGTGGAAGCCAATCTCAACTATAAATGCTGTTGAACGTAAGTGGGCCAAAAGGTTGTAGCAAAACTTTCCCTATTGTTATCACTCTTTTATAGAAAAATGCCTAGTTTACAAGAGTAGTGAATATTAAAAAAACTTACCTGCTGCTGATCAAGTCTTCTCTTTCGATTGCTAATGGCCAAGGAAGACGGCGAGAATAATGTTTGCAAATGACGTGATGTGAATGTTTTTGGTCGGCCAAATTTTCGTGTGAACAACCTTTCATATGAAAAAAATGATGATCACAACATATAATTTTGAGAAAAATTGAGAATTGAAATAGATATAAAATTGTAAGAAGAAACACGTTCAAAAGCTATTAAATATTGATAAGCAATTTGGAACTATCCAGATTATAAAAGTACTAATCGCAAATAAAGGTTGTTTAAGTTTCTTTTCACATTAAAGCCGAATGCTACTACAATAATAGCAAGATTTCCAGATGCATGATTTCCAATCATTTCATTCTAGCTGGCTTTGGCAATTTCACTTTCTACTTTCAAATGTTTACTGGAAAATATTACATAGCTGCTCAGCCATATTACCCAGTGAGAATCAAGCTGAGAGATTGGCTCTACTTCGAAGCAAGAGCAGAAGTGTATGATAGAAGCATGGTTGTCCTACTTGATCAATGTTACTCAACACCAACTATGGATCGTAATCATCCACAGAAACATTCGCTTATTGAAGATGGGTAAGATAAACATGGCTCTATACAGTTTCATCGTGCATTCATTGTCAATGAATTTTGATGCTAGAGCTCTCTAATGGTCTAATTGGTGTCGTTCATATTTTATAACCGATTCGATGGTTTTTATTCCTATTGAAGGTGTGCAGTTGACTCTACAGTAAGATTCATCAATTCGGGTGGAAGCACAAGACAACGATTCAGTGCACAAGGCTTCAAGTTCGTAAACAACACTGCAGTCTTTGTGCACTGTATTGTGTTCATCTGCTATCAAAGCTCCAAGGAAGACAGATGCACACGAGGTTGCGTGGGAAACAACGTGGATCGGGCGAGAACGAGGCGGGATTTGAGTGGAGGTTACGCTGCACAACAGACAACTACCTATTCGAAATACTACATGGTTGACGCTGGCCCTATTGTGTTTGAAGAGAGTCCTGCATTGCCTTCAGGTAGATAAAAAATGTACTTTTCTATGTTATACCAGAAATAGCATGAAATAAGAGTAAAACAATTAATGTTTATTACCTGTTGAATGATCTGTTGTATTTCAGGCGAGTTACCAAAGGGTCCAATTTCCACTACAATGCTTGTACTGATTGCTGGAGTGGGCTTGCTTGCCATAATCATAATAGTATTGATTGTGAAAATGCGAAGGCGTGATGCTCCACAATCTGCAGCAGTGGTCAAGCAGTCCAAGTCCCCTGTGGAGGAGATTGGTATTGACAATGCTCCGAATGGAAAAGAGTTCGTGATTTCTGACGAGGTGACATCATCCCACTTGTGAAAAGAAGATGAACTACAGAAGAAGAAAAAACCCTTTTCAACTATGATACTTTGAGCATTCGTTCTGAGAGATGTTTTAAAACTATTTTTACAAAAATACTTTGCTAGTCAAAGTGTTAAAAAACTGTAGCTTGTTTTATATTACTTCATTACTTTTTCCTCAATTACTCAAAGTTTATTATTCTCCCTATCTTTATATTTGTTATTTACATTATTATATCATTATCAATAAAATAAGTGCTCTTTCTAATAATCTGTTCGCATTTATCCGTGTCTTTGGAGACAATGACTACATCTGTTGATTGCAATGAAGCGTGTATAGGCGTGTATCTGCTTCTTCATGGTCGCTGCAATGTAAGAATTGGCTTTCTTTCCCATCGACTAGATAGTATTAATTCTACTAGTTTATGCCTATGCAAGATTGAAAATTACGAAAAAATGGTTTATGAAATACGACAATGAAAAATACGTAGAAATCAGTAGCATTTGCAATTACCTTGGAGATGAAGTGTGTCTCATTTTACCAGCTTTTCATGGACTCACTAGGTGCGATACTACATCATATTTTTATAAGATTAGTATAATAAAAGCCATGAAAAGATTATCTGTTCAGCCCATAGCTGTTCAAATGCTAAAACCTCTAGGCCAAGATCGTAATCTTGATGACCAGAGCGTTGAGGAAGTCAAAGAATTCATTCGCAAGATCGTCTACAACGGTGCAGCGGAAGAAACATATGTTCAAACGCGCATAAATATTTACAGAAATATGAAGTCTAAGTCCTCACTATCCCTTCCACCAGATCCAAATAGTGTTCGCGAAGCAATAAAAAGAGTTCATTATCAAGTTTTCACTTGGATGACTTTGTTGCAAAGTCACCATTGAAGATATTCCTGCTGATGAAAACGGATGGCGTTGGGATGAAGATCAAACCATTATGCTGCCAGTATGGTTTAAAGGACGCCAGTTTCTACCGTCGATAATAAGGAAAAATACAAGAAGGATAAAAGCCCATCCTCACGCTGATGCCGAGTTAAGCGATGAAGGTGAAGAACCTGCTCGAAAAAAGATACGTAAGGCAGAAAATCGGAAAAGAGCAATCAACCGAAAAACCCACCCGTGTCACCTGAGTCGACTTATGATAATGATAGCGAGGCTGATGTTGAAACTACTGGGGATTCTGATAACGAATCATTGAGCGAAGAAAGTGAATGGGAAGTGTCTGACTTCACCTCCTCTGAAGATTCTTTTGATGAATGGGTGCCTTGAATCTGAATTATGAAATATTTTTGGTGTATATACAACTTTTTATTGTTCTCAAGTCTTTTTTCGATTACGGACCTCGTAGCCTATCAAAGTTTCTTTCGTTTTAAATCGTGTTTTTTAACCCATCGCAAAGTGAGTGACAATTTTTGTATTTGTGAATAGTATCAGAAAGCTGGAAATGAATTGGTAAGTATCACTTATATTATATTTTTCGGCCGAGTAGCAGTCCGAAAGAAAGAAATCAGTTTTAGGGCTGTCAATGTCCTTCGCTTGTTTCAGGAGCCATAACTTTTTATTTATAAGTCAGATAATGTTAGTCTCTTAGTATTTTTTACTCAGTATCAAATGCTCTTTCCGATGGTGTAATCAGATTTGAAAAATTAGTATTTTTAATTTTTGCTGACCGTGCATTTTTTTCACTCCCGGAAATGCCACTTCCGGTCATTTACCAGAATGGTCCCAGGGCTCAAAATAATCACTGACCTTCAATTAGTGGATTCAAACTCTAAAAACTTCGGTTAGGCAGGTTGCTAGATGGTTGTACGAAATTCCCTGCCTATACATACGAGAAAGACTTACCTAATGAAATTTACTTTGAGCACATTGTTACAAAGTGGACAGAGCTGTCAATATCTGGATGCTTATCAAGACTTTGAATATTTGACTTCAAATATTTGAACGATTTCGTCACATATCTGCAAATGGCTCAGTTACTGTTTTGTTGACATTCATTTCATGCCTTCAATTATTTCTATCTTAGTTACGTGCTTATTGGATTATGAAAGTTGGAAAACATTAGTTTTCATCCAAACAACTTGGTTTCTCAGTCTTCTAATAACACACAAACAACATTTTTATATTATGCCCCTTGGCTTCAAGAGGGTTAGGGAGTACTTCTGAAGTTCCTTTCTGCAATAACTGGTATGCAGTTGATTTACGAACACACATGTTGCTCAAAAACTATAGTTGGTGGAGTTGGTGTGTGTTATTTCGTTATATTCTGAAAACCAAGCCGCGATTACAACATAATAAGTGATATTTCATAGACAGTCAGTCAAAAACGGCTATGACAATTATTATGGCTTTCATGACGTTGGTTTGATAAATTCAAACAACGTTTCCACAGCTAATAATGAGTCACAAAGGGAGCGAATTTTGCATCAAATATTCACAATACACGCTTTTTTTTATAAGGAACCGTTTATAAGGAACCTACATGTAGAAGGTCGAAAAACTTAAGGAACTTTTACTACTAAAGGCGAAATCACTAAGGAATTTTTTAATTTTGAATATATTTACATTTCCGCACAATTTACAATTAAGAAGCCTGTTCCATTGATTTTCAGTACTTTTACATTATATGAAGCTTCTTCATGTTTTAACCTGCTATCTTTTCACAAGTGTATAGCAAAACGTTGAATTTGAATGCTTTTCTTGCGTCTGTACTAATTATCTCCACTAAATGTGAACTTAAAATTAAGGAGCTATTAAGGAACTTTTAGAACTGCAAAGTGGTCAAAAGAGGTCTCAAAATAAGGAATTTAAAGAACTAGGCCCGAGCTAGGTTCCTTATAAAAAAAAGCGTGTAAACGAAAACCAATCAAACATGTTCAAAGAGACAGAAAATAATATGATACTTGAATGGATTTGTTTTATGTCTTTTAGTAAATGTCTCTTGGTTGCTGCATACACTCTTTTTTTTTAGAATTCATAAACTTATATAAGAATATTGAGGCTTAAAATTTGTGAAATTTAAAAATATTTTAAGAATATTGTCAGGCTCACGATCTTGTGAAACCATTATTTTTAGCAGGCGTTTTTTTATTTTTGAATTTGTCTGTTAGCCATTGTAATAGTTGTGCGTTTTGGCATTGATGATAATAATAGCAGTGTATTACCATATCCGTATTTTCATAGAATATTGAGGAAAGAAAAAAGTAAGAATATTGAGGCTCAGCAAAAAATTAAGCAGTCTTATAAAAAAGAGTGTTTTTTCGAAATTCCTGGGATAACTGTGAAAACAGGCAGCACGGTAATCAACCATGGATTATTTTCTCGTTGTGGCATCTTGAAACAAGCATCAATACCAGCCTCGTTATCGAAATTACTATTGTACGTATTTTATGCACAAGAGTGCGTCGTGCGAAATTAGAACTCAGAACAACGACCTTTTATTACACAGTAAACAAAATTCAATAAATTCTTGAAACTGTTAATGCTAAGTTGCCAGTTTAAGAATCTGTTGGGAACATAATGACTGATACTGTTGTGTGGTCTTGTTTAGTAAATGCACAGCAAAGCATTTACACACCCAAGTGGATTTAATGTATATGCTCTGTCAATTGTCTTGCCAACGAAATTCTTTTCAAAAACTATGCTCATATTTGCCAATAAATAGGGAGTAAACTAGTTGACGGCAATTTGTTTTTCTTCGCTTCGAGTCGCAACTTGAGCTATAAAACTCGATACTGCATTGGTATACGACGAAAGATAAATGAGGTACTACAATCTTCTGACCATATTTGCCGCAGTACAAGCCATTTTCTTCATCAATGTAAGTACTGTGTGTATCTATATAATAGCAATGTTACTTTTCAATTCCGAGTTTGTGGGACATTTTGCAATCAAAACTTGTGACGTGTGAAAGGAAATGAGCGAAGCATGAATTCTCTGAAAAGTGAACTTTGCAGAGAAAACCTGCCACATGCTCTTAGAAATGACCTCACACATCGAAGCAATTCAATTAATCCGATTTTATCAAAGTAGCCTAAAATTCAGGACTCTTTTCATGATCTTATACACTTTTATTTAATAAGCAACCGCTCAATAAGCAATTAGGGCTGGATTGGCCCAAACGTTAAGCAACTCGAGGGCTCAATTGAATTACTGTTAGCAACTAAGAATTCAAACGTCATTTATTTCAAAATGCTAAAGCTGGGCACGAATGTTCACTGTGCTGTTGAAGTTCTTGACTAACATGTTTACACTTACTGTCTCTTAAGTCTTGTGTTGTGGGCGCTACAGTTGTGACCCACGAACTTAGGAGTGGTACCCTGGGGACAGGAGAGGCTGTCATAGGTACAAAAAATTTTAAGCAATCTTTAAGCAACTTTGAGGGCTAAAATATCCAAAATGTAAGCAACTTTCGGGGCTGGACCAAAGTCTAGTTGCTTATTAAAAAAAAATGTATTCTTAAAGTTTCTTGCAGCTGGAATGTTTTAGTAATAGACTTGTAAAATTCTAATTAACGGTCGACGACGTTTTGATAAATTTCTTGATAAAGTTTCAAACATTGTAGACTCGTTTTCAAGGAGTATTATAACTTCTTTGTTAGCAACTTTAAGAGGTTTTAAACAATTGTTTTCTAATTTAGGATGGCTTTGTCATGGCGCAAAAGGTGAGTATAACGCATTTTAATCTAACAAAGAATATTTAGTTTATGGAAAAGGAATTACAAAAATCAATCGAAGTACTCGCATCTAATCTTTTAAGAACCTACAGCCTGAAATCTCAGTATATTTCCAAGTATTTTTTCATGATATAATTTAAGTGATTGCTCTGATTGCATGACAAAATAGTCTCAATGCATACCTATAGTATAAATTTACATTAATTAAACTTTAAAGCACCTGTTCCAAGATTAATTAAAATTGTGTTTTATTGCTAAGAACCAACAGGGGGCTCTATGTAAATATCAAGGTTCTTATATGCGGGTTTCTGCTGTATGGCTATTTTAGACGGACAAATTAGGAACTTATCCAGAGTTTTTCACAGTGGATACAGCTATTTTTACTTTTAAGAAACTCAAAAATCAAAAAAGGTTAAAAAATTTCCAGACACATTTAAGCACATGGTATTTGCAAACTGTACAAAGTGTACTTTTCACATGAAAATGAATTTCCTTATCAAATTTCCTATTCTACCTTTATGTGCATCACAACAGATCGACGCATGCCAGCATTATCAGATACTCTCTGATGCAAGAGCTGTTACAATAAATTCAAACTACATAAAAGGTTGCAATGAAAAATATCTCAATGAAAAATATCTCAATGGATGGTATCGTTTCATGGGAGATGCTGGAACCAGGATGCTTGACTATTGTGCTTATAGTCGGTTCCCGACAACAACCGGTTACCGTTGCGGTGGCGCAGAATACCAAGGCTGGATTCAATCTGGGTCAATGCCCAGTGTGAGTGATGGAGAAGTTTCTAGAACGGTCTGCTTCTCAGGTTATTGGGGCTGCAACTGTGATTATCAAAGAGCGATAAAAATCAAGAACTGTGGATCATACTACGTGTATTGGCTCAGTGGTGCACCAGGTTGCAATGTCAAATATTGCGGAGTTAAAGGTAATTAGAAAGTGCAATTACTTTACCGCATTCCCGCGTGTACATGCCAATCGTTACACTTAATAACTCTAATATCCATCTCAGGTAATAAATTTTATCTCTCTGAGGGACTTCACGAAAAATGAAAGCACAACAATTTATTAAATCTACGACAGGACATATGAACTATTCCTTCTTAAGCCGTATTTGCAGAGAGTGCTATATCAAATCTTAACAAACATTTTGGTTTGTTGATGATAACTTTTTAGAATGAATTACCTTTCATTTCAGATGAAACTGTCGAAGTAACATGCAGTGACACAGCAATGGACATTAAGATCAATGCTACTCATTATGATCCTGATGACTATTCCAACATCACATTGAGCGATCCTAATTGCACTCCAACATCAATTGATTCATCATACATCAGATTCAGCATTACTCCACCAGATCAGTGCGGATCAACACGCATTGACGCTGGAGAATATATCACTTATGAGAACAACGTCACAATGAAAGCCAAGCAAGTGGGACACATCATAACAGGAAGTGACGTAGCAATACGCGTCACGTGTAAGTACAAGAGAGCAAGCAATGTCAGCCTTGGGGGTGGTTGGATGCCAGTCACACATGTCCAAACGAGCCAAGGCAAGTCGATTATATTAACAAACAAACCCATGATCACATGATGCTCATTAAAGTCAAAATCTCACTTGGTAAAAACGGACTCTCCCTTTTGTTTTATATATAAGTTCACCCCACCCATTTTTTATAAGAAACTATGGAAAATTTTCGTACCAGGGTTTTTTAGTTTCTTATGGTTTCTTATCTAAATATGGTACGAAACGTTTCTTAGCAAGTTTCTTAATATTGTTGAGATTTGTTACAAATATGTGGGAATGAAATGCGCAAGTTGTTTTTAACATTTTTCTCGTTAAAACAACATAGAAAGTTTCTTAACTTTTTTCAGTCACACAAAATATCCTACCAAAGTTTCTTAAGTTTTGAAAATAGGGGCATATGGTTTCTTAGAAAGGATTTCTCATAAAAAAAATGGGTGTAATAGAACAAAAGCTACACTTTCATTTGAATATATGTGGCAGTTCTAGTTTTGTACCTAATGTGACGGCAATGCTTATTATAAAAATATGAAATAATTCCTCAAAAGAAATTATTCATGAAGATCTATTTTATATCCAAGCTTGAATTTGTTTAATGATATGTATTTCGCAAATAATTATTTTCCTTCTTTTTCAATACAGTTGGTCTTGGCAATTTCACTTTCTACTTTCAAATGTACCCAAATTCTTGGTATTCTCAAGCTCAACAGTCATACCCAGTGCAAATAAAACAAAGAGATTGGCTCTACTTCCAAGTTCACATCAACAGTAACTCCGATTCGAGATTGGTTGTATTGGTAGACCAATGTTATACAACTCCAACAATGGATCCAAATAATCAAATTAGCCAAACCATTATCAAAAATTCGTAAGTCATTCAAACAAATTTTATAAACGCATGAATTTTTAGCGAAAACAGAAATCTGTTTGAACATTTATATATTCTTTCTTTAGGTGTCCAGCAGTTAGTTTTGCTCAATTTCTAAACTCGACTAGCAGAAAACAACAAAGATTCGTCGTTCAAGGATTTAAGTTTGCAAACAGCACTTCAGTCTACATCCACTGTCTTGTATTCGTATGTTTAAAGAGTTCAACAGAAAACATATGCACAAGAGGTTGTGCTGGTAACAATGTGAACCGTGTATCCAGGAAAAAGAGAGATGTCCCAGAAGGACAGAATACATTTTCAACGTTTCAGAAGCTTGACATTGGCCCCTTGATCATAACAAAAGATCAAGCAACAGGTAAAATAAAGCATTCCTTGAGAATTAGGGTCTCTAATTACTCCTTCATGTTGTACTTTAATTCTTTAATGATATTTTTCATTTCAAATGTAATTAAAATCATTTCCCTCAATGCTCGTACACTAAGTTGTTGCCGCGTGGAATAAAGAGTCACTTGGATGTTCAGCATGATTGTCATGTTGATAACCGGGATACAAAAAGCATTGTTTTACAAACAATAGAAAATAAGTTTCAATTCGAATGAACTCTTTTGTCTCTGACGACTAAGCAAAAATCTTTTTTGCGTAGCATGAAAGTTCACTCATGCAAAAATCCGAAATGAAACAAGTGCAAGTAAAATACTTTGCGAATATTCCAACGCAATATTTATTGAAGTTAGTTAAAGGAAAATGTGGATTCTAAGCTTCAACTTTTACGGGGTTACTTCTTGTAACAGAGTAGAATTATATTTCTTACCTTGAATGAAGGCTGTGAAGAAACCTTTAACTATCTCTGCATCATTTTTTCCATGCCTTCGCCACACCAGCCTAAAACATAACATACAATATAACAACTATTAGAGCAGTTCAATGCTTATATAAAGTACTCAAAAGAGTGGCGGACACAAAACAATAAATGTATCGTACCATTTGTTCTGTTGTATTCTAGGTTCAGACAGCCCAGCACAAAATACAGGTGTTCCTGTAACGACTGTTGCTTTGAGCGTTGGAGTTGGCTTGCTTGCCATCATGGTTGTCATACTGTTTCTCATCGCGAGACGACGAAGAAAGAGACCAGCGGAGCAGAATGAAACCATGTCCCCTGAGAAGGAGCTTGGTATTGATAATGCTCACCATGGAAAAGTGTTTACACTTTCTGATGAGATTACGTCATACAATTTGGAACAAGCAAGAACCAATGTGTCAAAAGAAACTGCATCGTAATTACGAAGACTATTGTTATTGTAGCAAGTTTCTTCGATAACAACAACATTTGTAATTGCGCACAAGCTGATATCTTATTTTTATTATTTTACCATTTGCTGCTTGAGAAGTATCTTAATTAACTTCATAAGTCGAATAATTGTTATTTAATCATAGTTACCATTTGAAGTATAATCTTCTAAGACAGGGCATATTTGACTCTGTTTTTCTTTTTCAAAATATCTACTTTTTGATAATTGAAATCGAAATAACAATCATGTATAACTATCAGTTATAGACAGTCATAGTCTACAGTTGCTCTTATATTTTTTATTATAACCACTTTTGCTGTTTGCATTAAAAAGTTGAAGAAACATATCGTGTCGTCTTATGAAATATACCTTGACAGAAATGTTTGAAATTTAATTCACCTTGTTTTGACACAAGGTGAGGTTTCCTGACATTTTCATGCCTTCTGTTTAAACAGAAATGTTCCTTAGAGAAAACTAACAATAGAGATTAACAAAGAGTAGAATTTACATCTCAAGGAAAGTTCAGCTCCACTGCTTTAATCGTGTGTTCATGAATCCTGGAATGTTATTCCACGCAAAAGCATACAATAAACAATCAACCCACCAAGAGCTTCAAATAGAATCATGGAGAATTGGCAAGGGATTCCCCCTCCTTTGGTTGGTTTGCGGAATTCGGATTTCACCATTGTTGGCCGCTAGTGTGGATGAATAACATGATTTGAATAAGTTGAACCCGAAGCATCAGCAACAACAGCCAGTGCATCGCTGGCATTAACAGCTGCATTATCAGCTTTAGAATAATTATCATAATTATCAAATAATCATCAACACCTGCACAAAAAGCAACTTTAGCATTAATCAAATGAAGCACTGTTAGCATCGGCAGTGGCCTGAGTACCAGTGCTTTCACATTCTACATTACAAAAATTTCAAAAGCTCTTTTTTCTATATAGATTTTATTGCTCTGTAGCGTGCCGCTATTGTAGATTGCGGCATTCGTTGTAAGTATTGCCGCCAATAAGGCCGGCACTTAATGACACTTGATATTTTCTTATAACACTAAATATCTTCTTCTTATTTACTTTTAAACCCTTCCTCGGCAGCTTATAATATGTACACGAAATTAGAATTGAACCTTGTACCTTGAGTAAATATATAACTTGGAGCTGAGCGTTAAAGAATCAGAATTATACAGTTACTGCTTAGAACGGTTGTCGTTTTGTGCTTGTTCTTCTCTCTGCGAATCCTAAACGCTACATCTGGTGACAGGAGCTAGAGCTGAAGATCCAAGCTGTCCTCGACGATGTCTGTTTCTATTATTCCCGAGAAATTCGAATCTGGTGATTTTGTGGCCTGGCTTCGTAATTTTGAGTGCTGTGCTTCTGCTAACGGATGGAAGGATGAAGATAAACTGAAGAAATTGCCTGCATTTCTGAAGGGGCCAGCTGCTGCTCATTTCCATGGTCTTGTCGCTGAGCAAAAGGCAAGCTATGCTACGTTGTCGGCTCATCTCAAGAAAGCATTGTGTCCAGTCGTGAACCGTGAATTGTTCTACGCTGAGTTTGACTGCCGAAAGTTGCGACCCACAGAAGATCCGAATTTGTTGCTGTGGGATCTTGAAGATCTTCTACGCAAAGCCGAACCTGATTTGTCCGACGACGCACGTGCTGCCCTTCTGACGCGGCAATTTATGAAAAGTTTGCCGCACGATATTCGTCTGCGTCTGCTAGAAGGTAACCCTACGCCGTCGCTGCAAGACATGCGTGAGTTCGTCGAACGTTACCGAGCCGTTCATCACTTTCGCCGGGATGAGTCGCCTGTCTTGAGCACCAGTGCTGTGCCCAACGCTGCTCCGCCGGATGACTTTCGAGATGCCATCACAAGTTTGACTGCCGCCATTGCAAACTTGACGAAAATATCAAGTGTCATTAAGTGCCGGCCTTATTGGCGGCAATACTTACAACGAATGCCGCAATCTACAATAGCGGCACGCTACAGCTCTAGTTCTTATACGTTTTATGCTTGGTTTAAACTGCTCTTTCGATTGATATTAATTTTGCTAAAGATGGATTAAAAAAATTTGATTGACCCCAGAAATGACGTAAGCAGTAACATGGCCACGGGCCGAAATTTTTTTGTCCTCTGGGGGATTTTGAAACCCAAACCCGCCATGTCTCAAAAAGCAAAATTCTAGTTACCCTGATTGTTAGATTCTTATAAGAATTTCCCTGTCTATTTGAACAGTGATAGTTTGAGCATTCGTTCTGAGAGATGTTTTAAAACTATTATTACAAAAATTCTCAAGGGGGAAAATCACTTTGTCCGATAGCACTAGGAGACTGTATATACGCGAATTGACCGAAAGGACGTAAACATAAATATCACGATACCTCTGATGTATCCGTGCCTTTAGCCTGTTGTTCCTTTTTGCAGCGTTAAGCAAACTACTCTCATGTATTTCTGAATATTCCATTGATCACTCAATCAGCTATTAACAATTTTAGAGCTGTAACCATTTAACTAGCCGGGCTCCCTAGACGATATCTAATGACAAAATACCTGTCCATGATACCTCTCTAACTGGAACCTACTATAGGAGAACAAGCACCCCCATATATACCTTTTCCTTGGGGATTACCTCAATACGTAATTGAAATAATTCATATCATCAATTTAAGATATAATTGTAGTACAGCTTGACTTTGTTCCAACTAGATACAGTTTCTGGTATGAATTCGGTTGGACGTGGTTTACTTCTGCAACTATCAAACGCCGGCGGACACGTTAAGCAATCGGTTCTAATTAAAGTTGATTAAGTTGCCACAAGATCACTCTTCTTCGGACACGCAAAGGAATACAATTCTATTTGAAATCATTCAACTCCTTATACCTCGATTCATTCCCCGACCATAGGATCCATGGAATCCCCGGGCTCCGATTTACATTCCAAGGTTGTTCCAGGTCCATGTTTTCTGCAATGCAAATCTTCGTGCACTTCTGAGTGTGGCAGAAACGCCTCGATTCAAACTCCACCGAGAGATGCTTTGCGAATGAATAGTGCATGGGAAACGTCGCTCTTCTCATGCGATGAATCAAATAGGTGAATTAAGTGCATGACAAGAGCGACGTATAACTTGATTAAGTACGGGAGTTTTGATTTGGATTGGAGTGGAGCTGTAGCGTTTAGGACTCGCAGAGAGAAGAACAAGCACAAAACGACAACCATTCTAAGCAGTAATTGTATAATTCTGATTCTTCAAAGCTCAGCTGTAAGTTATGTATTTACTCAAGGTACAAGGTTCAATTCTAATTCATATACATATTATAAGGCTGCCGAGGAAGGTATTAAAAGTAAATAAGAAGAAGATATTTAGTGTTATAAGAAAATATCAAGTGTCATTAAGTGCCGGCCTTATTGGCGGCAATACTACAAGAAATGCCGCAATCTACAATGGCGGCACGCTACAGAGCGGCAGATTGCATTTGGAGCGACACGTCCAGTGGCATTATGCGACCCTGGAGCGAAGTGGAGTTAAACGTCGAACTCTTCCTGTGCCGAACTCAATGCAAAAACTATAAAGCAATTATAACATGATATATTTGTCGTCTCAAACGAGGCGGAGCTTGCGTAGTTAGCAATTTAGTCTCTTCCCCTGTCCCCGACAAAATATCTCTATGACAATTGACAAAATATGATTTGTTTTTCACGAGTGTCGAGAACTTGATGAACTAGTTAACTATAATATTTAATCATTTGTTTTGTTCAATTTCTTTATTTTATAACCCTTTCTTACATCTATATTATAAACTTTGCTCTATGCTTAATTAGCCTCGTTTTGATCGTAAAATTATGTAGTGAGACGAGGGATTGCAAAAAACACGTGGAGCGAGTAGTGAGGAACTGGTTCGTTTTAATTTTGTGATGATATAAATTTGAAAAACCAGTGTATTTTGTGTTAATCTAACCTATGCGAGCTTTTGTTGGGGCAAAGAACAAACACCCGACAACGAGTTTTTTTTTATTTTACATTGAAGTTGTAATGGGCTGTTCTTGTCTGTTTGAAAACAAGATGAATCTATGTACAACGTCCACACTTGAAATCAAATACAAATGCATTGATTGTGGGGTATCCACTTGTAATAGTTTTGCAATTTCGAAAACAAATGAAAGCCTGGCTGGCTGGGTTGCTGGCCTATCTGTTGGCTAATGTTGTGAATGTTGTATGCTTTTATCTGAAAAGATATCCATGTTTTTGGACGAACAATAACATGGCATCAATCAAAAACGTTTTTATCTGTAAAATTAATGCAATAGACTTGCACCCCCAATTTCAAACCTTTTGCTACAAATTTTTCATTTTGGTATTATGAAATAAGTGTGCACGATCGCTCAAGGAAGGATGTAAATTCCTCGTCAATCAAAGGCCAGAGTAGCAAAGGACTGTGCCTATTATTGTTGCCCCACCTGAAGTGGGGCCCTATTAGCCCACCGCCCGCATACGAGACTGCCATGGCTTGGGCCTTCAAATCTCAACTCCTTACATTCTTGGAATTCTTCGTCGTTGTTCAAGGATAAGCAGGTTTTTATTTCTGGTTTAAACTGGTTTCGCACAAACTATTTTTGCATTGGTTTTACGGAAGGGGCGAGGTCAAAAAATCAGGATGTGATGTGACTGATCACAGAGAGACTTGAAGATACGTGATGCACATTGCACGTACAGTATTTGTTGGCAAAGATAAAGTACAAAGGAAGGTTAGGGAGGCACTGTTTGCTGATAATACTGGTCAGATGGTTATTTCTATATGGGGAGATTTAATCAACCATGTGCAAGAATATGTGTCATGTGAAGTAACAAATGTTGTTACGGTTGGTTTCAATGGCCTAAAGTTGACTGATCGACCTCCACCAGTTTGGGACTATTTGCGTGGCTATATTATCAAAACTAAAGGCAATAAATCGCTTCAAATTGCATCTATACTACATTCAAGCATGTAGAAAACAACCCTACTTTTATTGAATCTTTCCGTATGTTTTTCTTGTAAAAACTTACTTCTCACAAGGGCCTATTTTTGTAAACAATGAAGACTGCGATGACAGTGTGTACATCTAATTTTTCATTCCAGGTCAAAATAATAAATTTATAATTTCATATTCTTAAAATATAGATCTCCACGGTGTGGTCATAAATTTTTGGCCGCTCTACTTTATTTCTTTCCTACAAAAATTTAAGTCTGAAAACAACTCAGCCACGAAAAAAGTGCTTCGCATGTACACCTACTTTTTACCCCCTGGATGAAATATGAAATCTTTAATGACAGATTAATGAAAAAAAGCTCTCCACGGTGCGGTCATAAGTTTTTGGTAGCTCTATCTTGCGTATTTCCTAAAAAATATTATCTTTAACTGGTCAATAATGGCTTAATAATAATCTTATAAATTGATCTTTAATGAAATAATTGAAAAAACTATATCGCGAATACTTAGTACGAGGCACCACTGTGAAAGAATCGCACTTTTCATTTCTTACTGTGTTAGCTTCGTTTCCATGTTTGGATCTCCTTTTCAAAAACAAATGTGAAAATGGTGTGTAACCTGAATTCTGTAACAGTGTGCTGCTACGGAATGGACATCAACAATACGCTTCGCCTTTTTCTCAAAAATTCTTGGTGGGGCATCTAGTGTCAACTATTGCCAGTTAACTTGTTGCACGTGGTTGTAGGCATCACGTTGCGTTGGATAATTGCCTAGTTTCTGTTTGCTGCATGAGTGGGTGGGAGATTTTCCGTGTCCCAGCCTGGCACGAGATATGATAAGTCACGAGTGGTGAGTTGCGAGTTGTCAGTTGCGTTGCGAGTTGTCAATATCTTATAACAAGTTTTCATATGCTATTTGTGTTCATGTTTCTTTGCAAAACAACCGGCATTTGTTAGAAAATGCAAGTATATGTATTGTCAGTGCTGTGGTGAGAACAAATAGCGGCGTGAGGCGTGAATAGTTTTTGTCGTGTTTTTCTGAATTGGCTGAAGTTGTTCCTGTGAAATGCAGGATATTTTCTTTGCACACACGCCAGTCTCATGTGAAAATGTATGTTTTGAGCAATCGGCGTTTGCATTATCTGCCCTGTTTGTCTGTCTCGGTACTCTCTGCTGTCTTTGTCGACGATGATGATGAGAGCACCAATATCTAGCACCAATATCGGTGCTTGACACATCAACTCCGGTGACGACAATTGCGTCATTTATTCGACTACAAGTTTCAAACTCGTAATCGAAACAGAAAATTTTTAAATTCAGAAAAACTATTCACGCCTCACGCCGCTATTTGTTCTCACCACAGCACTGACAATACATATACTTGCATTTTCTAACAAATGCCGGTTGTTTTGCATAGAAACATGAACACAAATAGCATCCTTCCCATTTATAAAATGCTCTTGTAAAGTGTGACATGTGAATCATTTGGTTAAGTTTATTCGTAATTTATACGTAATAGATCAAAGCTCATGCTAAGATAGGGGTTAAACGATATAGAAGAAAATAAACATGTATATTTTGCTACAATACAGTCAACTCTGTTTAATTCGAACTCTATGGGGGAATCCAAATTTGTTCGAATTACAGAAAGTTCGAATTATACGAGTTTTCATGTAAGTGCCATATTTTACCCCTAGTTACCCCCATATCTCCGTTTTATGGCCATAAACTATATTTTTATGACCATTGTTATGGACTAAAGGCATTTTAAAGAAGCAAAACAGTTTATCAATTTTTATAATAGAAAACAAAAATATATGGATTAAGTCACAACATGGAAAACTGTTTTGCAAAGCGCCCCACAACTTTGTCATCTTTGAGCACACCCACGGCATATTTATCCGTTGGGTTCTGTTCTCTGGTTGTCTTTTAGCTTCTAAAGCTTTATTAATTATACAGGTCTTCATACACTTTGGTACACGTGATAACGTTTTTCATGAGATAGAACGCTCCAATTTTTTGTAACAATAACCGGCAGTTCAGTATCGAAAGGAATTGAAATTTCGTTCATATTGGCCATACCTCCTCTACATCTTCAATGAGCTTGACAGGTTTGGGTACTTTAATTAGTGCCATTGATAAAGTTCAACTGATCGAATCTAACTTCTAGAAAGTGCCACGCTTAAACTGGGTCGTAAAAATCACTGTCTGGCATCCCGTACTAAGTCCCAGTAAGTCAATTTGCGTCAATTTGCCCAATGACGCAAGCTTCAATGGGCTTGCCAGAGACAAGAGCAAAAAAAGGAGTTCTGTCATCAGGTAATTAACTGAGATTAAAGTGCCCCTACGGCTTTTTTTTTTATTTGTGAATTCAATAAAACTCGGTACACTGACTTCAGATCTGAAAATAATTTTTAAATCAGACGCGTAGTTCACGAGTTATAACGTGTGGAAGTGTCGATGTTTCGTCATTTTCGCCATTTTCCTTGTCTCACTTTTAGGACTGGGTCGATCCCACTATGACATCATAGTGGGAGCCCCATTTCTTTCCGTACTGAAGCAACAAATCTGACGTCGATTTTCTCTCATACTATGGACTCGATTTTTGTTTTTTTGACTTTGATAATTAGAAACAGGTCGGCGCATTATGGCATTTGAGTTTGAAAGGCTTGCGATGAGTTTGCAGCTGTGGGGAGGAATTATAAAATTCCCATGTAGTGGCTGCTCAGTGTGCTCAGTGGCGGCGGGCGTAGGCCGTGCAATGTTAAAACAGTACGGGATTTCATTTCAAAAATTCAATCAATAGGATCAAAAACATGATCACAGATAATTGACAGGACCTGAAAATTGTTAGATTTATATGAGAAACTGACTGGGTAAATATGCCATATCAATGTGCTTAAATACACTGGATAAATCAAGATTTGTAGAGCTTCACAGGATTCAGCTTTATCAGGCCGATCGCCCTGAAGCTATAACGAGAAGGAAATGGATAGATTTCATCAATTCGCAACGACGGACGAAATTCTAAACTTCGCAGTTAGAAAATGCTAACATGCAACCATCAATTTTGGTGCAGTAATGAAATTCATGTTTAGTAATAAGGAATTGTGTTGCACATTTTCTACACTTGCTGTATCTAATGAAAATCGAATCGTTTCAAGTTTCTTCAACCACAAAGGTTGACCGACACGGATGGATATGGCCATGGCCTAAATCATATTACGTATAGAATTTTGATACACTTTTACTTCATCAGATACACAACAGAAACATGATAGTTCAGATCCAGTTAATTGCCCAGAAAGTTCTCTGTCAACATTTCTTTTCTCGCTCACATTTCTTTCATAGCTTTCAGCGAAAGAGTTCTCAGCCAAATAGGATCAAATGCATCAGGTTCTCCCTCATCGGTATCACTATCATCGGTCTACACAATCTATCCTATCCCTTCGCCATCTTCGCATTCCTCGGCACTGCAATCCCTACTGTCATGAACTACTATCCGACTAAGAATGTTTAATTTATGGAAACTTTCTATTCAATTCTGATCACCAAAATTGCACAAATACCCACGAATACAGAATACACATAACGAGACAAGACAAAGCGCAAACAACATTATCTATTATACTCAATGTAGGCCTACGCCCGCCGCCACTGACTACAGGGTTCCCACTATGATGTCATAGTGGGATCGACCCAGTCCTAAAAGTGAGACACGAAAGTGTGAACGCAATCTCTCGTAACTCAACATCTACTCATCAGATCAAAAAAATATAAACGGTATCAGAATCAGCGCATTCGATTCTATACTTTTAGCTAATAAAAAAAAAAGCCGTAGGGGCACTTTAACATAAAGTTCGAATTACAGAGGTTTTTTCTTTGAAGGGACGAAAATAAATGGTCGAATTACAGAAAGTTCGAATTACAGAGGCTCGAATTATAGAGGTTTTTTATGAGGGTTTGTTAGGAATTTTTCAAGGGACCACAGAATTTGGTTCGAATTAGTAAAAGTTCGAATTACACGAGTTAGAATTAGACAGAGTTGACTGTATATCATATATTTTCCCATTGAAGATTTTGAAAATCATTCCATGTTTTCCATATCATTCCATCATTCCATCACTCCATCATTCTATCATTCCATTCCATTCCATCATTCCACACTCCATGTTTTCTAGATAGCCCCATCCATGTTCGTAGAGATTTGGCAGTTCAACATGTCTGTGATCAGCACGTTTCTATATTCTCGCAATAATATTGGCACGCAGGATATGTAATGATTGGCAGGGAGGTAGCAATGATAAGTCGATCGACTTGTTCTGTCCAAGATACTTTGTTTCGAAAAGCGTGTTTCGTACATTATTGATTTCCTTTTGACGAGAGCCATATAAACAGCAAACATACTCCTCCAGGATATCA
The DNA here is from genome assembly GCA_013076295.1 of Sanderia malayensis. Lineage (NCBI taxonomy): Eukaryota > Metazoa > Cnidaria > Scyphozoa > Semaeostomeae > Pelagiidae > Sanderia > Sanderia malayensis. The sequence continues at coordinate 4,454,007 of RQOL01000828.1, forward strand.
GTTACACTTTCTGACAGATTTCAGCTGGATCCAAGTGTTGTAAAAGTTTCAATAAACTTTTCATTTTTCTCTAAGACTTTCCAGCAAGCAGCTTTACCTTTCCGGAAAATTGAAGATACGTAGTCGTTGCCAGTAAATGCATGGAAGCCAATGATACACATTCTCTTCGGTAAACCCAAATCGATATGCTTAACTTCACTACTTTGCGATGGAGACCCGTTCCAAAATCAAGATATATAAGATCTGGCTGTTCCACCAATACGCCTAGAAGGATCATCAATATATGGATATCTGCAGAGTGTGATCTCACAATGATTTCTTTATTTGGGTATCTGGATCGAAGAAGCTTTTCCTGATGAATTGGCGGATTTGTTTTTGAATGACAATGAAGAACTGATCCTTCAATACGAGAACAAAAGCGATGACGAAAATACTATCAGTGAATGATGAGGTATTTACCAAAAAGGCGGATGCGAGAAAAAGGCGTCAAATTGATTTTAGCACACTAGCGACCTTCTAACTAAATTTTATCATCAGAGATACACATCAGAGGCCTTTAGTGAGCTAAAATCAATCTGTTTTATTTAAAGTATCCAATACTATATAATACAGATTTAGCCCGATTACAATACATTATAAAAGAGTCTTATTGATCACGTGACAGTTTAAATCACCTTTACTATGATACTTTTCTAAAGGAATATGTGAAATAAGATGCTGCACAGTTTCTAAGTACAAAAAATAATGTGGTTTGAATTTCTCCGCCCGAAGGTGGTACCTTCTGCCAGTATATGCTGGTCTACAAAATAAAACTGTGCTTAAAAAGCATATTTTTCCATGTTAGTGGGGGATAGCCCGGGCCGCGCTATCCCCCATGTTGAAAAAATGGTCAAAACAGGACATGAACGTCAACAATAACGTTCCCAGAGTTTACTCAGTCGCGAGCTGTCAATCACTATCTGCAATTCTATATAAAATCAGAACATCCTTCACTTCTTCAGCTTCAACTGGAATTTGTTTTTCACGGTCGCTTTGATTCGCAACTTGAGTTATGTAACTCTATACTGCATTAGTATACGACGAAAGGTAAATGATGAGGTACTACAATCTTCTGACCATATTTGCGGCAGTACAAGCCATTTTCTTCATCAATGTAAGTACTGTATCTATATAATAGCAATATATAATACAATGTTACTAAATTCCGAGTTTCTGGGACTTTTTGCAATCAAAACTTGTGAAGTGCAAGAGGGAACGAGGGAAGCATGAATTCTTTGAAAAGTAAACTTTGCAGAGAAAACGTGCTCTTAGAAATAATTTCACACTTCGAAGCAATTGCATTAATCCGATTTTATCCAAGTAACCGAAAATTCAGGACTCTTTTTATGATCTTATATTCTAAAAGTTTCTTGCAGCTGGAATGTTTTAGTAATGGTCTTGTAAAATTCTAATAATGGTCAACGACGTTTTGATAAATTTCTCGATAAAATTTCAAAAATTGCAGACTCGAGCCCTGTTCACACTACACAACTAACTCGGGCTCGCCCCAGTTTTTCGCTAACCTAGGTTAGATTTTGCAGTATGATATTTTGAGCTGAAAAGCTTGCAATTATAAGCCAAAATACCACTTCGCAACTCGCAACTGACAATTCGCAACTCGCAGAATATAATCCCTGGCCTGGCATTGTGTGATATTTAATTTCTTTGTTTAATTACGTAAGCCTAATCGTCTTTACATCATTTTACATTATTAAGTAACCTAACCCTTTCTCCTATTCGTTATCACCAGCTTGTGAATTGCATCATTAGTTGTCACTAATTTTAAATGTTACTCGTACATAAACACGGCTTGTAATTTAATTTTGGATGCGTCTAACTTTTAAAAAACCCTAAATCATAGTTGAGGATCGATATTTGTTCCACTTATTTCGAAGGCCAAAATACAAGATAACTCTCAAATCGGAGGCAATAACAATGGAAATACAACCCCGCTTTGGTTTAACGTGGTTGTTCCTCTCAGAACAGAGGCAATGCCAATAAAAAACCCACCCCACTTTTGTTGAAGATCATTGTCCCACCCAAGTTGAAGGCCAAAACAACAGAAACAACCTCCCTAGTTCGTATTATAAGTATTATTAGAGAGTTTATGATTCACGACGCGCCAACGCAAGACGCGCTGGGAGCTTTGTTAACTGTCGCAGATTTGGGGATGACCCTTTGCAGAGACGCGTCTTGAGCAATTTCGCAACACTGATTTTGTAATTTCAAGCGCGTCTTCACAACACAGAAAACATCGTCAATTATTTGGTAGGTATTTGCAACTAACTTTCGTAATTTTTATAAATTGAAGGTCCACATAATATATATAGATTAAATTTTTGTTTTTTCGAAGTATTTAGCAATGTTTAGAGGTAATTTTGCTAAATACTTGTGAACTACACTTGTAAATGATTTCAATACGACTGGAAGCAAGCTAGATACTTTGTGGAAGATACCATTGAAAACACAGTGGAGTTAGCTTTCACACACAACGAGTCATTTGAATCATCATGATTGCAAATTGAAATTAAGTTGAAAAGATTTAACTGGGGGGGCCACTTTTGTTGACTGGGGGGGCCACCACGAGGGCTGGGGGGGCCAAGGCCCCCCCAGTCTGTATGTTAAAAAAGGCCCTGTAGCCCGGTAAGACTCACCGCACAGAATCACTTGGAAACCGATGAAAAGTAACTTCAGGGTTCGCACTTTTGTTATTTCTGCAGTTCAATGCTGAGCAGCAACGATTCGAAACCCAATTTGCACTGGTCTTCTTCGGATTTTTAACGAAATACAAGAATGTATGAAAAGACACAATAAATTTCTATACTGAAGCACAGAGCGTAAACATTTTTGGATGCATTATCCTCGTTTGCACGTTTCCTGTTAGCACATGCGCATAAAAAAAGTGTCCTCTGTGAATCAGTTGAGTTTCCCTTCTGCTTCTCTCCCTATTCTGTGTTCACACGACACCGTTTTCACTTTTCACAAGTTTACCTCCCGCTGCGATTCCTGCTGCTTCAAATATTTGTAATGTTGCTTTTGCGCCAAAATTTGACAGCCTATACCCGTTTCCGTGTTCAACAATTTCCTAAATTTAGCTTGGTGAGTAGTAGTTTGTGATAAAATCAACCATAAACTATATATATTCTCACTATCAAGCATGTAATAAAGTCATTACAGGAATAAAAAACTCCAAAACATCTAAGACAAACACATTCATATTCAATTTGTCAAGTCAATTTGTTTACATTCGGCGCCAAAAGCAATCGAAAACGAAGCTGTTACACTGAGAAGAGGTTCCGTTTTCATTTGACTCCGTTTTCATGCGTTCACACGAGTCCAAACTGAAAACGGAGTCAAATGAAAACGGAGCACTCCACCTCCAGAGCGTTTTCATTTGAAAACGCAAAAGCGGATCGGAATGCACCGTTTTCAATCGTTTCCGTGTGAACGCAGTATCGTAAACGGATCGAAATGAAAACGGAGTCAAATGAAAACGGTGTCGTGTGAACAGGGCCTTATTCGATGTAACATCGAGGGTGGAAACTATCAAATGCAGATCGCAGCAATCAGGCAGGTCAACAGTATATTCTGATATCATAATGATGAATTATATGAAGATCTTGATAATCTTCATATAATTCAACATTATCTTCCTCGTCATTGAATTATTGCTTGCAATATACGTCTAAAGCCAGTCATTTTGAGAGAAGTTTCAACTTTGTTTGATTTTGTTGTTTTTGACTCGCGAAGCGCATGCGCAAGCGAGTAGATGTTGGTGAGTGGGGAAAAATGTTGTGTTCTGTGTCTGTGTCTGTGTTTCTGTTTACTTTGCCCATATAAGGTATGTGCCTCAGATTGAAACGTTCACTTTTGATTTGAAGTGAGGCTACCAAGTATGATATCACTTTGCAAGTTTTTCATTGGATAAAATGTAAACTTGTTGAAACAAAAAGCAACAAGACGTGCTAGACTAGATGCTGGGCACGCTGTGGCAGGGGGGGGGACCACGAACACGATCACGCACGGAGACGGGGAGCATTTTTGACTCGTTGTTGGAAGCATCAGGTGAGAAGAAGAAAGTTTTCTAGCTGTATGCTTATGCAACTAATGCAACAATTATAGTATTTCAGTTTTGTTTTGGAAAATGAGTTTTTTAACCTTGATGAAACAAGGTCGAAAAATGAAGTCAAAATGTTTGCTTGATTGGTCTCAAAACAAATGTTTTTTTAATTTGCTGCGTTAAATCCTGAAAATTAAATCCAGGGTATTCAGTTTTGCTCAAGCTCAACTTTTAGGCTCGCAAGTTTGACTTTAATTTGACATTACTTTCTTCATTTTCTGGATAATATAGTGAAATAAAAGCCATCTGTCGCGAGTCACCTCAAGGTTCCTTTGATTTGTACATGTTTGTATATGTATTTTTGAATGAAACGAAATGAGCGCGACCATGATACATGCATGTGTACTTGTTAATTTGCTTGTTGCTGACAGGTCCTATATTTGATGAGAATGGACCCTGTTGCTATAAATTTGGAACATTTTTTCACAGTCATGTTGCTGTCTGATTCCCACAAAGGAGGAGGGCTTCCAATAAGTTGCATGCTCATGATCTTAAATTAAACAAACTATTTTCAAGTCTTATTTGCTCCGTCAAAAGCAATGCAACTGATGCTGAGGCTCGTGATATTTCAGCATTTCAACTCAGTAGCAACATTGACTGTTCTTCTGCGTCTGGTGCAATGTTTTGTTCTTTGTCAGCCAAACAGACAAAACGGCGGACTACATTTCTGCCTTTCTTACCATTAGCCTTGCGCTTCCTTCCAACTTCTTGATTTGAAGAAGATCCTCTCTAGACAGGGCATATAGTCTAACAATCTAACAAACATGCTAACCTTTGTTTTTTTTACTGATTCCTATACATTCGGACCTGCTCTTTCCAAATCCGCCGGACACCTTTCCGAAATATCTTTTGTTATCACGTGATTGATGACATCATTTCCGGGGAAAATTTTATCTTTAAAGTATTGTAACTTGTTCAATGTTTAAGATACAAACATGAAACATGCACATTTGAGATCAGCTCGAAAAGACCTTTCCAATGATATAATAAAAATATGATTTTGCTAAATATTTGATGTTTTTCTCCTCCGCAGCGACTAATAAACTGATTCATCGCAAGGTAGTTTTTTGCGTAGTTTTTTCGTCAAAATGTCCATGAAATGATTATTGACAATTAAATCGTGTTCCATGCGTCTTCTCGAGGTGGTCTAGTTAAAATCATCGCCAGTTTTACGCAGGGTTTGGGGGTTTTTTGATTTCGGGGACTGCTTATTTGCCAAACTAAATTAGTATTTAGAAACTACTGAATGAAAAAAATTAAGGTAAGGGCTTGCTCAAATGAGCCCGCTTACCGGGCCACCTCACTAAGCGAGATCTCACCTACTCCCCAATGGAGTAGTACCGAGATCTCGGCAAGCGGGTTGACAATTTTCTATATGAACACTCCATCCCGCTTACCGGGCCAGAAAGGGGCCAACTGCGCATGCACAACCATTATTTTCATTGTCAATTTGTCCAGTGACAAATATCATGCTACAGTTTCTTCCCCGGCAGGCGAGACGGAATTTTCTCATATGAACAGAATTTACATCTGTCTCGCTTAGTGAGCTGGCCCGGCAAGCGGGCTCATATGAACAGGCCCTAAATTGTTACTATCCGAGGAGTCAGTTCTCTCTTCTTCAATGTTATAAAGTCACTTTCCCATCCAGAACTGTCTGTTGTCGATTCTACATTAACTTGCTTATCGGTGCTTTGGTCAGAAACTGTTTCATTATTATCTTATGTTTTTACAGTGCGTGTAGTGATTTTCTCCTTTCTTCGTGATGGTTCTGTAACATCTGCTCCTGATTCTTTGTCAGCTTCTGAACCATTTAAATTTATTCCTCTTCTCGTTTTTGTCCTTTCTCAAATCAGTGACTGGGACAGTTGACTTCAAGTAAACCAAATGGGATTTCCAACTGCGTTGCCATGATCAATTTTCCAGCCAAAACCCTCAATGTCTAAGGTCGATAAGGGCTAAGCAATCTTGATTTTTCAAAACTTTCTTAAATACTTTCACATTTCCTACGTTGAATTTGTAAGCAGTGATATCGCATGCTGTAATGGCATGAAATTGTGGCATGGTCGTTGTTCCGGTCGTTGTAGAAAATTGCATCCCATTCTTTTCCTTGCATCGGCCAGTTAGGCAAACGAGCAATTTATCCAGCTTCTGATGTACAGCGGGAAAGAAATGATACAGTATCAAACTATGCACATAACTCTTGGCAACTGAATCACTATTGCCGGATTCAAGGTCAGTGTATGAAGAAATAAAACGCATCCTTTTTCAATGTTACAGTTGGTAAAATTGCCTTAAGAACGAAGTAATTGCACTAGACATTGAGGGTTTTGGCTGGAAAATTGATCATGGCAACGCAGTTGGAAATCCCATTTGGTTTACTTGAAGTCAACTGTCCCAGTCACTGATTTGAGAAAGGACAAAAACGAGAAGAGGAATAAATTTAAATGGTTCAGAAGCTGACAAAGAATCAGGAGCAGATGTTACAGAACCATCACGAAGAAAGGAGAAAATCACTACACGCACTGTAAAAACATAAGATAATAATGAAACAGTTTCTGACCAAAGCACTGATAAGCAAGTTAATGTAGAATCGACAACAGACAGTTCTGGATGGGAAAGTGACTTTATAACATTGAAGAAGAGAGAACTGACTCCTCGGATAGTAACAATTTAGGGCCTGTTCATATGAGCCCGCTTGCCGGGCCAGCTCACTAAGCGAGACAGATGTAAATTCTGTTCATATGAGAAAATTCCGTCTCGCCTGCCGGGGAAGAAACTGTAGCATGATATTTGTCACTGGACAAATTGACAATGAAAATAATGGTTGTGCATGCGCAGTTGGCCCCTTTCTGGCCCGGTAAGCGGGATGGAGTGTTCATATAGAAAATTGTCAACCCGCTTGCCGAGATCTCGGTACTACTCCATTGGGGAGTAGGTGAGATCTCGCTTAGTGAGGTGGCCCGGTAAGCGGGCTCATTTGAGCAAGCCCTTACCTTAATTTTTTTCATTCAGTAGTTTCTAAATACTAATTTAGTTTGGCAAATAAGCAGTCCCCGAAATCAAAAAACCCCCAAACCCTGCGTAAAACTGGCGATGATTTTAACTAGACCACCTCGAGAAGACGCATGGAACACGATTTAATTGTCAATAATCATTTCATGGACATTTTGACGAAAAAACTACGCAAAAAACTACCTTGCGATGAATCAGTTTATTAGTCGCTGCGGAGGAGAAAAACATCAAATATTTAGCAAAATCATATTTTTATTATATCATTGGAAAGGTCTTTTCGAGCTGATCTCAAATGTGCATGTTTCATGTTTGTATCTTAAACATTGAACAAGTTACAATACTTTAAAGATAAAATTTTCCCCGGAAATGATGTCATCAATCACGTGATAACAAAAGATATTTCGGAAAGGTGTCCGGCGGATTTGGAAAGAGCAGGTCCGAATGTATAGGAATCAGTAAAAAAAACAAAGGTTAGCATGTTTGTTAGATTGTTAGACTATATGCCCTGTCTACTCATGAAATGGTGCGGAAAAAGCGATTTTATTTCTGCACTGGCGGTGGAAGGAAAAGACGGAACATAGCTTGCTGCACAAGTTGTCACATCCTGATCTCATAAAATGGTACCCTGATTTCATAAAATCAGGGTACCATGTTATAAATTGTGGGTACCATTTTATAAAAATAGAGTGTACCATTTTAAAAAATCAGGGTACCATGTTATAAAGTAAGGGTACCATTTTATAAATCAGGGTACCATGTTATAAAATCTGGCTACCATTTTACAAAAATAGGGTGTACCATTTTATAAAATCAGGGTACCATCATTTTATAAAATCAGGATGTGACAATTTTGGCGGTGATGGCACCCCATACATAACCAGTCCTATGGTTAAAACGATATGTATTGAAATAACCGTTTTAAAAAAATGGAGAGTGGGTGTTTACCGTGCTTAAAAGCCTAGATATCTATATTTGATGTGATTGAATGCTGTCATTTGTATTTGACATCCGTTATTGACATTTACGTTTCATAGCTGGATTTTGGAATTTCAGCAATAATAGATTTCAGCAAATTATTTTTCATCAAGAGAATGTGTACGCTCAGTTTGAAAATCAAAAATAAATTTCAAATCTTTGTTGATGTGACTTCACAATGAAAACAAAACAATACCAAAAACAGATGAATAAATATAGAAAACCAGGATTTTCTGGACAGGGATTACTTTTAATATCCCCTGCTAAAACAATAAAATACATATGATGGTGCAAATGTGGATACAATATTTTTGGGGGCCTACTATACTTCCGCACAGCTTTTCTCTTTCACTTGCAGGCATTCGTTTTTATCCATTTATCCCCACGACAAGAAAGCAACTCCTGTCTTCTTTATCGAAATGAAAATCTGCATGATCTCCTAATTTGCATAAGAATTTAACTTCACAATACATACCTGATGGTCGAACGTCGAAAAATGTTGGAGCGGACAATAGAACAATAGATTGCTCCCTATCAAATAGACTGCACAGCGCATGCGCCGTGAGTCAAAAACAGAAATTCCTCAGAAAAATCCTCAAAAAGGTCAAAATTTTCTGATTTTGAGGAAATTTCCTCAGAAGTGAGTACACTGCTGCGAAATCCAGTGGATTTGATGTACGGTATTTCCTTTATTAAGCGCCCGGACGCTTATTAAATATTTTGCAAAATTGGGTGGGCGCTTATTAGAGGGGGGCACTTAAAAGAGGGGGCGCTTATTTCGAAGTCCTGAAATTTTAAATTCAAACAACATCAAAAACAAAAGAATAATCTTATATAGTTCCGAATGTTATTCAATATCAAGCAGTCAAAATCAACTTCTAGTGGTGATCCTGACTGCATTGCATTTTCCAAACGCTCACGATCTAATGAAAGTGTTTTTCCAGCCTTATTGGAGGGGCCGGTTAAAAGAGGGTGGGCGTTAATTAGAGGAAATATGGTATATGCTCTGTCAATTCACTTGCCATCCAAACTCTTTACAAAAACCTGAAACTAAGCTTATATTCGCCAACAAATAGCGAGTAAACTAGTTGACGGCAATTTATATTTCACGGCCGCTTTGAGTCACAACTTGAGCTACATAACTCCATACTGCATTAATATACGACCAAGTGTGGACACAAACCTGGGGCGAACCTGGGTTAGTTTTTTGTAACGCATGCACATATTCGCATAAAATTTCTTAGTTTTGCCCGCCAAAAATGAAAGGACATTACATACAAACAAATCAAACCAGGCAAGGTTTAAATATACAAGTAGAATATCATATCATGGAAACTTGCAGGAAGAAGCCAATAAATATAATATCCTGGGTTGGCCCTGACTTTGTGACCACATTACAAAACATAAAAATCAAGTGTGGACAAAACAGGGTTCGCTCTGGGTTAGATTTAACCCGGGTCGAACCTGGGTTAGTTGGTGTAGTGTGGACTTGGCTTCGTTTTCAAGGAGTATATAACTTCTTTGTTAGCAACGTTAAGAGGTTCTAAACAATTGTTTTCCAATTTAGGATGGCTTTGTCATGGCGCAAACGGTGAGTATAATGCTATTTAATTTAACCAAGAATTTTTATAATTCAACTTAAAACACCTGTTCCAAGATAAATTGAAATTGTGTTTTATTGCTAAGAACAAACAGAAGGCTCTATGTAAAAATTAAGGTTCTTATATGCGGGTTTCTGCTGTATGGCTACTTTAGACCGACAAATTAGGAACTTATCCAGAGTTTTTCACTGTGGATACACCTATTTTTATTTTTAAGAAACTCAAAAATCAAAAAGGTTATAAAATCTCGAGACACATTTAAGCACATTGTATTTGTAAACTGCACAAAGTGTATACTTCTCACATGAAATTGAATTTCTTGATCAAATTTCCTATTCTACCTTTCTGTGCACCACAGCAGATCGACGCATGCCAGCATTATCAGATACTGTCTGATAAAGCAAGAGCTGTTACAACAATAACTACCAACTACATAAAAAACTGCAATGAAGATTATCTCCGTGGATGGTATCGTTTCATGGGAGATGCTGGAACCAGGATGCTCGACTATTGTCCTTATAGTCGATTCCCGACATTCACCGGTTACCGTTGCGGTGGCATATACTACCAAGGTTGGATTCAATCTGGGTCAATGCCCAGTGTGAGTGATGGAGAAGTTTCTAGAAAGGTCTGCTTCCCATCTTATAATGGTTGCACCTGTTGGTATCCAAGAGCGATAAAAGTCAAGAACTGTGGATCATTCTACGTGTATTGGCTCAATGGTGCACCAAATTGTTATGCTGGATATTGCGGAGTTAAAGGTAATTAGTAAGTGAAATCACTTTACCACATTCCAACGCGAACATGCCCAATGTTACACTTAATAACTCTAATATTCATCTTAGGGAATAAATTTTATCTCTCTGAGCGATTTCACGAAAAATGAAAGCACAGCAATTAATTAAATCTACAACAGGACATATGAACGACTTCCTTCTTAAAGACCCATTGTCAACCAACAAAGCAGACCCCATAAATATGGAGCCTTCCTCTTGTTTATCAACAAAGCGCCTACGTAGTTACATGAATTTCTGGGTCAGAAATTAAAAATCGCGCAGTTACTTGGCTGTAAACATTGAAAACTAAACAGTGAACAGTGGACAGTCAAGTAACATTGAAAACTAAACTTTCCAAGTCTTTGTCGTTTATTTTGATTTTAATTTATTCCTTTTCTTTGTTTGATTGTTTTTGTTCTTGTAATTTGTGACAAAAGTGTCTGTCATGGCGGCTAATTTGTTACTTTGGCTGTCCCCGAGGAAACCACGTTTGTTTGTTTGGTGTTTTTGCAATTGCAAGTAACCTTTCAAGAAAAAACAATTTATCTGCTATGCATTGCCAGTCAATCGAAATGTCAAATATTGAATACAAAGAAGATATTATCGTGTCATACGATCATAAATCTAAATAGGAATAATCCTAAACCAAGAAGGGCTATGGCTATAGGGTAGGCCGTAAATATGCCTAAGTGATAATAATAATTTAATTGCGCTGTCAAGTTTACCATATTTTGAAGAAGTGAATCTTGATCACTAACAGTGGCTTCAGAGCTTTGCATCAGTCGAATCCATAACTGTCATATCGTTTGTATCAGTCATTACGCTTTTTACAATGACGGTCGCAAAATTGGTTCATCAGTCTCACTGCTCTCTTCACAAGCAAAATGGAGAACGAATCCCAAACACTAACCATGTGGAAACATTGACTCTGTTTGTAACTGCACGACTTTTATTTTCTGACACAGAACAGAGCTACCAACAGAGCTAATGTTTCCAAATGGTGAGTGTTAAGGATTCGTTCGCCATTTCGTTGGTGACAGCAAAGTAGCTGCGCGATTTTTAATTTCTGTCCCAGAAATTCATGTAACTACGTAGGCGCTTTGTTGATAAACAAGAGGAAGGCTCCATACTTATGGGGTCTGCTTTGTTGGTTGACAATGGGTCTTTAAGTCGTATTGGCAGAGAGTCCTACTATATCAAATCTTAGCAACCATTTTTGGTTTGATGATGATAATTTTTGAGAATGAATTACCTTTCATTTTAGATGAAACTGTCGAAGTAACATGCAGTGACACAGCAATGGACATTAAGATCAATGCTACTCATTATGATCCTGATGACTATTCCAGCATCACATTGAGTGATCCTAATTGCACTCCAACATCAATTGATTCATCGTACATCAGATTCAGCATTACTCCACCAGATCAATGCGGATCAATACGCAGTGACGCTGGAGAATACATTACTTATGAGAACAAAGTCACAATGAAAGCCAAGCAAGTGGCACACATCGTAACAGGAAATGACGTAACACTACGCGTCACGTGTAAGTACAAGAGAGCAAGCAATGTCAGCCTTGGGGGTGGTTGGATGCCAGTCACACATGTCCAAACAAGCCAAGGCAAGTCGATTATATTAACAAAACAATCCCTTCATTACATAATGCTCATTAAGGTCGAAATGTCACTTGGTAAAAACGGACTCTCCCCTTTGTTTTGTATATAAATTCATTAATAGAACAAAAGCTACACTTTCATTTGAACATATGTGGCAGTTCGAGACACACGTTTTGTACCTAAAGTGACAGCAATGCTTATTATAAAGATATGAAATAATTCCTCAAAAGAAGTTATTCATGAAGATCTATTTGATATCCAAGCTTGAATCTGTTACATGATATGCAAATAATTATTTTTCTTCTTATTCAATACAGCTGGTCTTGGCAATTTCACTTTCTACTTTCAAATGTACACAAATTACCGGTATTCTCAAGTTCAACAGTCATACCCAGTGCAAATAAAACAAAGAGATTGGCTCTACTTCCAAGTTCACATCAACAGTAAATCGGACTCGAGATTGGTTGTATTGGTGGACCAATGTTATACAACTCCAACAATGAATCCCAATAATCAAATTAGCCACACCGTTATCAAAAATTCGTGAGTCATTCAAAAAAAAACTTATAAACCCATGAATTTTTAGCGAAAACAGAAATCTGTTTGAATATTGATATTTTCTTTCATTAGGTGTCCAGCAGTTAGTTTTGCTCAATTTCTGAACTCGAACAGCAGAAAACAACAAAGATTCATCGTTCAAGGGTTTAGGTTTGCAAACAGCACTTCAGTCTACATCCACTGTCTTGTATACGTATGCTTGAAGAGTTCAACAGAAAACATATGCACAAGAGGTTGTCCTGGTAACAATGTGAACCGCGTATCAAGGAAAAAGAGAGATGTCCCAGAAGGACAGAATACATTTTCAATGTTTCAGAAGCTTGACATTGGCCCGTTGATCATAACAAAAGATCAAGCAACAGGTAAAATAAAGCATTCCTTAAGAATTAGCCTCTCAAATTAATCTTTCATGTTATACTTTAATTCTTTAATGATATTTTTCACTTCAAATGTAATTAAAATCATTTCCCTCAATGCTCGTACACGTTTTTTTTCTATAAGAAACCTGGCTCAAGGCCTAGTAGTAAAAGTTTCTTAATTTTTAGCCACATTTTAGTTCTAAAAGTTTCTGAAAAGTTTCTTAATTTAATTAAACAAATTTGCTGTGAAAACGAAGAAAAAACGTTAATGTGGCAAAATATCAGTATTGTAACAAAGAAAAATCGTCAATGCGAGAAATCGTCATGTGGAACCGACAATGTTATGCTTTGCACATAAAACATTCTTACTGTAGTTGATATTTATTGAATCCGTAAAGGAAAAACGTGTTTCCGAAATTTCTAATGTTTCTTAAATATTTCCTTGTAGTTCTAAAAGTTTCTTAAATTTTAGGGCGTCTAGATCTAGGTTTCTTATAAACCGGTTTCTTATAAAAAAAACGTGTACATTAAGTTGTTGCCGCTTGAAATAAAGAGTCGCTTGGATGTTCAACATGATTGGCATGTTGATAACAAGGATACAAAAAGCATTTTTTTACAAACAATAGAAAATAAGTTTCAATTCGAAAGAACTCTTTTGTTTTTGACGATCAGGCAAAAATCTCTTTGGCGTAGCATGAAAGTTCACTCATGCAAAAAACCGAAATGAAACAAGTGCCAGTAAAATACTTTGCGAATATTCCAACGCAATATTACTTGAAGTTAGTTAAAGGAAAATTGTGGATTCTAAGCTTCAACTTTTACGGGGTTACTTCTTGTAACAGAGTAGAATTATATTTCTTACCTTGAATGAAGGCTGTGAAGAAACCTTTAACTATCTCTGCATCATTTTCCCCATGCCTTCGCCACACCAGCCTAAAATATAACATACAATATATTAACTATTAGAGCAGTTCAATGATTATATACAGTACTCAAAAGAGTGGCGGACACAAAACGATGAAGGTATCGTACCAATTGTTCTGTTGTATTCTAGGTTCAGACAGCCCAGCACAAAATACAGGTGTTCCTGTAACGACTGTTGCTTTGAGCGTTGGAGTTGGCTTGCTTGCCATCATGGTTGTCATACTGTTTCTTATCGTGAGACGACGAAGAAAGAGACCAGCGGAGCAGAATGAAACCAAGTCCCCTGAGAAGGAGCTTGGCATTGATAATGCTCACGATGGAAAAGTGTTTACACTTTCCGATGAGATTACGTCATAAGCAAGAACCAATGTGTTAAAAGAAACTGCATCGTAATTACGAAGACTATTGTTATTGTAGCAAGTTTCTTCGATAACAACAACATTTGTAATTGCGCACAAGCTGATATCTTATTTTTATTATTTTTCCCATTTGCTGCTTGAGGAGTATCTTAATTAACTTCATAAGTCGAATAACTGTTACTTAATCAAATTTACCATTTGAAGTATAATCTTCTAAAGCAGGGCATATTTGACTCTGTTTTTCTTTTTCAAAATATCTACTTTTTAATAATTGAAATCGAAATAATAACCATGTATAACCAACAGTTATAGACTGTCATAGTCTGCAGTTGCTCTTATATTTATTATTATAACCACTTTTGCTGTTTGCATTAAAAATTTGAAGAAACATACCGTGTCGTCATATGAAATATACCTGGAATATTTGAAATTTAATTCACCTTGTTTTGACACAAGGTGAAGTTTCTTGACATTTTCATGCTTACTGTTTAAACAGAAATGTTCCTTAGAGGAAACTAACAATACAGATAAATAAAAAGTATAGAATTTACATCTCAAGTAAAGTTCAGCTCCACTGCTTTAATCGTGTGTTCATGAATCCTGGAATGTTATTCTACGCAAGAGCAATATAATAAACAATCAACCCACAAAGAGCTTCAAATAGAATCATGGAGAATTGGCAAGGGATTCCCCCCCTCCTTTGGTTGGTTTGCGGAATTCGGATTTCACCATTGTTGGCCGCTAGTGTGGATGAATAACATGATTTGAATAAGCTGAAACCGAAGCATCAGCAAGAACAGCCAGTGCATCGCTGGCATTAACAGCTGCATTATCAGCTTTAGCATAATTGTCATAATTATCAAATAATTATCAACACCTGCACAAAAAGCAACTTTAGCATTAATCAAATGAAGCACTGTTAGCATCGGCAGTGGCCTGAGTACCAGTGCTTCCACATTTTACATTACAAAAATTTCAAGAGCTCATATTTTTTCTATGTAGATTTTATGGCCTAGTTCTTATACGTTTTATGCTTGGTTTAAATTGCTCTTTCGATTGATATTAATTTTGCTGATTAAAACAATTTGATTGACCCCAGATATGACGTAAGCAGTAACATGACACAGGGCCGAAAATTTTTTCCCTGGCGGACTTTGAATCCCAAACCCCCCATGTCTCAAAAACAGAATTCCGGTTAGGCTGATTGCTAGATTCTTATAAGAATTTCCCTGTCTATTTGAACAGTGATACTTTGAGCATTCGTTCTGAGAGATGTTTTAAAACTGTTATTACAAAAATTCTTTGCTAGTCAAAGTGTTAAAACTGTCGGCAATCTTTAGTGCAAGAACCACTTTGTCCGATAGTACTAGGAGATTGTATATATGCGTATTGACCAAAAGGACGTAAACATAAATATCACGATACCTCTGATGTATCCGTGACTTTAGCCTCTTGTTCCTTTTTTGCAGCGTTCAGCAAACAACTCTCATGTATTTCTGAATATTCCATTGATCTTTCAGTCAACTATTGACAATTTTAGAGTTGCAACCATTTCACTAGCCGAGTTCCCTAGACGATATCTAATGACAAAATACCTGTCCATGATACCTCTCCAATTGGAGCCAAATATAGGGGAGCAAGCACCCCTATATATACCTTTTCCTTGGGGATTACCTCACTACGTAATTGAAATCATTTACATCATCAATTTAAGATATAATTACAACAGCTTGACTTTGTCCTAACTAGATACAGTTTCTGGTACGAATTCGGTTGGACGTGGTTTACTTCTACAACTATCAAACGCGGGCGGACGCGTTAAGCAATCGGTTCTAATTAAAGTTGATTAAGTTGCCACAAGATCACTCTTCTTCGGACACGCAAAGGAATACAATTTTATTTGAAATCATTCAACTCCTTATACCTCGATTCATTCCCCGACCATAGGATCCATGGAATCTCCAGGCTGCGATTTACATTCCAAGGTTGTTCCAGGTCCAGGTTTTTCGCGATGCAAATCTTCGTGCACTTATGAGCGTGGCAGAAACGCCTGGGATTCAAACTCCACCCAGAGAGGCTTTGCGAATGAATAGTAGATGAGAAACGTCGCTCTTCTTATGCACCGGATCAAATAGGTGAATTAAGTGCATGACAATAGCGACGTATAACTTGATTAAGTACGGGAGGTTTGATTTGGATTGGAGTGCATCGGCAGATTGCATTTGGAGCGACACGTCCAGTGGCATTATGCGACCCTTGAGCGAAGTGGAGTTAAACGTCGAACTCTTCATGTGCCGAACTCAATGCATAAATTATAAAGCAATTAACATGATATATTTGTCGTCTCAAACGAGGCAGAGCTTGCGCAGTTAGCAATTTAGTCTCTTCCCCCCACCCCGACAAAATACCTCTATGACAATTGACAAAATATGATTTGTTTTTCACGAGTTTTTTTACATTGAAGTTGTAATGGGCTGTTCTTGTCTGTTTGAAAACAAGATGAATCTATGTACAACGTCCACACTTGAAATCGAATACAAATGCATTGATTGTGGGGTATCCATTTGTAATAGTTTTACAATTTCGAAAACAAATGAAAGCGTGGATGGTTGAGTTGCTGGCCTATCTGTTAGCTAATGTCATGAATGTAGCATGCTTTTATCTGAAAAGAAATCCATGTTTTTGGACGAACAATAACATGGCATCAATCGTATCATGAAATACGCTACACACATTTTTTTTACAAGGAACCGTTTATAAGGAACCTACATGTAGAAGATCAAAAAACTTCAGGAACTTTTGCTACTAAAGGCCAAATCACTAAGGAACTTTTTAATTTTGAATATATTTATATTTCCGCACAATTTACAATTAGGAAGCCGGTTCCATTGATTTTCCATACTTTTACATTGTCTGAAGCTTCTTCGTGTTTTTACCTGTTATCTTTTCACAAGTTTATAGCAAAACGTTGAATATAAATGCTTTTCTTGTGTCTGTACTAATTATGTCCACTAAATGGGAACTTAAAATTAAGTAACTATTAAGGAACTTTTAGAACTACAAAGTGGTCAAAAGAGGTCTCAAAATGAGGAACTTAAAGAACTAGACCCGAGCTACAATCCTGGCCAAAAATGCTGGAACGCTACTAATATTTTCATTCCGTTCTGCAAAATTTTCTCCCCTCCCCCCGATACAATGTTGATCTTTGTTCACTGTGTCTATTTTTCAGCGGGTAATCGCTATTCACGAGTATGCTACATGCCTTACAACCAACAACCAACATTGTTTTTTGGGGGGAGGGGAGGGAGAGGTACCTGACAAGCATTTGTTGTTTGTGCTCTAAGAGGCCGCGTATTGTGTTTCAGTTAGCAATATTTTCAACCGTTCCAAGTCTTTTTGGCAAGGATTGTCTCTTACTACTGAATTGAAAATTTTTGTTTTTACTTGCAGCTACATAAGTTATATCACCAAATAACAAGCGTGGATTACATTTGTTGATAATAGATGTATTATGAATGATCATATTTAAAAAATGACGTCATTTTTGACCACACCCTGCTTTTGACGGTCATTTCCCTGTGCATGGCAAAGCCCAACACTGCATGTTTTGCTTGCATGAAATTCTGCAGTAATATGATGGATAATGGAGTTTATAAGTTTAGTATTATCATTTTCATGAAATATATTCCAACTGTCTAACAAATGGGCTTAAGCAGGAAGTTGCATGTGCGGGAGAATAGACACAAAGTAATGACGACAGTATGCGGCAAGAGATAGTTGATGCCGTTCCAGCACTCAATGCACTGTAAATATCCACACGTTGCTAACTGAGTTGACTTTACTGGCAGGGATAATAATTTCTTTAGTTTCGATGCCTCTGTAACACGAGTGGACGTATAGATAAGATGGCTTGCAATAATAATGATGAAATTATGAGTAACGAGGAAGATTTCGAGCCAGAACAGTTAGCTGTCAAAATGAAAAGACAGGCGTACTTAGTAACTTGGAGCAGAGCAAATACAACTGAGTACGATAAGAAAAGATTTGCAGAGGCAGTGACATCTGCATTTGCAGAAGTGACGTCATCTTCAATTAAGCATTGGTGTTGCTGTGTAGAAGAGCATCAAGATGGCACGCCACATTATCATATGGCTGTTTTATTAGACAGGCCAACACGTTGGAGCCGTGTAAGACAGCATATTCAGCAAACCCATGGTATTACTGTAAACTTCTCTGGGCATGGCGGGTACTATAGTGCGTACAACTACGTGAAGAAGGAAGACAGGCATGTGCTTTACAGTGATTCTCACCCAGATGTAGTTGTGAAGCCAAAGACCTATGCAGCAACAAATGTGAAGGTGACCAAAAAAATGGAAAAAAAAGGAAAACGCATGGGGAAGCTAGAGGTTGCTGAACTGATTGTGAAAAACAGCATTCGCGATAGAATTCACCTTCTGCAGCATGCTAATGCACTGAGAAAAGAAGGACAACCCGCCTTGTACAAATTTTGCATTGAAAGGTCTACAAAGACCATTGTAGAATTTATTGCAACTGTGTGGGATGCTGAAACAGCAGAACAGACCTTGCAGAGACAGAACATGCTGAGAATGGAGATTCTAACCAATGCCCTCGATAAGCCCTGCATTTGTGATAGGCAATGGCTAAAGTGTGCTACCGAAGTGTTGGAGCGGAATGGCATTGATGTCGCAGATTTTTCTAAGGCAGTAAAGGATCTTCTGCAGAAAGGTAGGGGCAAAGGGCGGAATATCTTGTTTACTGGTCCAGCAAATTGCGGGAAGACATTTTTGCTAAACCCTCTCGTAGAGGTGTTTGACGCATTTTGTAACCCAGCTGCAGGAACATTTGCATGGGTCGGGGTGGAACAAAAAGAAGTCATATTCTTGAACGACTTCCGCTGGGAAAGAAATATAATATCTTGGGCAGATATGCTCCTGCTACTGGAAGGACAGTTAGTTCATTTTCCTGCTCCAAAGACGCACTACTCGCAAGATATCTGCTTAATCAAAGATACCCCAGTTTTCTGCACAAGCAAAGCACCCCTGATATATTTAAAAAATGGGACAATTGATGAGCGGGAAACCGAAATGATGGATGTGAGGTGGAAACATTTTGCATTACGTCATCAACTTCAGGTGGATGAATGCAAAGAGGTTCCTTGCTGTGCAAATTGCTTTGCGATGCTCATTGCATAATATGTCAACAATGTGTTGTGGTCGAAGCTTTGTTCACGCTATCCACGGTGGCCACCGTGAAACATTTTTAGTAATTTTGTGTTTGATATAATTTTCAATATATATACTCACATATTTAGATATAGCATAACATTTTCAATCGTTATAAATCACATGTGTTGTCTATTTTTTGTCTGCTCGCATTAAAACTTCGCTTATGAGGGTTTTTTGTACGGTTGCCAGTAAATAATAAAGAATAGAAACGAAGATATCAAATTTCATTTAGAAATGACTGGCCACCGTATACGTTTTGCATGAATAATGGGAGATAATTGAAAAATACTTTTTAAAGACATGCCATAAAAACAACAGATGCATAAAGATGAGAATCTTACCTCAAAATTAGTAATATATTGCTTAATTGTACTGCTAAATATCCGCTTTGTAAATGGCCGCCGTCGTGGTAACCGTGGATATCGTTGTTTCTCTTATTTGTCATGTCATAGGAAATTTCTAGAAATGAGAAATTAGGCCTTCATGAGCACCACATTGCTTTTTGCTAATGGTTTATACACAATTGTCAGTATGTAAACATAAACTCCGATGAGATTTCAAATCCAAGCAGTTCATGAAATACCGTGCAATAATGCGCAGAGAGCATAGCAGAATACACTTGACGAAGAGAAATACAATTAGGTTAAAAATGTCACATCGCAAAATATCAACTTGAAACGACAAAATGAGAGATAAAATAATAAATAGACAAAAGCTCTAGTATATTTTCAGTATTTTGTTCTGTCACCCTTAGTAGCAACAATTAACTTCATACGCTGAGGCATGTTATCTATTGTTCTCTGTATAACGTCTTTGTCAAAGTTCCATAGTGTATCCAACACTCTTCTTGAAAACTCCTCATATGATTCTCTTGTTAATTTCTTAGCCAATGCTTGGTTCTGTAATGCACGCTTAACATTATGAAAAACGTTTTCAATTGGATTGAGGTCTGGTGACCTTGCTGGTATCCTCAATAACGTTGCACCGATATCGTGTAATGCATCCATGGCAAGCTTACTAGTCTGACATGGCTCATTGTCCATGACGAAGAACTTTGCCATTCTGCTTTTTCTGCACTGAACACGTGCTCCAATAAATGCACGCGGAAGCTTGCTTCTAACAAAGTCTGCAAAGAACTGTCCAGTCATTTTTTCATATGGTTCCACCATAATCACGCCTGAATTGTATGATACAGCGACAAGAACATGAAATCTTCTGCCACCGGCGAGATTCTTTGAGCCACTTGTTGTGTATCTCAGACCTTCACTTCGCTTTCTGTAAATGCGTCCTTTTGGTTTTGAGGCTTCTTGAAATGGGTTATATTTGTGTATAAATGATACGCCATCTAAGTAGAACGCCACTTCTTTTGTCCAGAAACTATCCTCGTGTTGCTTTAATGCTTGCCTAGCGAACCTTTTGCGGCTGACTTTATCTTTGACAGACAACAAGCCCTTCTTTCTTGGCTGCAACTTACGATACCCGGCATCATTAAGTATACGGACATATGTTCTGTAGCTGCCATCCGTAACACCAGCTTCATTCATTATTTCCTTTACTGTTGGATTTCGACCATCAGCACGCAATGCATGAAATGTTCGTAAAAAGTACGAGACTTGTCGCTCTGACAAAATTCTTGGCCGTCACGCTTCTTTTTCTCATTTCCTTGCTTCTTTGTTCTTGAGTAGAATCTATTCCTTCGGTATAGCACGATAAACAGATGAATGTGAAATTTTCAGAATCCTTGATACTTCTCGAAAGCTTACCCTGTTGGGCAACCATTAAATAGGCTAGAGCTCGTGTTTTGGAACATATCTTCTTCTTAAGGCCATTACGAAATTAGAAGTGCGTCTCTCACTGGATCTTAATATCTACTAAACCTGTGCTGTGACCCGACATTTAACAGTTATTGTAGCTGTAAACAACTAGATTCGGCACTACATCACTGATATTGTTCTTGCTATTGGTTGTCTTCTCTAGTGACCTCGGACTGACAATAGATAATTTTCACGCTATTTCTATAGCTTTTGAAGCATCTCAGGGGTTTTAAACTAAAATAGCAAAAGACGATTCAATGGATTGCTTATTACAGATGAAATTTTGAGTTGCCACAGCTGACACTTTCTATTCTCTAGAAAAATGAGCTACTAGCGACAGCCCGATTTCATGTTATTTTACACATTCAACTTTTCACTCATAAACATAAAGTATAGCACAGCAGGCAATTGAAAGGCGTCCGTAAACATAATAATCACAATTATGAAGCCCAGAGATGCTAAGAACATTAAAACATAATCATTATGAGAAAGTAGGGTAAAATGACCAAAGCCCATAAAAATAGACCGTTTGGCTCCAATGACGTCATTTTCAT
The DNA here is from genome assembly GCA_013076295.1 of Sanderia malayensis. NCBI lineage: Eukaryota > Metazoa > Cnidaria > Scyphozoa > Semaeostomeae > Pelagiidae > Sanderia > Sanderia malayensis. Next base: position 4,475,963 of record RQOL01000828.1, read on the forward strand.
TAAAGATACAGGTGAAATTGCAAAAATAATTTTATATTCGTGATTCACAGGTCTAACTTCGTGAGGTTTTCAAAAAAATTACAGGCTTCAGCACGATTTGTATTCAAAGCGTGTCAATCCTGGCCAAAAATGCTGGAACGCTACTAATATTTTCATTCCGTTCTGCAAAATTTTCTCCCCTCCCCCCGATACAATGTTGATCTTTGTTCACTGTGTCTATTTTTCAGCGGGTAATCGCTATTCACGAGTATGCTACATGCCTTACAACCAACAACCAACATTGTTTTTTGGGGGGAGGGGAGGGAGAGGTACCTGACAAGCATTTGTTGTTTGTGCTCTAAGAGGCCGCGTATTGTGTTTCAGTTAGCAATATTTTCAACCGTTCCAAGTCTTTTTGGCAAGGATTGTCTCTTACTACTGAATTGAAAATTTTTGTTTTTACTTGCAGCTACATAAGTTATATCACCAAATAACAAGCGTGGATTACATTTGTTGATAATAGATGTATTATGAATGATCATATTTAAAAAATGACGTCATTTTTGACCACACCCTGCTTTTGACGGTCATTTCCCTGTGCATGGCAAAGCCCAACACTGCATGTTTTGCTTGCATGAAATTCTGCAGTAATATGATGGATAATGGAGTTTATAAGTTTAGTATTATCATTTTCATGAAATATATTCCAACTGTCTAACAAATGGGCTTAAGCAGGAAGTTGCATGTGCGGGAGAATAGACACAAAGTAATGACGACAGTATGCGGCAAGAGATAGTTGATGCCGTTCCAGCACTCAATGCACTGTAAATATCCACACGTTGCTAACTGAGTTGACTTTACTGGCAGGGATAATAATTTCTTTAGTTTCGATGCCTCTGTAACACGAGTGGACGTATAGATAAGATGGCTTGCAATAATAATGATGAAATTATGAGTAACGAGGAAGATTTCGAGCCAGAACAGTTAGCTGTCAAAATGAAAAGACAGGCGTACTTAGTAACTTGGAGCAGAGCAAATACAACTGAGTACGATAAGAAAAGATTTGCAGAGGCAGTGACATCTGCATTTGCAGAAGTGACGTCATCTTCAATTAAGCATTGGTGTTGCTGTGTAGAAGAGCATCAAGATGGCACGCCACATTATCATATGGCTGTTTTATTAGACAGGCCAACACGTTGGAGCCGTGTAAGACAGCATATTCAGCAAACCCATGGTATTACTGTAAACTTCTCTGGGCATGGCGGGTACTATAGTGCGTACAACTACGTGAAGAAGGAAGACAGGCATGTGCTTTACAGTGATTCTCACCCAGATGTAGTTGTGAAGCCAAAGACCTATGCAGCAACAAATGTGAAGGTGACCAAAAAAATGGAAAAAAAAGGAAAACGCATGGGGAAGCTAGAGGTTGCTGAACTGATTGTGAAAAACAGCATTCGCGATAGAATTCACCTTCTGCAGCATGCTAATGCACTGAGAAAAGAAGGACAACCCGCCTTGTACAAATTTTGCATTGAAAGGTCTACAAAGACCATTGTAGAATTTATTGCAACTGTGTGGGATGCTGAAACAGCAGAACAGACCTTGCAGAGACAGAACATGCTGAGAATGGAGATTCTAACCAATGCCCTCGATAAGCCCTGCATTTGTGATAGGCAATGGCTAAAGTGTGCTACCGAAGTGTTGGAGCGGAATGGCATTGATGTCGCAGATTTTTCTAAGGCAGTAAAGGATCTTCTGCAGAAAGGTAGGGGCAAAGGGCGGAATATCTTGCTTACTGGTCCAGCAAATTGCGGGAAGACATTTTTGCTAAACCCTCTCGTAGAGGTGTTTGACGCATTTTGTAACCCAGCTGCAGGAACATTTGCATGGGTCGGGGTGGAACAAAAAGAAGTCATATTCTTGAACGACTTCCGCTGGGAAAGAAATATAATATCTTGGGCAGATATGCTCCTGCTACTGGAAGGACAGTTAGTTCATTTTCCTGCTCCAAAGACGCACTACTCGCAAGATATCTGCTTAATCAAAGATACCCCAGTTTTCTGCACAAGCAAAGCACCCCTGATATATTTAAAAAATGGGACAATTGATGAGCGGGAAACCGAAATGATGGATGTGAGGTGGAAACATTTTGCATTACGTCATCAACTTCAGGTGGATGAATGCAAAGAGGTTCCTTGCTGTGCAAATTGCTTTGCGATGCTCATTGCATAATATGTCAACAATGTGTTGTGGTCGAAGCTTTGTTCACGCTATCCACGGTGGCCACCGTGAAACATTTTTAGTAATTTTGTGTTTGATATAATTTTCAATATATATACTCACATATTTAGATATAGCATAACATTTTCAATCGTTATAAATCACATGTGTTGTCTATTTTTTGTCTGCTCGCATTAAAACTTCACTTATGAGGGTTTTTTGTACGGTTGCCAGTAAATAATAAAGATAGAACGAAGATATCAAATTTCATTTAGAAATGACTGGCCACCGTATACGTTTTGCATGAATAATGGGAGATAATTGAAAAATACTTTTTAAAGACATGCCATAAAAACAACAGATGCATAAAGATGAGAATCTTACCTCAAAATTAGTAATATATTGCTTAATTGTACTGCTAAATATCCGCTTTGTAAATGGCCGCCGTCGTGGTAACCGTGGATATCGTTGTTTCTCTTATTTGTCATGTCATAGGAAATTTCTAGAAATGAGAAATTAGGCCTTCATGAGCACCACATTGCTTTTTGCTAATGGTTTATACACAATTGTCAGTATGT